>OX457077.1:40149308-40749308 GCA_949752815.1 Conops quadrifasciatus | reverse complement strand
AAAAAACATAAAACAATTAGTATTTTTTTTAGTAATCCACCAAAAAAAAACACAAGAAGCGTGCGTTTTGTTTTTCGTTTGCGCGAATTACCATAAATATTTAATTACAATTTTTAATTCAAAAGAAAATACAAAAGATGTTTCCGAAGAAGAAGTGCCCAGATTTGAAAAATCAATCAAACGCCAAAATGAAAAGAGAGAAAAAAATAAAGTAATAAATTATTAAAAAATTTTCAAAACATTAAAAAAGAATTAAAATTAATTTAGAAATTAAAATTAATTAGAAAAAATCATTGTTATGTGTTTGGGTGTGCGTGTGTGTGTGTGTGTTTGAGTGAGACAATACATACAAACACCGATTTGCATTAAATTGTTTTAAAATTTTAACATTTTGGGAGTATTTTTTTCCAAAGAAAGTTTATGTCGTCATTTTTTCATTGAAAAACACAGAAATAGAGCACGAAAAAAGAAAGAGAAACAGAGAAAAGAGACAGAGACGGAGACGTAGTATAAAAATCAACCGCTAGTAGATGAAATAAATTAATATTAATATGTATGTTCGAAAGAAAGTGAAATGAAATAAATGAATTTCAATGAAATTATGATAACGTGATAAGAATTGTGCTAAAAATTTTAGGATTCTACTTGTGTATTGTGTATCGATATGTTAGATGTATGTATTTATGATCAATTATTTATAAGAAAAAACAGTTTTTTTTCAAATATTTCTATTCGTGAAAACGATCAGTTTAAAACTTTTTAAACTTTAAACTTGAAATTTTTGTGAAACTTTACATTTCAGATTTAGACTATCTAAATGTTGTCCAAAAATTATTATAGACACTTTAGACTATCCAAATGTTGTTCACATTTTTAAAAGGCGCTGGCAGCTTTAAAAGATTGTAAAGATTAAGATTTGTCTATCTAAGCATTATTTAAGCAAAATTTATAATTCAAAATTTATTTTTATTTTATTTGATTAAAAATAAAATTAATTTCTTTTATTTATTTGTTTTTAAAATTTATTTTATAAAAAAATAAAATAAAAAATACAATTTAATAGATTTTTAAATTTAGACTTTCGAGCCTTTAGATTTTTAAAACTTTACATTTCAGATTTAGACTATCTAAATGCTGTCAAAATTTATAGACACTTCAGACTATCTAAATGTTGTCAAAATTTTTAAAAGGGACTGGCAGCTTTAAAAGATTGGAAAGATTTAGATTTGTCTATTTGTCTATCTAAGTCTTATTTAAGCAAAATTTATAATTCAAAACTTATTTTTTTTTTATGTTATTTGATTAAAAAATAAAATCAATTTACTTTAGTTATCTAGTTATTTAGTTTACTTTAGTTCTTTTTAAAAAATAAAATCAAAATTACAATTTATGTTATAGGTTTTAAAATTAGACTTCCGAGCTTTAGATTTTTTAAGTTTATTTCGATTTTTGTCGAAATTTAGACTGTTAATAATTTAGCTGCATTTGTACATATTAATGAAGTACAAAATACTTCAGTTTTAAATACTTCCTAGCTTTAAACTTTTGAGTGTTTTTAAGCTTTTAAGAATTTATATAAAAATAGATTTTGGAAGTTATCAAATTTTAAGTGTTCGGAAGAGTCTACATAAATCTTTTTGAAGACTTATCACAATGTAAATCTTAGAAATTTCAGGAAGATTTAGGCTTTGAATATTACAGAAAAAGCAATCTCTACACATTGAATGATTTGGTCCTTTCAATGTTTAGCAAATTTAGCAAACAATAAACTTTTTGGAAAGATTTAGACTTTTAAGGGCTATCAAAATTTAGGCCTCAAAGCCTTTAGAAAGAGTTTAAGCGTATTTAGAGGTGTCTAAACCTAAACTTAAGCCTACGGTTTGGTAGACTTTCAGACAATTTTGATGGATTTAGACTTTTAAGCGTTTCTCAAACTAGCTTCTTAAAATTGCTATTATCTTTTTTTCTTTTGCTTGGTAATATTTGACTTTTTTTAATTCTTACAAAACTTTAAACTGGTAAACGTTAAGAATATTTAGTCTTTTAAAAGCTTTAACTTCTGAGTTTTGAAGATGATAACAAAAAAATTATTAAAAAAGGTTTTGAGTTTGGAAGTTTTAAAGATTTATTATTATTTTGTAATTTTTCGGAAGATTTAGTTTATTGTTAATTTTTCAAAGCTTCATCAACATTTAGACGTGAATTTTTATTTGGTGTCTAAAATGATATAAAAGGAAGATTTTAAAGGCTTTAATTTTAATGTAAGAGGATTTATTTCTTTTAAAATCTTGATTTTTTATGTCTAATGTGGCGTTAAATTTACATCTACAAGAGTGCCATGGAATAAACTCTAAATCTAAGAAATTTTCTGGTATGAAAAAAATTGCCTTCATTTAAATTCAAAACTAAGCTTAAACAAGTTTAAATAAAATTTTGACTGATTGTTGGTTGTTCGTATGAAACCCAAGTAGACCCATTACAACATTACTACTCGTACAATTACAACAAATAGACACCATATACCAACATACGTCGTCGTTTATTCAAACGTAGAAAGAAATTGCACAAAATGGTTAAATGATTGGAATGAAAGGAATGAGAAATGCTTTCTAAATACTTTGGTTAATAATGTGGAAAAATGTGAGCAAATGTGAGCGAAGGAATCACATTAATTTACCAAGTGAATTTGTTTTCGACAAAACAGCACGATCTACAGACAATGAACGCGGATCACCGTTAAGTGTTCCTGCGGGGGAAGTACCGTTATTATTGTAAGGTGTCACGGCATCGCGATCGGCCGAGTGGGTGCGTGTCTTCGAACGACCTAAGCGTTTCTTCAACGTGCCAAAGAAATTACGTTTTTTGCTGCGTCCACGATCGTCCAATGCAAGCTCAGGCGAACTGCTCAGATTCAGGTCACCGGGGCCGGTGGCAGGACGGCCGTTGCGGGGCAAACTGTTGGTATTGTCAGAGTAACTGTGCATTATCATATTGCCAGAACCATTGTTGGTCACTTGATGACCATTTTCACGGGACTGTTGATAGCTGGTGGTGTTGTTGTTGCTGTTGTAAGAGGCATTCGGCGAAGAGGTAGCATCAGGATGGCCAAACTGTGTGGAAAAGACAGAAAGGAAGACAATGTGTAAGGATTCGAAATTTTTTGGAATTTTTCATTTTCATTAAAAAATTGATTTTGTCATAAAACTTACGACTATTGTCCTTTAAAAATATAAGAAAAAATTATAAAAGTTATATCTATATAAAAAATATACATATATATAAAAAATATATATATTTTAATATTATATTTTTATATATAAAAAATATATATATGTATATAAAAAAATTTATAAAAGTTAAAACAAGTTTTATATTTTCAATTTTTAAAAGAAAGCTTTTTGTATTAAACTTTTATAAAAAAAACTTGCTTTATTTTCATCTTTTTTGAAAATAACTTAAAATTTTCATCTTTTATGAAAAAGGCGTACTAAATTTTGAAGAAATTCAAAACTAGCATTTTATAGTTTCATTTTTCATCATTTTTCAACTATTTTTTACAAACGAACTTAATTAGTTTGTTAATTAAAATTAAAACGGCTTTAGTAATTCATTCAAAAGCTCAATAGTAACTACAAACGACATACAAAAACAAAGAAAAGCTGGTTTCTTTTTTTTCAAAATTATAACTTTTTCCAAAATCTTGCCTCTTGCGTCTTCAGACTTACCACCTCCGGTGTTGAGGTTGTTGGAGTTCTACCCGTTGGTGTTGTTGTTGTTGTTGTTATGTTGGTATATTCCTCAAGCTTTGCCGTACCTTTACTTAGCGGTATAGTAATCGGAAACTCTTCCTCTTCAGGTGCCAGTGGACACGAGTCCGTGGGACTGGCAGTTAGATCCGTAATTAATGAATTGTCTTGTTGTATTTGTTCGATTTCGGCGGTGCTATTCGCATTAATCGAGCCGGTACTCATTTCATGCGCAGAACTTTCCAGAGCGAACGTAGAGCCAGCAGCAGCCGATACTGGTGACTCTTTCACTTCAATTTGACCAGCTTTATTCAGTTCAACCTGTTGCCATTGGTTGATGTTGTTGTTGTTGTTGTTGTTTCGGCAGTATTAATTTTCATGGTTTGAAAGATGTACGTTTTTTGTTGTTTTTTTTTGTAAGCGTTTATTTTTTTTTGTTTTTGTTAATTCAGCCAAAAAACATTGTGTTAGAAAAAACAATTTAAAAAAAAAAGAAATTAAATATGTATATTATTTAAGAAAGTTGTTTAATTGCAGTGTTAAAGAGATATCTTTGAAAATATTTGCATGAATTTTTTTGTGAAAGCAAAATAAACATAATAAATCAAGTAGAAAAATTTTAATGTACAAAATGCAATGCAAAAAAAAAAAAATAAATTAAATTCAGCTGAATAACGAGACAGCACCCAAAGAAATAATTAATAAAAATAAATAAATAAATAAATATAAATTACCTTAAATGCATTTAAATTATTCTGATTTTGATTCTGATGGTGGATGGTATGTATCGTATTTTGTTGTGGTTGATGTTATAATTTTTATTCGTTATTTTTGTTGTTGTATGAGCATCACAGGACAAAAGGAGAGCGGAGCAAGAATATAAAAATGAGAAAAAGATGAAAAGTTATGAAAATGTTTCCATGATTGGTATCGAACATTTCGTATTATTCGAAATTCGTAAATTAAAAAGCTCAAATTATGATCACCATGACTGAAACCTAATGATCATTGAAACATCTTTGATTTAGCCTATACCCAAACCACTAATACCCAACACCACCACCACCGCTTACCCTTTGTACGCTGTGTATAATTAAAGTACTCTTGCTAGGGTTGCCATTCGTGGTTAGAGCACCATCCTGCAAGGCGCGTACGGCAGCATCTGCCAAATCTGCACCATTTTTGATGTGCTCATTTATCATTGGTGTACTGATGCGCAGCGCCTCCTTCAGCTTATATGGTCTCGGTCCGGCAGGTATCTCAGCGCCTTCGATGAAGACAAAATCAACTGTTATGGCACCAGCCACGGGCTGCGTTTCGTATGGTCTTGGCTGGAGAGTGAGCACTTGAGTGGAGGCTGGACCTACAGCCAATTCATCGATGCCCACCAAACCGAGACCAAGAAATTTCGGTGCATCTGCCGGATTGGCAGGACGATCATAGACCTCGAATAGAATTTCGGCAGATTGTGGAGCCAATTCGCTATAAATGGAAAGTGATAAAATATCATTAAAACGCCTTAGGTAGACGCTAGTCAGCATTTAATTACAATAAAAAATGTTCATCCCAATAAGGATTATCGCCTTGCCGGGCTCCGGTTTGATTCTTCTGAGCAGGCTCATCCATTTCCACAACCACAAAAGGATCAACAGCATTTTGCAGACCTTCTCCTTTGACAATTTTCACCAAAAGTCGCCGGCCACAGATCATGGGCTCAGACGATGATAGACCCGTATTATAACCATCCATATTGTGCTGTTGGGAATGGAGGCATGAATGAAGGCATGAATGAAAATTTTCAAGCAAAAATTTTGAGGACAAATTTTGGATAATAAATACAATAACTATAATCAGTGGGTTATGCATAATGCCTGAGGAAAAAATGCTGAATTTTTTTGGTCATTTTAGTAATCTTAAGGCGCTATATTCTATACTCTTCGAGGAGAAAGAAGAAAACCGATTTGGGAAAGATTTTTTTTAGATTTTATTCTGTAATAATGTTTGAATTTCGTTAGATAGAGAATTTTTTAAAGTGTAAATTCTTGAACGTATTAATTTTAAGAGGATCAATGTCATTTGAACGATTTTAATGTCGTTGAAATTTTTCGCAAAGAAATTTAGTAGTTTCAAATATAAATATATTGAACACGCTGAAATGATAAAATAGAAAAGGTTTTTAAAAGAAATTTTTTTATTTACTAAATTTTTGAGTTAATGCAATATAAAAGTACTATACACAAACTTAGAAGAAAGAGAAAGCGTATATTTGCTCATAAAATTATTTCAGTATTAAAAAATGTTTCACTTTTTTAAATATATCATTTACTCTATTCTTTACTAATTATTTATGGATGGATGATGAATAATATTTTAATATTTTTTTTTTAATTTTTTTTTCTTTAATTTTTTTTTTTTTTTTTTTTTATTTTCCAACCGAAAATAAATCAAAAGCGATAAAGCCTCTTTTTATCTTTATCACGATCAGATCGTTTTTGTGATCAAATTTCACGATTTTAAATTACACAATATGGGTTACCTGAAGCTACTCCTCTTTCACGACTTTAATGTTTATGTTTAAAAAATGTTAATGGATTTTTCCGAAAATTCACTGCCATCCCGCTTCACTACTCGGAACAATTCTTACGTCCACTCATTTGTACTTAAAATAAAAATCTGACTTACACTCAATTCTAATGGATCGATTTCGGCGCGCGGGCAGGTCGAGTAAATGGAGAAATCAACTGGATAGATCGTTTCGCGTAGAGCATTCGTAAGAATCTCGCTAATCACTTCCTGTAACTGTTGCTCATCTTGATCCAAAGGCTTGATGGCACCAACGCTGTTCATGGCAATGCGTACCTTGAAAATTTCAAATGAGAAAATAAATTGCTTTAATTTTTTGTTTGAGTTTTTATTATTTTTATTGTTTCGGCTTACATCCGGATATCCATCGACACGCATCGCACCCTTTAAACTATTGTAATTCATAGCAGTCGCCATTCGTGCACGGAAACGTGAGACGGTCACTTTGTAGTGTGATGTATCCAATTTGCCCGATTTCTGACGGAAAGTCTTCACTTGCAGCACCGGCATGGCATCACAATCGAACGTTATGAGCTGCTCCAAAAAAAAAAAATACATTCATTTCATGAAACGAAATGACGAAATTGTTTTTTAATGAAATTTATAAATATTTACCATATCTGATGGATTATTTTCATCACAATTACAAAAGATATTATTCAAGCCCGGCGGTGGACTGTCCGGAAGGACACGAACTATTTCCACGGCAACGCCATGCTGCAGAGATAAAATGTGTGTATATGATTATTAAGAATTGTTAGAGAATATCATGAAAATATTATAGTAGACAGAAAGCTCAGGCTTTTGGTAAATTTATAAACTTAAATCTTTAAAAAACTTAAAAATCTAATTTCTTAATAAACTAAAATATTAAAAGGAAACTCTAAGTAACAAACATCAGTTTGTCCAGTCTTTCATCGACCGACTGATCAGTCTGTCGATTACTCAATCAGTTTGTGAGTCAGCTCTGAAGTACCTCAAAAATCAGTGCACCATTTTGGCTTCATTTATGAAATTATTTAATTCTTTAATTGGAATAAAATGCTGTGTTGTAATGAATGACCTCTACGTACATGAATCGACGCAGAGATCAGGGTCAATATTTTTGCTAGTAGTGTAATGTTGCTGTTGTTTTTGTTGTTGTTATTGTGCTGTATTGCAGCTGTTATCATTATTTATATACTCATATTGTATACATACATAATTATTTAGAATATAAAAAAAAATTATATAAAACGGAAAAAAGGAGAAAGTAAAATACAGAAATTATAAAAAACTGGTTACTCATGAGCTGATGATGATGATTTTAATGATGATGTGATAAAGGCTGACGTAATACCTGCCTTTTTTTAACCCTGAATGTTTTTTATTATTGTTGTTTTCTGTTAATAAACTTGTTCTTGCCGATTAAAGATCAAGAAGGTTTTTTTTTGTAATCGAAATAGATTTCGTTTAACAAAAAAATTCCATTAATGACAATCATTGACTAAAGATATAACAAACAAACAAAAAATTTTCGCAAAAAATTTTTTACATAGTTTGCCAACGTTGTTCATGACGTTTGAAATGAGAAAAGAGAAAACGTAGTTAAAACAAAGGTTACTTCAATTTATAAGAATAAAGAAAAAATAGGAAAAAATTTAGGAAATTAAAAAGCTGCATTCAAATGATATTTTATTAAAACAGTATAAGATTACAAAAAAATGTGTATGATTACAATAAATAGTAAGAACGATTGAACTTTATCATCATCAACATCAAGTGATCACTATGATCTTGAAAGAAAATAGGAGCGCAACCTCTGACCGAAATAAAAAATTTCGTTTTCTCGGAAAGGTTAATAAATGGTTTTTGCTTGCAATGATAACCAGCAGAAAGAAGTCTTAGCGATAATCAAACGGGCATGAATGACAATCTCATAGCTGATGCCCTCAGAATCAACGTTTCTGAGCCATTTAAAGTAAGAGAAATTTTTTTTTTAAATACGTAAAGAAATTCCTTGAATATGGCTGTTATTTTGAAATAAATAAAATCTCATAAAAGTGTGAAATAAAAAAATCTTTCATTAATATACTTTTATAGTATATTAAATATAGTTGTTATAATATTTAACAACTTTTAGTAGGTCTATTAAACTCACCTCTGCCAAAGATTTTTTCAGTGTATCATTTAAAGCTAACACCCAGGAACAAAGTAATTCATTGACGATCACTAAATCGCTATACAACCAACGAAATACTTGACTGGTCCAGGTCACAGAAGTCTAGAAGACAAATTAAAATAAGCAAAATTTGTTGTTTTTTTTTGTAAAAAAACAATATTTTTTTTTTGTTGTTTGGTTTGTTTGTAAAAAAAAGGCAACTACTTACAGTCTCAGGGCCCACAACATTCGATGGTGGTGGCACGTAACGTTTTTTACGACTTTCCGGTCCGGTCGAACTCTGGCGTACCACTCTTTTCCTTAAAGCTGAACCTCCGGCACCACCCGCTGGGCCAGCTGCCGAACGGCCACGCCCACCACTAACCGGTTTTGCCGCAAGATCCTACAAATTCAAAAAAACATTAGTTTGCAAACATTTTCTTGAGATTTCAATTCGATTGATACGAATTGATTCGATTAAATTCGATGCGATTCAATTCGTTACAATTCAATTCAATTAAATTCGATTCTATTCGATGTGATTCGATTCGCTACAATTCAATTCAATTCGATTCGATTCGATTCATTTCGATTTTATTAAGTCTTTAAGTAATCGTTGCTTACTTTGATTTCACTCTTACTCGCCAAAATTTCTCTGGGTTCAGATAAACGTAGTTTTTCGTTGGCGTTCTTTCCAGCAGCACCCGCTACCACACTGTTCTGGCGACTATTACTGGCACTGCCTGAGCCAACACTTTCCTTAGTTACGTACTTGTGATATAAAAATTTGCACAGCCACAATAGGAAAAGGGCTAAAACAGCCCACATGAATATGAACATCGCTAATGAGTCCATAGATAGATCACCGATACCCTCAAATGAACAGATATAGTCATCGATTTGATCTGCTAAGTCCATAATATAATTATTTGAGCCAGAGCGAAATTATATTCCATCATTTCTGTAAGAAAGAAAATAGTAAAGAAAACATAAATATCTCTCTCTCTCTCTCTGATTACAAAATATGTATCTTCATTTTAAGCATATAGGAGTATATAAAATAAGAGACCTGTCTCTCTCTCTCTCTCGCTCCCTCTCTTTATCAATAACTCAAAAATTGGTGCAGAGTTTGAGGTTAGGTTTTTCGTAATATTTGGAAGATAATATTGGTTAACGATTTAGGAATTGTTTATCAATCAAGTTTATTAATCAAGTTCTGCAAAAGAGAGTTTGGAGGTGAGTGCCACGCCCTCTTTCAAACAATAACCATATCTCAATATCGTGAAGAAGAATAAAAAATAGACAAAGAAATTTCTTTTGTTGAGCACTCGAAAAATCTTCGCAACACTATACAATTGTTATTAAAAAAAAATTTCTGGGAAAATATAAAATCCCTCTGTCTCTAACTCTCTCTTTCTCTCTCTCCCCTCATTAGCCAAATCATTGAGGTTACACTTTTAATTATTTTTCCTGATAAAAATCAATAACGTTAAAACTTTCATTGAAATTATTTTTCGGACAATAAACAAATAGTGGCTGCGGTGACAGAAAATATCTAATGATAGGAAAAAGAAACAACAACAACAACGAAATAGGCAAAGGCGAAATAAGAGAAATAACATTTTCTAAAAGAAACAATAGCTTATCGATCGCAAAAAACATTCTTTTTGATTATTTAGGAGGATCCTTCTTATAGTTGTTTTTTTTAAGGGACTTTCCTGCAACTTGTTTTCTTTCTAATTTTTATTTTATATTTTAATTTTTATTAAAAATTATTTTATTTATAATTTTTATATTTTTTAATTTTTTTTAATCTAATTTAATTTTAATTTAATTTTTATAATTCCAAATTTCTTTTAAAATTTATTCCGAGCTTCCGAGCAATTTTTAATTTTTATCAGTTTTTTTTTTACAGATTTTCTTTTCTATTCTGTTTTCTTCTTCTATTTTTTTGTTAAATTTTCTTCTTTTTAAATTCTTTTTGAGCTTGTGAAATTTCTAACTTAATTAATTTTTTTACATAATTCATTTATTTCAAATTTTATCCCAAGAATTATTAATGGAATTTTTTTAAGATTTTCGTTTTTTTTTTTTTCTTTTTCCAATTATGCTTCCACTCTCAATCTTTAAAATGTTGGTATGGGTTTTTTTCTTTACTGTCGCCTTAAGATTTTAGCTTTCCTTAATTTTGTATAGACTTTCTTTTCACATTCTTTTAGATATTTTCCATTGTTTCCATTGTTTTGTGATGCTCTTTTATTTTGAAACTCATTAATATTTTATATACTTTTCTTTTGTTGAATTTTTACAGAATTTAAGTTTCATTGAGTTTGAATTTCCGAAATTTTTTCAGCTTCGAAAAGACAATATTCGAATAATTCGAAATTTTCGAATTTTTTTCGAATAGCTTTTTGTTTTTTTTTTTTAATTTTTACAGAGAATTTTTTAAAGATATTAATTTTTTTTAGACACTTTACACAATTTAATTGTTTTGAATTGTTTTACAAATTTTTATTAATTTGAATTTCTGTATTTAAATGTTCATTGAATAATTTTTTGGATTTTTTTGCTTTTATTTTTTAAAGTTTTGTGTTTTTTAGTTTTTACTTATCTAATTTAGAAGCAGTTGATCTTTTCTATTTGTACTCGTATCAGTTATAAATGTTTTCAATGTGTTAGGTTTGTTGTCCATTTATTATTATATTATTTTTCCTTCATTTTATTTTTCCTTCTTTGTATTAAATTTTTAGTGATAGACAAAAATCATGTTGTCAAAGAATAAAATAAATAAAGATAGACAGACACACGAAAGACGACGCAAACTAATTTTCCCACTTTTAGATATTTTTAGATGCAAAGCGATATTTTTTTCTCGATGGATGAAAAAAAAACTGCCTTTACCGAATAGAATTTTATTAATTTCTTAATCTAAGGGCACGACACTTACTTAAACAAGATCTTTGAGTATCAGATTCATTCAGATTCCAGTGAAAAATTTCGCTATTACCGAAAAGCTTTAAAGTTAATAAGAATTTAAAAAAGAAAAAAGAAAAATTTAAATTAAAAATTACTGCAAAAATAATAAAAAAATCGTTCGATATCGTCGGAACCGTTTCAAAGTTTCAACATTCGAAAATCTAAAATCGAACTGAAATGAAATCTAAAGCAATGGGAAAAATTCTGAAGCAAAACCGAAAAAAGAGACTCTTTTTGCTCTTTGAAAACTTTCTATACAGCGTCGACGCAGAGAGTTTAGTTAACCCTTTAATGATTGCAAACAAAATATTGAGTATGAGAACTATGAAAAAATCGTTCAAAGAGATTGAGAACAAAAACTGACACTTTAAATTGGACGCCGCCGAAACCAAGGACTTGTCCACAAACCAAGTCTATAGGAGGATGACGTCTATATATTCTATGCTAAAAGATTGAGCACGCAAATTGACACTGAAAATGTTACACGCGACAAAATCGGGGAAAACTCTTGCCGTGACGAATGGGTTAAGGCAACAGAGAAAAGTAAGAAAGTAAAAGTTTTTTTGGGTAAACCAAAAAAGAGAAGAGAACAAACCGAAATTCTTGGTTGAGTTGAAAGCACTTTTAGTTGAATATTTTTGGAAAATTGCGTGCACCTTTTTTTTCTGCTTTCGCGTCTGTTCTTTCTTGTTGGCTTTTTGTATTAACATTTCGTTAACATTTTTTTTAATTTGCCGTCAACGTTGTTGATTGTTTTCTGCTTTGCACTTTTTTTGTTTGTTGTATTTATTATTGTTATAATGTGTTTTTTTTTTTTCTTTTCAGTTTAAGTTCAGTTTTTTTTTTTTTTGTTTGTTTTAATTTTTTGCTGTTAAAAACATGACGTAATTTATTTTCGTTTCTTTCAGCTGCATTTTAATATCGTGGTATTTCTCAGCCTTTCAAACGTTTTCATTCCTTAATTTTTTTTTTCATTTCATTAAAACAAATCATTTTTCCTTTTAATGTCTTTTAAAATATTTCTAAAAATAAAAGAGAAATTTGTATGGTTTTTAAGGGGAAAAGATTATTTCTAGATGCCAATTTTTGTAGAGTATGGATTGCTTTTGGATAATATGTATCGTATATACGATATTTTTATTATTTTGTCGCTTTTATTTGAAAGCCATGAACAGAGAATATAAGAAAAGCCGAATAAATAACAACCAAACTACATCGACAATAAAAACTGTTGCTTAATTATTACTTACATGTTATTATTATTATTATAATTATAATTATCTTGTGGTGACTAAAACAACATCAACACCAAACAATATCAGCCGAGACAATAGCAACAACAAGTGGCAGAGCCTGAGACTAACGACCTTTTGCTTCACAATTTTAGAATAATACTACAGAGAAGTACACCAAACAACAACAACAACAACCGGAATCATAGCTACAACAACAATGGCGCACAACAATAATAATAATAGCAACATGAACTATAACAACAACACAGACAGTGCGTCACTATGGGCCAGCCAACCATAAAATGTGAGAAAAAGTCATTTGAAATTTAAAAATCTCAGAAATCGTAGAATTCAATTAACGCACTGTTTTTACGCTATTTGGTGGATGAGGTGAGGCTTATTTACCGACAGATGAATTAATTTTTCTAATCTTTTCTTCAACTGAAAAAAAGCAACCAAAAAGCAAGAGAAATTTCAAGAGATTAAAAATGAAACGGAATACAAATGTATTATAAAGGGTTATCCATTTCGAGGAAACGGAAAGTAAAGCTCTGCCGTTTGACAGCTGTCAGATGTCAGTGTCATCCGAACTAGCATTTGTTTAGTTAAAGGTTTGCCATTTTACAATATGGATTGTTTTATCTTCCAACAACGCGTTAACTTTGTTAAAGCATTCTAAACGAATGGTGTTGGTGGATTCTGCTGTAGCCGCATTTCAAGCTTTACGACAAGTGTATGGTCGTCGTAATCGTCTTACTGAGCGAACAATTTCAAAGCGGTTTTGGCGTCACTGCGACAAAAATTTCCAGAAAACGTTATTTCGCGATTTGGCGATGTTAATTGGCCATCAAGATCATGCGATCTGACGGCTTTGGATTTCTTCTTGTGGGGCTACGCGAAAGACCGCATTTATGCGAACAATCCCTCAACTTTGGAGCATTTAAAGAATGATATATGTCAAGTTATAGCAAAATTATTTCCCGACTTGTGTCAAAAAGTTCAAATCGAAAATTACCTCAAAAGGATTGAGGCCTGCAAAAGGTTCCGTGGAGGACACATTTGAACGATATTGTTTTTCACGCATAATGGCAAATATTTCAAGCATCATATTGAAATAAAAATGCAATTGATATCTGAATATTTAGTGTTTTTTTTTTTTTTTTACTTCACTTTCCGAAAGAGAAAATGGATAACCCTGTATTATTATTTTTCTAGAGATAAGGATTAAGGAATACAGACAATATAATAATGCAATACATAATTTCACTTTTCACGTATAACCTTCCGGGCGCACCTTATGCAAAACACCCTGTATAATCGATGGCTATCTTATAGTCGCCACTTTCAATTTCTTTCTCATATTCGTAATCAGATATTTTTTAAGTACGAAAATAGAGGTACATCCTTATACAATTTTGACAGAAAGGGCCGGCTTTTGCCCACATTTTCTGATGCTCCGTCCCACAGTGCACCAACGGTGTGAGAAAAAACTATTACAAGCGAAACAACAACAAAAACTATGACAACAATAACAATGGGTACCATATAAAAAAATATCGGTACTGTAATGTTCAAATAAAAAACAAGGCTAGATCCAACAACAACAACAACAACAACAACAACAACAACAACGGGAACAGCAATACAAATACGACAACAAAAACTTTTACTACAACTTATTGTTATTGTTGTATTGTTGTTGTTGTTGTAAAGTTTTGTTGGTTTTTTTCTGGTTTTGCTTTTTATTTTTTGTGCTGTGACTTGCCATTGCCAATTTGTTGGTGTGTCATTATCATCCCACATTTTCCGGCAAAAAAAAAGAACTTTGCTACGAGGGCAGAGGTAGAGAGTGACAGCTTTAGTAACAGCTTCTAAATCAATCATATACGAATACCATTAAATTACTCTAACAAATTTATTTCAATTACTATTAAGATTTTGATTATAACCCACTGTTCGTATGCAAACCAAACTATTATGACAAGAGAAGATGACGTTATCTTCTTCTAAAAACAGATGGCTCATTTACAAAGCTCTTTAAACGCAACCGGAAGCACCCACACGTACACTATTTATGCCGCCTGTATAAACGCATATCGTATACTCACAGAGCCAAAACGCCACATAAAATAGAACAGAAACAATCAGATTTCTCTATGCTTTTCATCCAAGAAGAAAGCCTTATAAAAACCATAAAGAAAATCTGATTAATTTAAAATTTAAGAAGACAGTCATATTAAAATACTAATTCAATCTTATTGTTTTTCATACAGACGATCTTATTAAAATACATATTCGATAAGAAAATCGTATTCTTTTCCAGTCTTATAAAAATAAAAATAATTTTTCAGGTTTTTTTATTTCATTTTATTCATCCAAGATTTCGAGAATATTAATTACAAAATTTCATGGTTTAAGCCTGAAAAGTAATATGCTATTATTTGTTATTTGTTTGCAAAGTATGTATATTGTATTTATAAAGACGGAAAGTACTCACAACTGAGAAGCAAAGATCGTCCATTATAAACAACGCCAATGTAAAAGAAATTAATACGAATTATAGTTCTGACGTAAACCTGACTGCAAAAATATTAGTATCGAATTCTGGCCAGACAGACGATATTATATATAAGAAGTGTTTCTTATTAACAGAAGTAAATAATAATATTGTAAAATATATCGTATTTTTTTCAGAAATTTCACTCATCTTTGCTTCGGAATAACTTTTAACACGACACGACACCAATCTCAATAAATTTCACAAATTATGAGCCGATTTGTCACCTGTTAAGCAAAAACAAAAAAAAATTGCCAGATGCAACTAACCGTTTCAAAGTTATGGCACTTTACAGTGAAGTGATGATTTTTTTGCTATTTATTATTTTGCTTTCTCTCTTTCCACTGATTATATTACGACTACTTTTCATTTGAATACTTATCCAAAAACGCATTGCTGCACGTTCAGAAGATGGCACATTATATTTTTCAATTGTTATGCCACATGCAGCAAATGACGTTGAATTTGACGTTGATTGGCGCATTTTGATTAAATAATGCGAATGAAGCGTATAAAATTATGGCTTTTGAAATTGTACACTGTGTGTTTTTAAAATACACAGATTACCTTTATCATTGTCGTTGTTGATGTGAATAGAGCAAATAAATGAATGACTGATTGAGTGATGGATACAATAGAGAAATTTAACTCGTATGATATCGTTATTTAAATGCTTTTATGCTTATTAAATTAATTTGAATTTTCCTATATCATATGTATCGTATAAGAACTTAAGGACTTATTTGACCCACAAAAGGTTAATGTCAAATTGTGGAAAAAATGAATGGTTTAAGCGATTGCGGAGGTATATGTGGTGGTATATGTAGCTTTTCCTGCATATAATTTATATACAGGAATATGAGTACCTCGTACTTTTTACCGATTTTAATCAAAAACTCTTCAAAGAATCATTATAACTATTAGTTAAGGTCTATAAAAGCGAAAATTTCATTCGATAAGAATAAAAATTATGGATTTCAAATTAATAAATTACCAAAAAAACTGTATTTATGTCAGGAATAAATTTCAAAACTACAGTAATCTTTATTTAATTAATTTATCCTAATCGCACTTTCATTATACTCGTAAAAGGCCAATGCTCATAAACTTTGTTAAAAAATTAAATTAATTTCATACAATAATTTTTAATAAAACACTTTCATTTATCATTTAATTGCACGAAATTCGATTGACCTAAGCTCAATTCAGTCAGTTTAATTAAAACAAGCGTTTATTTTTATTTCGTCTGAAATTCTTTATACGTACGACCACGATACTCGCCGTAGCTTGTGTTGCTTTCTTTAGCTTCTTTTCCAACAATGCATTATTGCTGCGTAAATCTTCTATTGAAAAATTTATTGAGTAGCCGAGTGTGTAAATGGCTTTATTGTATGTACGTATGCAATATACAAACACATACTCGTATGTATATAATTTATAAAACATGGAGTGAGTCTTTAATTAGTTCTGATACGAAATGATTTCACACTCTCTGTTGATTAAGTATGTGTCAATTTCTATTTTTAAATACAAATACATATTAAATAATAATATAAAAAAATAAGTAAATAAGCGTAGTATGTATTGACTTCATTCCGTTGAAGTGGCGTAGAGCAATGAGCGTTTGATCTGCGCGTTTGACCTTCTCGCTTGATTGATCTTCTGCTGCATGGACATTTTGCTGGTTCTGAAGACTGGCGGCGAAAGATGAAGCGCTGAATGGATGAATGGAAATGGTTGAATGGAAACGGCGGACGAACGAAAGAAAGATCGTATGATTATTGATTAAATTAAGTGATTTCGGTTTTTTCGTTTTTAACGCATTTTAAATAAGACTATGAAAATTTGATGGCAATGAAATTTACTGAAAATGCTTGAATATATCACTTGATAGTTATTTTTATTTCATTATTATTAATCGTGATGTTTTTAATTTTGCATTCAAATTAAAATATTTTAGTATAGATTTTTATTTTTCATATTTCAATATTCTTTAGTTTTTCAGTTTCTCTTTATTTTTCTACAAACTTTTAAAAGACGATCCGATCTCGTCAAAGTAATTTTCAATTATATTTTCAAAACGATATTTTCAAACGATAATAATAAAATTGCCTACTACAATATCAACATTTCTAGAAAAAATATTATCGATTTTTTAATAATCTAAAATTGACCTTTTTAATTTTTAATGATTAATCGTTTATAAATAAAACGCAAGACAAGACAAGACAACACAAGAAATTTATATGTTATTACAGACAAGTAACGATCGATATTAATATTTCACAGAGTACTTAAGTCTTTTTATTTAACTAAAATTTAAAGTTAATTTAAAAATATGTACTATATATCTTCTTAACCATTTTTATAGAGATTTTGTGATAAAATAAACATAGCGGTAGTAAAAAATATTTTGTATACCTTTCTAATAGTTTAAAATTAATTAAGCAATGCTTATAATGGCAGTCTTTAGCAAACCAATATCATTATTAAAAAACTGTAAAATATTACAATAAAAAAAGATTTGCAATATATAAAAAATGTCCAGTCAAAATCTACAAAAAATCTACAAAGATGAGATCTTCTTCAGTAAAAGATCTCTTGTCAATCAGTTATTGTTGAAAAAGATGCAAGAAAGAAAGAAAAGCACACTTATGTCAGTCTTTCTTTAACAGAAATATCCATATCTGCACATACGAGTATATAATATGAAAGTGTTTAGACAATAGTATTTATGCATGCTTATGTTATCAGATTTTATTGTTCAAGATAATGACAATAGCGTCAGCAGTTGTGCTACCCCGCTGAATAAAGCGGTATGAACGATAAAACGCTAAAGAGTACAGAGAAAATTTGTGTCATCATAATAACTTCATATTTCCGGCAGATAATTTAAAATAATTGTAATATATTTTCTGTTATGATATACACACATATAATAGATAATAACAACACTTTCGTGGGAATAAATTCTTTGAACCGTTTATTCTGAAAGTGGTTAAATCCATTTTTTCCTATTACGCCTGATGGTTGGGGATGGTCTTTACAGAACAATTCTCCCCACAAATTATTGGACGAAAGCCATGAAAAATTTACTCATGAAGTCGATTTCACTAAAATCGACTTAACGAATCGAATTATCAAATAGTACTCTTTAAGAGAAATTATGGTATTTTAGTAGAACAATAATACGTATCGGTATCGGTACTCGTATTTAAGCAATAAACTTAACGACTGTCTTTAAAATCAATTGAACGAAAAGCATTTAATAAAGAGATTTTTAACAGTAAGACTTTATTTAAATTGAATATATCGATTTTAATAGATTTCAATTTATAAAATCGATATACAGGGTGGGACAAAAGTAATGTCATAATGTGAATTGGTTGCGATTTTGTTAGAAAGGGTAAAATTGGGCTCTGTTTTCATTGAAAATTTACTTAAAGTTGTAAAATTGATGACAATAAGCTTAAAAATTATATAATCATAAAGGAATGAATATTCGTTATCCTTCGTCAAGTTTGGTTTGTAGATAAACCGGTTTCGGTGATGTGTCGTTCTGTAAATGTGTTAAATTTCTAATAGTGTTCCAGTTTGACGAAGATTTTCTATAGAAGGTTCTCTCAAACTAGAAACAATTGTGATTTCTGAAAAAAGCTTTGACAAAAGCGATTTATGGAAAATAAGCAATTTGGAATATGAAGAAGAGGCAGCTTTTGACTAAGCTGTGATTTTAGAAAGAGGTTTTGCAAAAACTATTTAACGAAAGCCGAAAAAAAAGTGATTAATTATAATTCGATTTAACGAATAGTGTGGTAATGACTCTTACTAGAAGTCTTTAAAGAAAATTATTAGATTAATTCACTGCAACTAGTATTATTTTTAGTGGAATTATACGGTATTATAAATATATTTAATATCCAAAGAACAATAGAACAATGGAAATTTTTTCCAATTGAAAATTAACCTAATTTCTTTGTAAAAATTAAACTAAAAATGTTTATTCAATTAAATATAATAATGAATTTGCCATGTAAAATAATTTCCCCCCCTTCAAAAACGCGTCATGATTTAATAAATCACACTAAAGTCTAAATAATTATTATGAAGGGTAATTATTTTAATTATAATATTGGCAGGACAAATAGATTTTAGTTAGTGAAAAATGTAACTAAACTGGTTTATATTATATGTTGTATGTAAATTACAATATTGACAATAACCGATAATTATATCGATTTCACGAGAAATCATTTAATTTTATTAATCATTTATAATACTTGCGTGACCGCAACTCGTTTTAATTTTTTTTTTTTAAACCGGACAACGGAAGTGATAATTACTTTCCATTTTGAGATTTCTATGATTACTTAAATGATATTAAAATTTTTAGCACTCTCAAACAAAAAATTTCAAGCCGCGTAACCAGTATTCAGCACGCCTCAATGGCACTTTAAACTTTATTATCATAGATTTTAGCTTTTTATTGCTTTATTTAATTTATTAAAAAATGTATAACAAGAAAGCTATTATTTTGTATAATTACAAAATATAATATTTGCAAAGTAAAAAGTGTTAGTTCTTTATTTTAGTACACACTATACATAAAAGCTAATAGAAAAAAAATTCATTTAACTATGATTTTATTGGTTTATACAGTATTTAGTATTACTTTATTTAGTATTATTATGTGTTAAATAAAAGCTTGTAAATTATTAAACTAATATTGTCAAGTATTTAACTACTCAGAAAAATGAACAATTCGAAAAAATCAATAGTTTAACTTTTTGGTTAAGCTTTCTGATATTATGTATACGGTATAATTGTTTATTATGTATAATTGTTTATCAACAATTAACGAGAAATTGCACACTCGTTTGTTGATTTGTCGTATACTTGGTTGTTGTCTGATTGTATTTTATTGCTGTCTAGATTTGAGTCTTGATAAATGTTATTGATATTGGACGTAATGTAAAGCGTAACGTCATCATTAAATAACCGTTCATAAAAAATCGTTGCTGATATCTCCAAATTAGTATGTATTATAAAACTAAACCGTTGCTATCATTATCATTATCAAACAGAAAGTTCATATCAATATCAAAAAAGAAACGCTTATAACAATCAGAAAAACCCTAAAATATTTTAAAAAACATTTTATAATAAATATAATCGAGGCGGAAAAAAACAATTTTTATACTTGATAGAAACCATCATTAAAAATATTTATCAAATTATTGTGTTTTTTTACCACTCAAATAATTGCATACCTTTTACGAGTATGTCAAGCTCTATCGTGATTTATTCCCTCAAATCGACATTCGTTTTGCGTGTTCATATATTTGCCAGGTAGCTTTTGTAATACTATATTATCTGTCGAAACAAAATAAATATTTTTTCTATAATATGTACTTAGTAAAGTACATACTTTTTCTCACAAGTCACGCATCGACAAACATTAAATACGAATAGAACAGGAAAATACATACAAAAAGCAAAAAAATAATATAATTTGATGACTTTTGTGTTGGCCTTTTACGTTTATTTAATTAATATTTAGGAATTTCAGTTAGGTAAATACAGTTTATGAGATTTAACGTTGCATATTCGCTTAACAAATTAATTACTTTTTTCATACCTTGAACTTGAATCGAGTGACTCGTTTACCCAACGAGTTCTCTTATACTCAGATATTTATTGCCAGCGAGTGAAAATAGAAGGTTCCTGTCTATTGGTCTTAGATTAATTCGATTTTAATTCAGTGATCAAATTTTTATCACAGTCACTGTTTTTATAAAACAGTTATCGATATTGTATTCGTTGTAATTAATTTGTTGCGTTCTCAATTTCATTAAACTTTATACTCTATTCGTTACACATGAAGTGTTTCTTTATTTCATGGTTTGAATTCGATCACACTTTTCGGCGTCTTCAAAACAGTATTCAATTTAATTAAATTAAAATTGAATTTAAAATTAAATACAAAGTTCTTTATCATATTACATGAATTACATACACTGTTGTATTCGTTATACTCAAACCATTATTATATCCTTATACTTAAACCCATATTCGATTCGTTACATATATTTGAATAGTTATCGAATTCGCTGTATAAAGATGGATACTGAATTCGTAAAAGGACTACGATCTTCCGATCTAGGAACTCTAATACACTGTGTAAAGTCTTAGCCATAGATTCGTTTCCCATTATACGATATTTCTAAATACATTTTCGAAATCCAATGGTGGTCTCTCTTGTCGTATATTACTCGTTGAATTGCAATCATACTTTACTCGTTGCATTCAAATCGTGCTACTGTTGCATTCAAATTATTTGCTCAATTTGTATTCGAATAAAATGCTAATGGTTTCAATGTGTTTGCTTACCTTGCTTCCTTCCTTCCTTCCTTCCTTCCTTCCGAGACAATATTTCTAAATATTTTTTAAAGAAGATAACTACACCGATTGTGTTTTGAAAACTTAAACTTAAGAGATCATTTCTTATTAAATTTTCTATTCAGATTTTTCTCTTTAGATAAGAGATAACATTTTGTTATACTATACTACTTTTATACTAACAATTTACGTATTTTTTCATATTTTTAAACTTCTTCTTCTTAAGCCAACCAACTAATCTTTTTTAAGGCATGCCAGGTTATTTAAAGAAAAAGTTCATAATTTTAGTTTTGTTTCTTTCTTTTTTTCAGTTTTGCTTGAAATTTATTTCAACTTTCAACGCCTTCAATCAAAAAACACGTCTTCACATTTAAGCTCACAACAAACGTGAAGATCTTTAATTAAGATTAAAAAAAGGTGAAAATATTTATTTTTTTTGATTTCTTAAAATAGTATGTTAATACGTGAAATGTTAAAAGAGTAAAAAGGCGATGATGATAACGATGATGAAGTGGTTAACTGTTAAAATTTTTCTATTTACTATCGTATATTGTAGTAAGCGCTAATAAAAATCAAATAATAAAATTTAGTAAGCAGAAGAAAATGTTCATTAAATATAATAAAGTTATACAAAAAAATCCATTAAGCGGAAGAAAATGTCCATTAAATATGAAAAATTAATATACATACTCGTATGTTAAAAGTATTTGAAGTATTCCTTTGTACCTACTGTCGAATGAATTTACTTTATATTAAGTACGATATTTAAAGATATTTGATAAGTGTTGAATAGCAAATTTTACTGTTAAACGGATTTCAGTATAATCACGAATTACACTTTATAAAAATTATTGTCGTTCTAAAACAGAGTCACAAAAACGGAGCCACAAAAACAGATTCACCAAAATCGACTCACAAAAACCGGGTCACGAAAAACAGATCCACTAAACAAACAAACAATAGTTTCTAAAGCCAAAAATTACTCCAAGAAAATGGTTGCTGTTTATTATGATTCCGTTTGCGATGATGATGATGATTACAAGGCGTCATCGTTATGTCTGTTAATGTAAGACAATTTGCCCCAAATAAAACTTTAAACTCTAATACTCTTTAGTAATTGTGCAATAAAAAAATTAAATGTTCAACAGAATTAAGAAAAACCGCCAAAATTATTGAAATTAACATTAATCTATAATAAACCAAATAAAGTCTATGTATCTAAAAGAAATAAACTGGCAACTAAAAAAACTAAAAAGCCAAAAACGAAATCCTGATTCCAAATGAGTGAGGTCACTGTTATTTTTGCTTTTGCTATTTGGCTTTTGCAAAGAGAAGAGTCTCTTCTCTTCCTACTCTTTCTCCCTCTCTATCGTTATGACAATACATGGAGTATTCATTTATGGATGAATCTATAATACGTTCTTTCTCTAATTTTCGGTAAATTCGGTAAAAAAATCGGTTGTACTAAACTCGTTGTGCTAAATTACGTCATATCATGCGACGAAAACTTTGGTAATGCGTCATCATGTCTGAGTATTGCTTTGTGTTCTCGTTTAAGACAGACCATATTTAGAATAAAATTAAATTATTATAAATTTTAATCATCATTCGGTAAGAAAACGAAAGACATAACTTTATTTGTTTAATATTCAGTGTATTGTATTTATAATATTCATACAATAGAAATAAAAAAGTTCTTGTCAATATTCACTTCAAAAATATTGACTTTCCGATTCTGACGCCACCACTTCATCATTACGTCATTATTGCTTCAAAAATAAAATGACGTAATCTCAATCTTATTATTCTATTCTTATGTACATTGGTCATGTTTGAAATTTATTTCTAAAAAATAATGCAAAAAAAATAAAATACTCCTGATTTTGTTTTAAATACTGCACCCCGTTTCGCCCTACCACGCCCTTTAAATTTCATTTCATTTTCTTAGTAAAACTTAGAAGAGGTTTTATAAATTAAGAAAAGTTTATAAATTACACCCACATTCTATTATTTCATGTTATTTCGTTTCGTCCATTCAAAATTCGTTACGAAATGTAAATGTTTACGTTATTAAGGTTTACATACGTTTTACTGGTACTGTATATTACTGTGCTAAAGTTTTTAACCTCGTGGGATACAAAACAAACGAATGGTTAACAGGACAAGACAAGACTTACGAAAACGAATACGTTGCGAAGTTATCGTATATCTTTCTCTATTCAGAGTAAAAGAGCACCACTATCGTATAAGAAACAAACGTGAACGATTTTTAAAGAGTGTTTAAAGCCTTTTATAGCTTTTTCCAAAAATGTCAAAACATTTTTAAATTTCCATATAAAAAAATATAAACCAAAACAGTTAATGCAATACAACTAAAGAAACTAACGACCATTTACGATTACACTTGAACTCTGGATGAAGGCATTAACGGACTATGAAAATATAACAAGTGTATACAGGTTTAGATACTAAACAACACTGTAGACTATAGTACACTGTACAACAATAACAACATTAACTACGAGGCGACTAGTTGCTGGTTACACGGTCCGATAACTGCCTGAGCAGTAAACTACAATAATTAGAAAACCATAGAAGTAGAACAAATTTAAAAACTTGTTTTTACTTGCTTTTAATTTATTTAAACGTTAAAAATTAAAATATTGTACTGTAGAAAGAGTTAACACAGCATACAGAGCTGGCTGTAGAAAACGATTTTTTCACAATTTATACGACAATAATGACCAATGATTGGCGTAATACTCATATTGATATAAATTTTTTTAAGAATACGTCCGATCTTTATTAGTATCGAACTCATAAATTGATTGAGGTTAAAATAAAAATTAGGGAATGAAAAAATTAGAACTTAATAATTATTAATTTATTAGAAAAACTGTGGAACCTATTTACAAATTTTCATAATATATATTATGTTCACACACATCTAGCGAAAATATCACATATTGGCAAAAAATCGCAAACATGAATTGTCAGAGAAATAAAAAATAGTAAAATCTTGTCATTTCCAAAATCTTATTATGGCAAAATGAAAAAAGGTAATTTCATATTCAACACAGGCTTTTACGCATTTCACCTCTCAAATGTGAAATGAATCCAAGACAACAGGGACGCACATTCTTTAACATTTTCACATTTCAAGTAAACTGATGATGCAATGCGGCTTTTAATATGCCGTCAACAAAAAACAAAGAAAGGCCAGAGAAATGGCGAGAGAAAGAACGACCACCTGGAAAATCAGTTTGTAGTATTTATGTACTAAATTTCAAACTTCAAGGCAAAAGTAAAGTATGGTGAGTATACGCTAATATAACACACACCCATTTAAGAAATATAAGGGTAAATAAGGGTAAATGATTTAATGGTTTAATCAAACGAAATGCAAGAGAAAAGAAAAAAAACACGAAGGATTTTCTGCGCAGTGGCGGGAAAAATTTTCCTCGCGTATTCGTTGAGTTATCATTTGACATATTTATTTACCACCAGCACCGTTCTTTTGTTTTCTTTTTCTCTCTCTCTCTCTCTCTCTAACTTCACATTATTAAGTGATAGAGAAGAAAAAGAATATATTTTCAGTATAGAAAGTAAAAAAGGTTAAGATAGAAACAAAAACGCAAAAGTTCAAGAACTAAAGAAGTTCAACCTCAAATTGTTTGAGAGCCAAAGGAAAAGCAAGAACTAAATTCGAGAGACTCTTTTGGATTTTTTACCATGACTCACTATGGCTGTACTAGATACATATATACATAATTACATAGAGAAGATTAGGGTCAATAGGTCAAGCTGAAGTTATAAATAAATCAACAAATAATAAAACAATAAATGAATGAGTTATACCGTAAAGGACTTATAGGAATCATACCGTAGAGGATTTTTTCTGCTTAAAATTGCATAGCATTCAGAAGTCGCAGAAATAATTCTCATCAACTAATTCCTCAGTGAAAGGTTTCTCAATATTATTGATTCGTTAAAATTAACTTCTTTTGAGGACTGAGTTAAAATATACGATTAATAAAATTAACAAAAGTTTAAATTGTTTAAAACAGAATACAATTCACCGAACTTCTTCAATTGAGGTCTGGCCTAATTTTAAAATATCGTGTTTTTCTAATATCGTAAAACTTTATAATAAACGCCAACAAATTAAATCTTTCTTATCATATTTTGCTTAATTTCGCGTTAAAGACAACGCTCGCAAAAGCAGCAAGCAAGAGGTCTCATGCTATTGATAATATTTTAAAATTTTCAGGGTTTTAAAATATGTACATTTTTATATATTTTGAAAGCACACAAAATATATATTTATGAACAATTATAAGGCGGTATAAAATAAAAAGTCTTGGGTGAAATTGTTGAATTTTCCTGAATGTTTACTATTTTTGCGGAATAACAGAGCGCAGAAAATATTCTACCCTTTGGGCCACCCTTAAATACGATATCATAATGTAAAAACTAAGGGATGAAATGGCATGACAATCAAATACGAGTTTGTATAATTGTAAAGAATGCTGTACATAAGACTAGAAATGAAATCATAGCTTACATTATAGTAAAGTCAATCCAGTACACAATATCCACGTTCGTAATCCATACACGTTTGTGATTGAAAATGAAGAAAATGCGTAGAAGGAAGCGATACAGTAGGAATAAAAATCGCCACATTGTAGAAAAATTGAAAAATAATACATATTTTTTAAAAATTATTTTTTCAAAATAGTTTTTTTTTGTTTTATGGTTAATTTTGTGGTGTTTTTCGATGATTATTTACTGTTGATTTCAGTAAAACGAATAAATCGAAAGTTGCGCTATTTCTTTCTTGTTATTTTTGTATTTTAAAAGACAACGTGTAAAATGAAAACAACACAAATTGTAAGCAAAATTTCATATTGTAAAAATTTTTTCATTATTAAATCATTTTTAAAAGTTTCCTCAGCAACCATTTCTATCTATACACTCGCAAATATATTTACTTTTTGTGAGAAAAAATTTTAATAATTTCAAAACTCGCGTCTATTAAATATTATAAATATTATAAAATTCTGCAGTTATGCTGAATGTCTCTAGCAATCACTACCAAAAGAACCTAAAATACTTAAAAAAACCCTGAAAAGTTTTGTTTAAAAATATATCGAAAATTCAGAAATTCATTTTAGCTTGATTAAGATTTTTTTAAAATATATAATATAAGATATTATATACAAACATGTTAGCCACAAGAGCTTAATTTGGCTCATTGACAAAACCACAATATTTCTGCTTAACTTAATTCAATAAATGTAATGTTTTTCGTGGCCCCAAGCCATAAACAATTAAATTAATTAAAAAAAATTTTATTATTTATTTATTTATTATTTTATAACTTTGATTATACATATTAATTATTTATTTATTTTTTTTTTTAAATTTTGCTGTCAATTAGATTAACAACGTTTCACTTTTTCAACCTTTTTTTAAGCGCGCAATTTTGGATTGAAACCTCAATTCAAGAACTTCTAAGAACACATACATACATACAATACATACTTAAGAATTTTAAAATCTGGAAAACTCACTCGCATAAACGGAAGGAAATACAGTCTCTCTGACAGGCAAGGCCAACAAAAACCAAACGTGCTTATTCAATGTTCTTGATTTTTATAAAACGTTTTGGCAAAAAAGAAATCTTATTTAAAATTTTTCTCTTATTAATTTCGCGTGCCAGAGAAATTTTATTTTCATCAAAATAATCAAAGGAAATTAAAAAATATTCTATTAAAATGCCGCTTTATAAAATGTTTGCACAATTTCTCAATTTAAATGAAAATTATCTACCTAAATAGTTAATTTTAAGATTCTAAAAAAATATTAAATATAGAAATTGTTTATTACTCTATTAAATATTTTTTTAAATTAAGAATTTTAAAAATTTATTACACATTTAAAAAAATATGTAAGCGTTTATTTTTAACGTATGATTTTAAATATACTAAAAATAGGGAAAGAATTTTGAATAATTTTAAACTTCTACAAGAATCATCGAAAAATTTATCAAACATTGTAGCGTATTTTAGAACATTTAATATTTTATTTCACTTTATTTGTGAAACTTATTTTATTTAGATATTTTAATTTTCATTTTAAAAATCATAAATAACATCTTAATTTAGTATTTTTGTTATGTTTAATTTCTTTAAGTTTATGCTAAAAAAAACTATAAAAATTTTTTTGGGTTCATTTCTTAAAAAAATTGGCTTTTCTTCCAATTGTTTTTATAATAATTTCTGTTTTCAATTCGTCCACTTTTTCAAAGTCCACTTTTTCGACTATTCTTATTCATTTTATTGGTGTGTTTTCTTATTAGCCATATTTTTTTCGCGGCCTTTATTTACAGTGCGTTGTACCTTTTAGTACAACCATCGATATGTAGATAAAAATCTATCTACATCAACTTATGTATGTATGTATCTATGTATGCATGCAACTATCTGTTTATTTAGGCCAGCAGCAGTTATTCGATCAGCTGTTCAACGATTTTTCTTGTTTGGCCCATTTCGATTTTTGTGCTAATCTCACAAGTTCGATCATGGAAATTATTTTTCGTTGTTGTTGTTGTACTTGTATTCCTTGAGAAATTTTTTCTTCTGCATTTATTAACTTTACTTTTGATTGTGTATTATTTTCATTTTTTTAATTTGCTTTGTGTTTTTTTTTCTCCACGGTCTATCTATACCTCTTTTTTGTTTGTGTGTTCGATTAATTTTAATATGATTTGTTTAATCCAACAATCTCTTGATGCACTGAACAATAACAAAAAAAAAACAAATATACAACTATAAAAAAATTTACCCACTAAACACACTTCACTCGCCGCAAGCTGCTCAAAAACTAAACTTTTCTTAAAATGTTGATATTGTTTGTTGTCCAAGTTGTTGAATTATCTCATGCATTTGTTATAACTTGAAGCGAAGCTTTTATCTGCAATCTGTTCGTAGCAAAGAAAGCTTTCAATTTTGCAGAGTATTATCTGCAAAAGAAAAAGATATTCGACAAACTAAGTGATGCCAATCTGCAAAAAAGCTAGCAAAAAGGCCGTTTGTCAAAAAACAAGTAACAAGTTGAACGTTTCTAAATGTTGGTTTAGTCTTGACATATGACATATTTCATTTTGACATTTTATTGAATGGAAAATGAAAGTTTAACAAAACTTCTATGATAAACCATATGATAAACCGCAGTATACAATTTCAGTTATAGCTTTGTGGCCAATCTTCACGTTATATAGTAATTCACACCAATTAAATCATCAAAGCACAGACCAAAGCCCCAAACATGAGGTCATAAAAGACTTCTTAATCCTTAATATTAAATGCAAAAATTTAATTTATTGTATCTATACGTTTGTATATTAATACTTACTTATTTCTGGTCAATTTCTATAGATTTATCCTGTGTTAAATTTGAACAATTTATAGTGGTCGAGCAGTCCATTGTAATCAATGCAGTGCTTATCTAAGAGGTGCCGGCATAAACCTCTTAGTGTCATCCAATCAACTTCTTTGGTCCTTAGTTTCACCCAGGCTCGTTTATAAAGTGGACGTGGAACTTTTTTTAGCTCACCTTCGTTGACGCAATGTCCACAATCGTATCGTAAAGTTATCTACAAAAATGTTTTTTTACAAAAGTACCTTCAGCCAATCTTCTTCTTCAATTAATCAATCTTCAACCTTCAGCCAATCTTCTTTTTCTTCCCTCCATTAGAGCTGCTAGTAAAAATACATTCTTCTTCTTCTTCTTCTACAATTTTGTTGCACAGTAAAAATTTGGTTTTTCTCTGCCGGAGCTTATTTCGATGTCAGAAACATATGATTTTTGTTGAAGTTTAAGTACGAAATATTGGCAGCACTTCCTGCAACTTCCGGCTCAATTACGTAAAGTTACGTTATGCGAGCCGTCGTCAATTTGAATTGATTTCAAATTTGAATTTGAAGCAAATTTGAATTGATATTACTTGAAGTACTTTGGCAAGCACGATAATCCATTCAACGTATTAACTAGCATCCATCATACTTTTCAGACTTTTTCGGGCATGCTTTTCTTTTATTAAAATAAAAACCAATTTTTTTTTTTGTTTTTACATAAACAATTGCGTTTTATTATATTTAAATATTCTCATTTTCATTCATTCATTAAATATTAAACTTTTAGTTGGAATACATGAATTCGCATATAGTCGTTAGATGTATGTAGATGGAGATATATCGTATTCTGCATATTTTTCTGCATTATGCTTTGTTTTACTAGCGGTATGGTATTTTGTAATAATATTATTCGATATTCTTTTCGCTAAGTAAAACGTGATTTTATGCATTTCGAATTTCGTAATATATATTTTTACTTAATAATTTAGTTACCTTTAAACGTATGTACTACATTACATTTTCCCAAGAAATACGATCACTCCTTAAAAATTATGAATGAAGTTCTGTCGTATTATCCTATCATCAAAAGGAACAAAAAATCTCTTTCATTAAAATTTGTTTTTTATTTGTTCTGCTTGGAAATAAAAATATACTTACTTCATGTTTTTATGTTAAAGTATTTCAGCTAAAACAAGCATAGACAAAATTTACAAATTTCTTCGAGCATTCGCAATGTACAAAAATGCTGTGTTTTGGTTTAATAAACTGTAAATTACAAGAAAATGTTTACTTTTGTTTAATTTTTATAAAATTTCACTCAGTTTTTGTTTCTTATTTACTGTTTTTTAGGAAGAAAACGCGTCTGGATTTTGAAATAAAAACAACAGTAAAATATATGAATTCTAAAACTATTTTATATTGAGCTTGTTTGAACTTTGCTTAATTTAATGTTTTTCAAATGGAAGATTTTTATTTAAATTTTTGACTATGGTGTGTATGATTTCAAATTATATATTTTTTCTAAAACATCACAATAAAAATGGAAATTAAATTATTTTAGTTTGAAATTGCACTCATTATAGTTACACCGCTTGTCACAAATTCTCACTCAAAGAGTATATAAACACCTTTAGTCAGCAAATAGTGAATGTTTATTAATCGTTGTTATCCATTTTTTAAGAAGTTATCCATTTAGACGAGAGAGAAATCTTAAGAAATCTCTTCTTATTTATACACCTTTTGGATGTGAAAACGGTTTCAAGTTTTCCGTTAAAGTCTTGTATGTTCGCCTTCATATGAGACCTTTTATTTTGAAAGTGCGTTTATCTCCACTTCATGAAAAAATTAAGTTATTGATGAGAAAACTTTTATTCTGGTATGATCCTTGTATTTTCATTTAATTTAGAGACCAATCTTTTCAAACTCTATACAATTTTCATAAAACAATACAATCAACAAATCATTCAAAACCTGTAAATATCTCGAAATGAAAAATAATAGACAATGTAAAACGTTGTTAACGAAATTTTAAACGTTATTAAAAAGGCAAATTTCCAGCAAATTTAGCACGCAAGAGCAATTCAGTTAAAAGATTCCAATGCCAAACCCTCGAAAAAAAAAACGCTACATCAAACTCCTCAGAAGGAACATGCGAATGAATCATGCAATAGTAGCTCCTTTCGTTTTCTTTTCAAGAAATTGGTTTCCTACAGTTCATCACTGAGACTTTCCAGGCTGACAAAAGCGGTGACTCCAAGTAAATTTAATTTGAGCAGTGTTGGCTGTTGGTGTTGAGCAGTGTTGCTGTAGAGCTTCATTTCGTTGGGAGGCCAGTAGACTAATCAACAGGCATTTCTAGAGTTATCGTCCTAAATGCGGGATGATGTCTGTAGGCTGTGGCTAAAAAATTCTGAGACGACCTCGTGTGTCGCTGTCCTATTCAATAACTCATTGGTGGTCGGTTTGCCTCATTGACACATTGCGAAAATAAGAAAGAGTTTACCAATGTGCTGCAGAAGATTTCATAAATTTGTAATAATCCTTTTTAAAAACAAAAACGAAATAAAAAAAATTTTGTTCTAAAATAACAAAAAAGGCCTACAATTAATTTTTTCTTTCTAAAAATAAGCGTGTACAACAATGGATGGTATTTATGTTTATATATATACATTTATATATATTGAAAATGTTTTACAAAACGAATGTGTTTGTGTATTTGTTTATTCCAGCAATTTATATAAGTCTTTTCACTTATATATTTTAAATTTAGTTCATTCTTTTAATTTAAATTTGTCTTTATGCATAACTTACAACAATAATAATGGTTTTTTAGCTTTTTGTTGCAAAATTTTTGCCGATTTTTATTTCCAAATGGACAATTTCGATATACAGACGACTTCAACTGCATTTGTTCAATCTTCAATGTTATTCCGTTTCTAATTATAAATGAGTTCGTATTTAATTTCATTCACTTAGATTTTTTGTTAATAGTAACATTTAGAAGCAGTGTTTTGTATTATTTTATTTGAGATAAAGTACATGTTTCCTAACGTATATTTACTAACTTGTAATCATATCATCAAAGTTGATATATTCATGACATATGTATATGTATGTTTATTATTTTCTCATATTGATTCATGTATTTATGTATATTAAAAAGTACGATACATTTAGTTTTTTAGAGAAAAAAAAACGGATTTTTATATAGTATGTATATGTAAATATATTATAAATAAGCCATATTAATATTAAGCAAAAAAAATTTGAAGCATAGGAATAAATCATTTTTCTCTTACTCTACACCTTGATGCTAAGTTATTTTAAAAGAAATATTTAAAAAAAAAAACAATTTCATAAAGGTTCATAAGGAAAAAATAAAAACGGGAAAAAAGTGTAAAAAAAAAATATATAGAGAATAATTCGTAATAAGACGAATAATTCATTAAAATTACTAATAATAATTACAAGACTTAGTAAAACAGAACAAATAAAATAATTGCAAACGAAAAAATAATAATATAAACGCATAAATATATAATATAATTTAAACCAAAGACAACACTAGCCTGCCTGCTCCGTGCCTTGAGCCTGCCAGGACTGAGTTATAAGGATATGCAATATTCAATAGCAGCGTATAAATACATTAAAATAAATACACCTTGAGTTCGTAAATTTAAAATGACTAAATACTTTAGTTATATAAACAGAGCGTAGATGTTGGTACAATACATATATATGGAATATGTGGGTATTTGTGTGAGTGTGTTTAAGTATAAAAAAAATTAATTACATACTTCTATTTTCTTTATTATTGTATGTACGAGTTATTAAACGGTATGTATTTACTTGAATAGAGATTTTGTTGAAAAATTAACTACAGTTTTTTGACACTAACGCTGTCCGTCCATCAACGCCAACACGTCCAACATTTCGTATTCGTTTGCTTCCTTTATTTTGTTTAATTTTTTATTTTCTTTAAATACTATTTTATTTTTAAATTATTTAAAAAAACATTTAAATTTAAATAATTCTATGTTTTATATTAAATATTTTTAAATTAACGTAATGAATGCATTTTTAATAGTGTTTTTTTATATAGTGTTTTTTTTATAGTGTATTATTTCAGCTAAGACTTTGACAATTTTTCGTAATCTGCTCGAACGGTTCATTCTGCCTTTTGACTTTTATTTTTGATTCCATTTTCTCCGTTTTTTTATGCGTAGGTATGTGTACGAGTATGTATTGTATGTATGTATTTACGAGTATATACGCTCTAAACGTTAGCGCATTATTTAGTATTGATTTATTTGAATTTTATAAAAAAAGTGTTCGTACTTTAACGTAAAAAAACTTTTTAGGTTTTTTTTTAAGCAAACACTTAAAAATTTTTTATTAGTGTTTAACATTTTCAGTTCAGTTTTAGTTTTTACTAATATTTTTTTTTCTTATTCCTGTTTTATGCTTAATATTCTTGTATAATATTAATATATATACTCTGGGTATAATATTATAGTGTATATACGATATATATATATATATATAAGTAGGTAGGTATATATAAAAAACGTTAATATTTAAATTTTTAATTTTACTTAAATTTTGCAGACTTCATTGTTGTTGTTGTTGCTGCTGCTCGGGCTACTTTTTCTTGGTTTTCTCTGCACCCAAATATGGTCTTATTGTTGCTGTGTGTTGCCATTTTTCTCTCTTTTTTTTGCTTTCTTAAACCACTCAAAAACATTCTTCTTATCTCCGATTGAATTCTGACTTAATAGCTACAGCCGAAAATATAAAGAAAAAACATTATTATGTACAATAGATTAAATTAGACATTTAAAAAATACCATCTATTATTTCCTGTTTCACTTTTTGTATCTCCAAACGCATCTCTCGCACAATCTCAGCCTTCAAACTGTCCAGATCACCGGACGCTAATGCCAAAGAGAGACCATCTCCATTGACCTGCTATTAAAAGCGGGATGAAAAGAAAGGGATGAAGCAAAAGACATCAAGCTTTATTCTTAAAAATGAGCCTAATACAATATTAATGCTCACACCCCCAACGTTTTACTACAAAAAACTAACAAATTAATCTACACCGAAAAGCAGACGACCAACCTTAAGTATCGTTTCCTCGCTAGCGCTGCCGAACCGTTTGCGTATGGGCCGTGGCGATTCACTGCCGCTGTTGGAGTTGTTGTCACGCGAATTGGAGTTGCCACTGCCCGAGTTAGAGCCTAATTTATGTGGCAGCGTATTTGATTTCTCCCAGGGACGTTGTTTAACTTCAGGCTCCGGATCCGGCTGAAATGTATACAGAACATGAAAACTATGGGCGGCGACGGCATGATCACTTTAATAATGTTAAATACATTTAAGCACACATACAATGTTTTTTTAAATACGTATTTTTTCATTTAATTTTTTTATTTAATTTTTTTATTTTATTTTTTTCATTTCATTTTTTTATTTTATTTTTTTTTTTCTTTTTTTTTAATTTTTTTTTAAATTTTTTTTTTATTTTTTTTATTTTTTTTGTGTCTTTATTTTAATGTACCTCCTTCTTTTCAGCTTGTGCGCGCCGTCGGGCTAGAGTTTTGGCCATTTCATCCATCATTGAAGCCATGCCGTTGGAGCTGCGTCCAATTGTGCCGTAATTACCGCTGCCACCACTCGAAGTACTGCTACCGCTATTTTCAATCGGCAACGGGACTGACTAAAATTGCGCGCCAAAATTAATAAAAATGCTCACTTTTCGTAATGACAGCCGGCCGCCTTACCTTATTCTTCTTTAATTTGGCCATTTGCAATTGAACTGCCAGAGAGCCCATAAGGTCTGCAGCCTGCTCATCTTTCTTGGCCGCTAAACTGCCCATCGGCGGTGGCGGTGGCGGCGGCGGAGCGATCGGACCCAGCGCTGGCGGAGCCGGAGGTGCTGGTGCTGGTGGTTGTGGTGGCCCCGCTATTCCAGCACCGCTGTTCCCGTTAAACATTTGCGGCGTCAGGGAAGGAGCTCCAGCGCCTGCGCCAAATGCAGGCGGTGGCGGCGGTGCTGCCGGTGCTCCCAAGTTCGCTGAGCCGCTACTCATGCGATTAACGGGCGGTGGCATGGGCGCACCACTACCGCCATTGACATTATTACTCGGGGCCATCATCGGGGCTGGTGCCACTGGAATTTGCCCATATGGATTCTCAATCTGCGTTTGCTGCGGCCCGTTCATTTGGCCGTAGAGCGGCACACCGGTGGTGGACTGTTGCAGCGGAGCTGGTGGTCCATTTTGTAGACTGGGCGGTTGTGGCGGCTGTGTTGGTATGGGCGGAGCGACGCCACTGCCACCCCCGCCCCCGCCGACAACCATCTGCTGTTGACTGGCATACACAACACTATTCGAACTGGCCGACGAAGGTATGCCTTGCGGGGGCTGCGGAAGCGGGGCAGACACGTAAATGGAGCCACCACCGCCGCTGCCACCAATGATAGCTTGCTGGTGGTGCGGCGGAATGGGTGGTTGTGACGCTACTGCTGCTGCTGCTGCTGCTGCTGTCTGTTGCGAATATTGGTTCAGATTTAGATTAGGATTAGAGCTTGATAACACATAATGCGGTTGTTGATACTGTTGAATGTGGTTGTTTGGAGTTGGAGTGGTTGGAGTGGTTGTAGCGAAAGCAACAATTTTTTAATTGTTTGTACAAGGATAAATTTCAGAATTATTTTTGAAGGAACAAAGCAGTTCGGGCGGAGCAGCAGGTATGGTTGGTTGGTTGGTTGGTGATATTCAGGTCAGGTCAAGTCAAAGAAATGAAATGAGATCAAAAACAAAAGCAAGAAAAATTAAATTAAATAAGAAACTCAAAATTATTTGAGTAGAGATTAATTTTCTTTTAATATCTAGATTAACTAAACTGAGTTTTCCAATAGGGACGGGTCGACAGTTGACAGTCTGTGGCGGCCATGTTGTTTGGGCGGCGTCTGTTAAATCTGTTAGTTATAATTCAGTCAGCAATGCCAAATCATTATATGGCAAATCGCATGATTGAACAGCACGTTCAACTGTCAATTAACAGTTGTCAACATCGACCCGTTTCTATTGGAAAACCCTTTTTATGTACATACATATAGTATACGTATATACCATATATAATTACGTTTGCATTAATTCGTTTTTAAAATCGCAATTACCTGATTTTGTTGCTGTGTCTGCAATTGTTGTTGCTGTTGCTGCTGTTGCTGCTGCTGTTGTTGCTGCTGATAAGTAGGATTTACCAATTGTTGCGAAGAATAAACGGGATGATGTTGCGCTTGCTGTAATGATAACTGCTGTTGCTGTGGTTGGTGGTGTTGTTGGTGCTGCTGTTGTTGCTGCTGCTGCTGTTGTGGTGGCGGCGGCGGCGGTTGTGCTAGCTGTGGTTGTTGTTGCTGCATTTGCTGTGGAGCATGATATTGCGCTTGTCCAGCTGGCATGGTTGTTATTTGTGGCTGTTGTTGCTGTTGAGGTTGTTGTTGTTGTTGTAACTGCGGATGCTGCTGCTGTTGTAACATAATACCATTTTGTGTCGATACATTGCCAACCTGTGCGTATAATTGTAACGGTTGATGCTGCTGCGGCTGCTGCTGCTGCTGTTGGAGTTGTTGTTGTTGTTGTGACTGTTGATGTGGTTGCTGCTGATGTTGTTGCTGTTGTTGCTGCTGCTGCTGTTGTTGTTGTTGTGGTGGTGGCATTGACATTTGCTGCGGTTGCGGGGCCGGCGGAGCACTAAGGGAAGTTCTTTAGTGTTTGAGATTTTGTTGTTGTTTTTTTTTCGCCATTACAAATGTTCGTATTTAAAGGAAGGCAGTAAGAGTGTGAGAGAGGAAGAAGGGAAGGGAAGGGAAGAGGACAAGACGAACGAATATAAAATGCAGGAATCACGGTGTGAAGACGTTTACAAGGATTCAGATCGGCGTGTGGTGAAGAGAAAAAAAGGTGAAGTGATACAGTAATGATACATTTGTAGAGGTACGAAATGTGTGCACGTGTGTGTGCGTGTGCGCGTGTGTGCGAGGTGATGCCACATGTTGTCATGAGAGAAACAACGAAAATTTAGTGTTTTGAATTGGTTGCAAAATAATCAAAAATGAAAGAAAGGAAAAAAGAAAGACAGAATAAAAACATTAAATATTAAAATGAAACAATTTAACGGAACGAGCCGAGCCATATACAGACAGATAACTCTCGATTTACACACATTTTAATAACATGATTTCGATTTAACACAGTTGAAGGAAGTATAGTGGAAAAGTTTCCATTTACACGGTATTGAATTTCAACTCAAAAGGGCCGAAAAAAAAAACATTGTAAAAATTGCAAGGATATTTTGCGTATATTACATAATTTAGTACTCGATTGCGCACCAGTTCAATCTGCTACTTGTAACGCGTAGTTGAACGCATAAATCGAGAGTTAACTGTATGCAAACATATGTATAAATCTATTTGTTTATTATGAAAGGATATACGGATGGCACAACAAACACTCATGCTCTCAATCTATATATCTTCTAAATCTTCTAAAAGAGCCAAAGGAAAATTGCTTTTACATATATCATTTCAAATCTCACACCTATATATCGTGTAAATACACTCAAAGGCACATAAATACACTAATTCTAACATTTAGGGCCTGTGCGAATTGATACTAAAATTTAGTATTTGGCTAAATCATTGGAAATGTCGATAAAAAAGGCTACACTGGCATTGTATATGTTATTAAGTGTATACTGACTAAATGTCAATAATTTTTTTTAACTAAAATTTAGTATTTTCTCTTTTTGACCGTACTATTTGAATTTAACGAATAATTGAGAATGATTTTAGAAACAATAAGGCTGTAAATAGTTGCGAATCATAGAATTAATGTCCTTCTCTTTATTTGTCGGAAAAATTGTAAGCAAAAATAAGGTTTTTTCAAAAATTTCAATTTATTCTGTTATTATTTCATTTAGTACTGGAAAGTACTTCGCACTGTACAGAAAGTTTGTAAAGCAGTTTGACAGCAAATGCTAATATCACTAATATTTAGTCACATTTCGCACAAAACCCTTAGAGTCTAAATTTTAGACTGGATCAACACTGAATCTGAACGACAAATTAAACCGAATAAACTTAAAATATCGGGTAAAAAATGGATCCTTTATATTGACATTCAAAGAATAATGAAAAGAAATAAAGTAAAGGATTTAAGGTTTAAAACCATCTTCTCAACCTCCTAAGAGTTGTCTCAACTTTAGTTGCAATCTTCTATACACAAATTTATATAGATGCATGGATATTTATACCGCCTTTACACAGATCTTCTGGTGTATAAATAAGAAAAGATCTGACTAGAGATAATGACTAATTTTGAATGACTCAAAGTATTCTAAATAATAGCAATAAGTAAATACTAAGTAAGGTCCAAATAAAAATTTAGCATCTAAAGATTATCTATAAATGTTTGTGGCGAGAGATTTTTATTACCGCGTGAGAATAGAAGGATTTACACCGCACCCTCCCCCCTGATTTATTTTCCCTTGAACCAGGTAAGAGCCTACAAAAAATCTATATATTTAAAATTAAACAAACACGATAAAATGCTTGTCCGAACATAACTATCTCTATTACATCAACATGCACACTTCAGAATTTATCAATCAATCTATCAATCTATTAATCTATCAACCAATCAATCCAAACATACATAAACGCATTATACCTCTCACTTTGTTCAACATTTATAACAAACCAACCCACGAACCTGCTGGTGCGATGATGTCCCTGCTGCGGTGTCGGTGGACTCTGTGGTATATTACTTTGATTTGTTTGCGAAGTTGGTGTTTGCGCCGATGGTGTTACCTGGCCGGTGATTTGTTGCTGCTGTCGCAAAATAGCTGCGTCCTCACTAGTCATGGTCCGGTAACCCATATCCTCTTCGTAGCTATTGCCATTATTTGGCTGTCCGCTGGTATTAGTGACACGTCCACTCAATACCTAAAGAAACCCATTTTATTTCGGTATGTTTTGGAAAATGTTTGGGGAAAAATGTTACCTCTAGTGCTCGCATCATGGCACGAGCAAATGCTTCGGCATCGTGTTGACTGGAGAAATTAAGACCGTAAACAAATTTCGAATCTCTCCATTGGTGGAAAGTGGCTGTTGCTTGATTATATTTCAGCCCTTTCAATATCGAACAATTGATGACCACCTCGTGATCTTGCAATTTTCGTCCAACAACACGAAACGTATTGTTCTGCTGATGGTGATAGATTTGCACTTTGCTGAGGCCAGAAGAGGATCCGGATGGTACCCATTTCTTTTGAATATCATCATAAACCATGACAGAAGCACGTGCTCCGATAATACTTTGTTCACTAAAAGAAAGAAGAGAAGAAAGCAGAAATATTTTTCAATAATTTGGATTAAATATATTTTTGGTATAATATAAAATGAAATTTTGATAAAATAAATTTTTAGGAAATTTACTAAATATTAATAAATACTTTTACAACAGACTTTCTTATATTATTTTTACATTAACACGGTTTTGGACAATTGGTTACTTTAACTTTTAATATTACCTTATATTACTTTGTTAAATTTTAAAATTGGAACTAATCTCTTTTTATAGAGTATTTTATATTATTAGGAACCTATCTAACGCATAAAAAAGTTTTAGATAAGGTGTTGTTTTTTTTCAAGAATTTGAGTCATCGCTCATTAAATTGAATTTAGAGACATGAATCATTAGAGTGCACTTTTGCTATACATTTGTAAAATCCAGTAAAATAATATAAAATCGGAAAATCTAAAACACCTGCCGATTACAAAAACGTTGAATCAGCACAACACGATGGAATTTGGAATTGATTAAATGAAAATGCAGAAAACAGAGACCGAAAAGATACAAAGACCACATGATTAAGGAATTTACAATGTGAAATACTGTACAGACAACAGAATATAAGTACGAAACAGAGAATAAATACATGATACAGAGAAGCCATGAGAGTTGCTTTTCAAAAAAAAGGTCATATTATCTTTTAAATCCGTGTTAAAAGAAACAAAAAACTGAAGAAAATAACTGGAAAAGAATGTTAGATTCCCAAAAATTTGAAGAAAAAATTATTATTCTATTTTTAAAAATAGAAGAACAATATTCTCAGTGAAATTTTCATTTAAACTTATATTTTCTAATAATCTTTTGTACATTCAAACTATTAAAAACTCTTCGCGGCCTTTTTATACGCTGATTTATCTAAGTCACAAACCATATTAGAGTGAAATTGTGTGGTATGAGAGCTTTCCCAATTCTCAAAGCGTACTCAAACCAAAACCTATGTGTGCCGTGTTATACGAGGGTTATCTGTATCTTCTGAATAAAATTGCAATTTTTTTTTTTTTCAGAACTCTCCCCGACTTCCATGGAAGTGATTTAATGAGCAACAAGAAGAAGAAGAAGAAGAAGAAGAAGAAGAAGAAGAAGAAGAAGAAGAAGAAGAAGAAGAAGAAGAAGAAGAAGAAGAAGATGAAAAACTCTAGCTTCTGGCAGTCAGTCAGGTTGAATGTTTCTAGTTCAAGAAACATCTGAAAAAACGAACAAGAACAGCCATAACAAATCTTCAAGAAAAACAGAAATTCAAACCAAACAACAACAACAAACTGAGCCATAACAACAACAACAACTACAACAACAAAAAGAAATATATAAGAAGCAACAAGAGCATTAAGATCAACAAAGAGCGGAAGCGACATAAATGTTAGGATATTGTTAGCCAACGCATTGCAAACAATTTGCTTTTATGGCTTTAATCAGTAAACAAGAAGTAAGTAGTTGTTTTTTTCGTTTTCTTCTCGTACTTCTTCTTCTATTTTTTAACTTAAACACTTATCAAAACGAGAACCGACCATAAGTTGCCAAACATAAGTGTAGAACAAAGTCAATGCGAACAACTCTCTCTTCCTCTCTCTCTCTCTCTTACTGTTCTCAGGAAGAGTTAACGACTTGTCTCGGAGTTAAGAATTACCGAGCGAGCGTCTGGGCCGTAATGAAAAAGGTAGAAAGACTAGAAGTGGGGCGACTTCTTCTTTAGGGGAAGGAGAGGAAATTGAAATGAGGGGAAAGATTAATAAGACGATAAGGCGAGAATTAGAAGAGACGAGAGAGAGAGAGAGAGGTGTTAACACTAGGTGTACCGGACTTTTGAAGCACTTTCATCGACCGAACAAGTAATTTTGACTCACTCCTCCTACAAATTTTACACGTCCTACCTCAGGTTCGTTTATTTTTAAGAGTTTAATCTGAGTTAAACTTAAAAAGTTAACTTTGAACGTTAACTTTAAAGAGTTAAAGTGTTTCTTTTTAACTTTTAAAGCAACTTAAATCTCTATACCTTTTCTCCACGTGACTTCTTTATAAACTACTCACGCGCCTTTTTCTGTCAAATCCGAAATGTTTTGAAATGAACGTATAGGCCAGCGTTTAGTAGAGTTTCGCGTTGTGTACTTCTTTGCCACTTGATCGATTATATAAACTCCATATTTTGTGGGGTGGTAAAATTTAATTAATTCGGAGGTACTCGGAAGAGGTTTTTTGTTATTAGGAAAAACTTTCATTTTGGCAACACGCAAAGTTTAAAGCAAAGAGTCAAAATTACTCCATCGGTCGGCAAAGGTAAAACAGACAGCAGTCGTACTACCCATTTTTTAATGTAGGCCCAGTTTAGCATTAGAACGTTTTTTTTTTTCAATATAAAAATAATTTTCAAAAGTCACAAAAATTGCAAGCTTTTCGGTAAATATAAATAATATAAATTATATTTATAATTTATAATATAAATATTTATAAATAAATTTCAAAAGGAGTAGTCAAAATGATGAGTCAAAATGACTCCGTCGGTCGTCCTAGTGTTAAGGAGAATAAAAGAGCCACAGAGAGTCTGGAGTAATAGTGAGAACAGTGTCAAGTATGAAGACAGGAGGCCGAGAAGAGAGTGAGAGTAGAAATATGCAAAAGTGTGCAAAGAATGAGAATAATAGAAAAATGAAGTGTAGTAGAGGAAGAAGAAGAAGAAGAAGCAGTAGACTCTTTTAAGTAGAAGTTGAAGTACAAGTCGGAAAGTTTACATAACGTTCATCACAACGAGATGTTGCTAATAGCAATTAAATTCCACAAGCAATGAAACGAAAGTGAATTTAGAAGAAGAAAAAGATGGCTGAGTGTAGTGGCTGAAGATAGTGATGATGGTGAAGACAAGACGTACCGAGCCGGGTACGGGTTGGCTGAAGAAGTTAGGAAAAATTTGAGCTTTTTGGGCAATTGTTTTGTTGTTGCATTAAAAAACTTAATAATCCTGACTTTCCATTCCTAATATTTTTAAATAGTCGCACATAAATCGGAAAATAACAGTGATAACTTTAGCCTGCCGCGGACCCTCCCTCCCTACCACCGAATATTACACCCATTTTCAACTTTCGACACCCATCATCTCAACTGACTGACTTACTCATCTTTTTCTTAACAAAATTCTTCTTGAATGATATACCGTGTGCCAGTGCAGTGACCATACAACTTTTCCTACAGTCTTAAATTTAGAACTTTACTTTAGACATAGCTAAATTCAGCTCTAAAGTTGATCACAGGCAAGATAAATAAATGGTGCGATTTTCTTGATTTTCAATCCCAAACAAAGGCTTAAGACAGAAAATACTCGTACTCTGTAATCGCCATTTTCACAGAGTAACGGACGTATAGGGTTAAAACGAATATTTGCTAGTATATTAGAGCCGTTGCAAACGGTTATATTCTATACTCCTGTACTCCCTTCGAGTGTACAAAAATTTGCAAAATTTGTGCAAAAAGTGCACAATTTTTTTAACAACTTTTAAAGTGAAACTTTTCTCCTCGATTTGAATGCGTACCGATTTGAACAAACGGTTTTCAAAAGTGAAAATTTATAATCAGTCAAATGGAAAATTATGAATTTTACTGATGATCCAACTCGAGTGGGTTTTTCCAAGTCTTTGGAATTCAAAATACTTTGAAATTATGCTCTTGATGAACGAACAAACGAACGCATGCATGACTTAACAAACTGAATTGATTGAATGAATGAACATAAAAAACTAACGAAATGACATGCAAACAAAGCAAAAGGAGATAAAATTTTGCAAAGAAACAATGTTTCATCATTTGTGAAAAATGCCGTCTCTCTGGCGGCAAGTTTAAGGATTAATATAACTCATAAACTCTGTGAGCCACTCTGTTAATCTCGCCCTGAAAAGCGTATAATGTGTAAAAAGGGAAAGAGAAGGAGGAGAAATTAAAAACATACACTAAAGAATCGTCAGCTTCATTCGCCGTTTTAACGCCGGTGCAGTAATCCACCGTTGATTGACGATAGCCCGCAGTGAGGGCAGGAAGATGCTCGGCCAGCGGTAGGACCGAATTTGAAAGCACTGAATTAAAGCCTCCCGCACATCTCGTCGCACATGGTAAAGAGAAATTGATCTTAGCCAAAGTGGGTGACACATCCGACGCGGCCACTGTTAGCACATTGTCGCTAGACCGATGGCGGCGTAAAACTTGTGTGGGCGGATCAGCAGCATGCGCCAACAATTTCTTAGCATTGAAATCTTTGTGTTTACGATCAATGCTGCGGCTGCTGCAGTTAGTTTTAAGGCCTTCAACAATATGCTGATCATTATCATCATTATCATCATCATCGTTATCTTGCGCAATGTTGCTGCTATTCGGAGTATTCAGAGGGTCATCATCACTGTAAGTGTTGCTATTATTTGAGGTCAGCGTAACAATTTGTGGTGCTTCATAAATGTGCGCTGCTGTCTTAGAATTTGGCACTTTTTCCAGCGTAGCCGCTGATGTTGTTGCTGCTTGCGGCAGCTGTAGTTCGATTCTGGGATGCTGATATAAATTGCAACGTTCGTGACGTTGGTGTTCATGCTGCTGGTAATGCTGGTGATGCTGATACTGATACGGCTGCTGATGCGCGGCCGGCGACAGTTCCGGCTTGGGTGCTGGATGCTGACGGAATTGTGGATACTGTTCGAGCATGTATAGACTTTCCAATTCCGAGATGGTGTAATAATAGTGCGAGTCCTCGGGCGAGGGCACTGAGGCCCGCTTTTTGGCGGTGGAATTGGGCGAGAGCGGTGTGCTGTGGTGCTTCGCAGCCGGTGGTGCAGGAAACGAGGGCGCAAAATGTAAAGTAAACTTGGGCGAACTGGGGCGAACTTTGACGTCGCGATTTGTGCGAATGTGCTGCGGCGGCTTCGACTGGTAAGCATGAATTATCTGAAGATCCTTTCTATTGTGGCCATCGGTTTTCGTTTCCTCAGCGGCAGTCTGTTTGCCTCGAGTTGACGATGATGACGACGACGATGACGACGATGACGATTTCTTCGAAGACGTCTTTTTGGCGTCTTTGGCAGCAAAGCTTTTAGTAACTAGTTTTTTCATATTTGCGCCACTGCTCAAAAAGTTTTTTCAAAAACAAAAAAATTTGGGTTAAAATGTCGATTTTGACAGGCCGATTTTTTTCGTTTTTCCGTTTTTCCGTTTTTCCTTTCAATCGCAACGACTGAGCCAGAAACCACCAACTGAACCATACACACTACTTGCAGAAAACTGAAATGGCGCTCAGTCAATAACCGTCAATAACCAACCGAGCAACAACAACGACTAAAAGTATCTCATAGATGAAATTGAATGAGAACTGAGCCGGACTTGCAAGAAAATGAAATGAAATAAAAAATAATAAAACAAAAAAAAAAAAAATTGTACAAAGAGAACAACAGAAGAAAATGAAATCAGGGGAAAAATTTAATAAATTAAAACTAATAAAAACAAAAACAAAGAGAAAAACCAACAAACCAGCTGTCGACATGGCGAAGCAGGGAGAGAAGAAGCATTTCGTTTGAGTAACTTGAAGATTTCAAATAAACTTGAGCAAATTTGAAAAAGAAATACACAAGAATGCGTTAGTAATAAGTAACAATTCAAAGCCAGACAGCAACAAAAACAATAGCAACAATGCCAGCAACACTTCATCAAGCTGTGAATTAAAGCTCTGCTTCATTTAATGTCGAAGCGTGTGATACTGTGAGCATACAGCTTACAGCTTGCTTACACTGACCGCCGCACTACGCTGCGCTGCTGCTGCTGTCGCCGTCACCGTCGGCGTGGCCATTGCCGTCGCCGTCGCCGTTGCTCACACTCATTCTCCCACTGAAGTCAATAATTTAATAATTTATAGCCACCAGACTGCGACGATCACTAACATAGAACCGGCCGTCGGTATAAACAGAACCAGTAGACAAAAATGTATATACTCACGATATTCGTAAGATAATGTCAAAACGCTCTGGCATTACAGAACGATCTGTAACATGACTTTGCAAAATAGCTTCATAATTTCAAACGATTACGAGAAAATCGTAATCGAAAATTTATTGGGTTAATGGTTTATAATTGAAAAGAGTGTAAAATGAAAAGAGTCTTAGACGAAGAAATTTTTATCCATGAGTTACCTAAAAATTAAATTTCACGTACATATTATTAACCTATTCCTTTGTCAGACAGATTTTTTATTAATGTTGATATATTTTTTTTTAATTTAAAGTGCATAAATAATAAAGTATGCCCACAATAAATAATGAAGTATGTACCTTTTTAGAGCTCAAATATGCTGAAATATTAATGGTATATATTAAATATTAAATATATTAAATATATTAAATATTAATGGTATATCATGGGTTAATGGTTTATAATTGAAAAGAGTGTAAAATGAAAAGAGTCTTAGACGGAAAACTTTTTATCCATTAGTTAGCTGAAAATTAAATTTAACGTATTATTAACCCAAATTAATAATACTGTTAGTTACAAAGTAATGAACTCATAACTCGGAACCTCCTTTTAAACGCATTAAATTCGTAGATATTTTGAATGAAAATAATAAAGAAATATTTTAAAATAACACCATAAAACTTTTTTTATAGAAAATACTATAAAGAACTCTCTCTAAAAAGGCTGTTTTAAACAACTCAACTAAAGCCTCAACTAAAGTGAAAACAATTCAATCAAACTTTAAAGCAAAAGCGAACCGTTTAAAACCAAAGTGGGTTAAGTTGAGAATTTGCATTCTGAGAAATCTTAAATTGGTAGTGTAATAACTGTGTAGTAGATAGATAATAAACTGATCGCATTTCTATGAGAAGTATAGAGAATAGACTAAACGTTACTGTTAACGTTTTTTGACATTAACCACTTTGGCTTTCAGAGGCTTACGATTTTAAAGTTTGCATAAAAAAATTTTAAAAGAAACCGGATTGCTTTTTTATCGAAGGGATCCATTCTTAAATCTATTTGTAAAGATTTATTAATATTATTTTAATTAATAATAAAATCGAGGTCTTTTTAAAGATTGAAAGCTTCAACAAATATATTTTAAAATCTCTGTTTTAACAACGGAATTTCGGCTTAAGTTATCCGTGCATGAAATTCATAAAAATTTAATGCCATTTTAATTAACATTTTAATAACTAAAATTTAAAATAAGAAAACTTATTTATCAAAGTAATGAATTTTCTTTTCCTCTATTTTCGAATCAATAAAAATACATCACAAGTAATTATCCATATAAAGATTAAAAAATAAGTATGTATATATTGTAAAAATATATATAAATATATAAACCCGTCCGTCAATTTGCAAATTACTTTGGTCTTCATTGAAACGCCAAAAAGAGCTGGGCGAACGAGTTTAAACAATAAAAAAACACTGCAAAAACACAAGTCTTTTATTGCTTACTCGTATTTAAACAAAGAATAAAGATTCAGATTTTTTTTTTATAAAGAGTAAAAAATATAAACAAAACAAACAAAAGATAATATCGTATATATTATGTATGTATATATTGCATATACATTTTTAATTTTGAAGGCGCATTGAATTTCTTGATATGGCAAAAACTACTCTATCAACATACTAAAAAGGTATAGTTATTTTTTTTATTAGTTATTTTTTGTATTTTTTCTTAAAATAAAAAAGGAGAGAAGGAAAGAAAGAAAGAAAGGAATATGAGTAAATAAATAAAAGACATTAAAATGAGTGAAGATGACAGAATGACAAAGTTAAGAAGTAAAGAAATAAAACGATTGTCAGAATAACTTTTTAAGGCAAACGGCATTTAATGCATTTTATATGTATTTTTCTCAAAAAGCACGCAGAGCAATAAAATTTTAGATTAAATAATTAAAATTCATAGTCATTATAAACATTTTCCTTGAATTATTTATTAAACGAATAGTTTTAAAATGTAATAGGTTGCCGCTGCCGGCACAAATATTACTCTTTTAATTCCATTTTTTTTAGTCCAAGGTAAAATTAATCAATATAATAGAAAATTAAAACGATTTACCAAAAAAAAACCTGAATTAAGATAAAACTATTAGCAGCTAATAGCATATTAACATAATAGCATTATAGCAATAATTTTAAGGAGATCGTATTCGATAAGTTTTGAAATTGCTAACGAATTTCTTTATTATTTATGCATTTGTCAGAGACAAATTTTTAATTAATGTGGATATATGTCTATTATTTTAATTCAAAGCTTATAATTCACAATAAATCATGAAGTATGTACCTTTTCAGAGACCTCAAAGGTACTGAATTTTAGTTAGCACCATTAAAAATTCTATTCAAATTTAGACAGAACTCTCTCAAGCTTAAATTCTTTGAAAATTTAAGAGGAAATTTTTTTGTGTATAAAGAATAGTCATTTAATCTGGAACTGGCGAGATCTGATTGAAATGAATTGGATTTCAGTTGATTCAATGAACCATATTCAGTATTATTCTCCCTTTTACGAGTTTGCCCTTTTGGCGTGCGTACATAAAAGGAAGCGATGAAGAGTTCTGGTATTAAATAAGAAAATGGTTGATGGTAAAAAATTTCAAAAAATAAAATCAAATTAAATTCAATAAAAAATTAGTAAAAAAAGCGATAAAAAAAATTAGTAAATACGATGGAAATCCAAGGATTTCATCTTCAAGAGCTTAAATCTTAAGAACAAGTCTAAAAGAACTATAGACTTCTATAGAATAATAATAATCTATAGAATAATTGAGTACAATGCTCTAGTATTTCGCAGCTTTAAAAGAGTCAGAAAGTCAGAAAAGAAGAGAGGAAAGCGGAAAAAGAAGAAAAGAGAATACCAGCCAAGGATTCAAGAGGAATAACTTAACGACAGCGAGGCGGCAATGATCATGATATGAATGACGAAATGACGAAGAAATGGTAATGATTATTATGGAAAATACACTGAGAATGAAGGCGCTAAAGATTAAAACTAAGATGGCAATAGTGATGATGATGATGATGATGCTTGACGATAGTTTGAATCGAAATTATAAAGAAAGTAATAGAAATTACTGAAGAGTTATATTAGTTAGCCATGCCACCGACTGTTTGCAATTACGGCTGTGACTGCGATGCCAAGAATGATAATGAATGATAATTATTATGATAGTATTAAATAACAATTTTAAGCAATGATGATGTTTTGAGCTTTGCGCACAAACTGAATGGAAAACAAGTACCTGCTAAAAAGCAGAATTGATGACTCTGAGCATGATGACGATTATGATGATAGTAAGACAAACCGAATGACAGACAGACAGACAAAGAGACAGACCCACAATCTCAGTTGACAGGCAAAAAGTCGAAATTTTTTAAAAATATAAACGAGCGCGAGTTATAGTATAAAAGGAAGTTATCAAGGATATAAGAGCACTAGGGCAATATTGAAAAAGGATGGTGGTGGTGGTGACGGTGGTGGCCACACCTCAAATAAACAACAATAACACAAATAACCAAACTTTCAGCAATGGATAACTGGCATATAATATATCTATAAATTTAGTAGTCCGCCCAGAATATTTGCATTTAACGAAATTAAAAAAGTTTTCACTGCTGCAATGAAAATGAGAAATGAAAATATATTGAAACTTTTTTAGCCCATAAAAAAAACAACAACCGAATCCTGATAACTTTTTTGCTGCGGGCACTAACGCCGCTGAGTTGATTTTATAAAAGTAGGTACAACGAACTCCAAAAACGCTACTGCTCTAGTAAAAGGCGAAAGATTTATTTAATATTAAAAGCCGCAAAATACTATTGATATTATTTTGTTTGTAGAATTTTTTTGGTCCTACTAAAATATTGTCTTTTCTTTAATTTGTGAAATTTCTTCTCCTTAGCGATATTGTCATATTGTTAATTTAAATTAACTTCAAAACAGAAATTCTTACGTAGTAAGAATTGTATAATAATAGCAGCCTCCGCCCTAAAAAATCAATTCACAATAGTATAAATTGCCATGAGGTTATGGGGTTCACTGAATTACAATGTTTGTGTTAGGAAAATCGCCACCAAGGCCTCAAATGTCACTCAAGAATTACCTCATCCTCAATATTGGATGCACCATTTTGAGTAATTGATTGAATACAATCGAATTAAATCACAATAACTAAATATCGACGAATATGTCAAATCATATAATTTCAATAAACGATTTCTTAAAAAGGAGTTGGTAACGAAGTCCGAAAGGAAAAACCCAAACGACAAAATCCCGAAATGACAAAATCCCGAAACGACAAAATACTGATGCGACAAAATCCCGAAATTGCAGAACTAGTTTTTCAATATTTTTGGAATCGTTAAAGACTTTCTCGTACGTAATCAATGATAAAGGCTGAACATGTTAATATGTTCCACCCGAAATAAGCTAGTGAGAATTAAATTGCAAGAACTTCATGTCAAGTGCAAAAGGCTGGCTAGCTGTCTCGCTCCTTTTTTAAGCAAGAAAAAAGAATTGAACGAAACTTTAACGAAACGCGGTTCGTGAATACAATACTATGGTTGCGACATACAATTTCTGTGTTATCGCTCGCTTGCAGAAGTTGACAAAAGCGTGGTTTTTCACATTATAGTTCACTTTTATAAAAAGATTTCATTAACAAACGGATTTGATAAACTCTCGCCGCACTACCGGCGAGAATACATATATTCAACCTTATCTTTACAGTGTTTTAAAATGCATTTATACATTAATTTTTTTTAATAATTTCCAAAAAATTATTTTTATGCCTTATTTCAATTTACTCTACGATCCGGTCCTTACGACCATTTACTCATATACCCACTCAATCATTTCTTCTCTCCTGGTTATTTATGACGCGTAGAGAGATTCCTAGGAGTACCAGATAGTATTCAAATGCTTGTTGAATAAACTTGTATTCAAGTACTTTACAACAAATTAACGAATTAAGCACTTTAAAATGATTAAATGTTGTTTTTTTGTTGTTGTTATGATTGTTATGGCTGTTGCTGCTGCTGCTGCTGCTCCTGCTTTCCTCTGGGTAATGTTGTTGCACTTTAGGCGTTGTTTGCTTGCTTGCTTGCTTACTCACGAGTACTTACTTGATGCACCATCAGTTAAATAGAACACAACACGTGAGCTCTACAACTACAAAATACGTATTGTATATAGTACGTCTGAATTCAATTTCACTTAAGGAGCAAACAACAACAGCAAACAGCAAAAGCGCAACATTAGATAAAAACGTAGAGAAACTGAAAGAAAAGGAAAACAAAACACTTTTGTACTCAATACTTACCGTAGCGGCAAAAGCTGAAAAATAAAGCCACCCTAAAATTGCTGATATTCGTATCTTGAAGGCTGCAGCTGCAAGCGCTCAGCACATTCCATTGCCATAAATCCGCAGTAGTCGTATTATCTCGAAAATATCACAAGCCAGCGAGCAAGCGAATGGACCGGACCGCAAGTAGCAAATCTTAATTTGCGTCGTTTGTATACTTAACATAATCGAAGGAACTCATACGAACACGAATAAACTCAAGCGAGAAAAGCTTATTTATTTATCATGACGAGAGACGAAACCTTGTTTACAACTTTTATCAAATAAAAAATAAATACCAGCACGGTCAAGCACTAAAAACACTATATAATGCGAGCTCTTGATGCCCTAAAGATCGACTATATTAAATATAGTCGACAGATGATATTAACTGGAAGGTTTTAACAATTGAACAAAAGTTGTTGCGACTTGCGACACTTACCACTTTCGTTGACAAATGTTGCCCATTCAAGTGAAGCTAGTGGTCTTCAGGGAGTTCTTATATTTTCACTAAACCGAACCTACCCGACGAACCGAACCTACCCGACGAACCGAACCTACCCGACGAACCGAACCTACACTAGAAAATTATGTGTGACCTCACGCAAAGAATGTTTAAACTATAATGAATTACAAAACGCATCTAAGGTTATAACATTCTCGTTCTCGTTTTCGTAAAACATTGTCTAATCGTTGTAAAACGAGAGAACCACGTCATTTTCACAAAAATCAACAGCAAGAACAACAACAACAACAACAACATTTCGGCCACACTTAGGACATTAGAAAGTGGACGAATTGGGGGAGAGTTTAAGTTAGTATACATCAGTTGGAGGAGCCAACTTATGTACCTAAAAAAGTTTCCTTCCATGCAAAATGTAATAACAAAAGCTAAGATAATATAGGTATGTATGATATGATATGGTATGAGGTAAGGTTAACAAAGGAAAGAAAAATAATGGTAAAGTTAGGTATGGTAAAGTTATGTAAGGTATGGTAAGGTAAGGTAAGGTAAGGTAAGGTAAGGTAAGGTAAGGTAAGGTAAGGTAAGGTAAGGTAAGGTAAGGTAAGGTAAGGTAAGGTAAGGTAAGGTAAGGTAAGGTAAGGTAAGGTAAGGTAAGGTAAGGTAAGGTAAGGTAAGGTAAGGTAAGGTAAGGTAAGGTAAGGTAAGGTAAGGTAAGGTAAGGTAAGGTAAGGTAAGGTAAGGTAAGGTAAGGTAAGGTAAGGTAAGGTAAGGTAAGGTAAGGTAAGGTAAGGTAAGGTAAGGTAAGGTAAGGTAAGGTAAGGTAAGGTAAGGTAAGGTAAGGTAAGGTAAGGTAAGGTAAGGCAAGGTAAGGTAAGGTAAGGTAAGGTAAGGTAAGGCAAGGTAAGGTAAGGTAAGGTAAGGTAAGGTAAGGTAAGGTAAGGTAAGGCAAGTTAAAGTAAGGTAGGTAAGGTAAGGTAAATCTTTCTTTTACGCAAAAAAAACCGGGTGCTAAAAGAGTTTCGAGAATCAACATAAGATCAGTAGTTATACATACAGTCTCTCTTGTTTTTACTTATAAGATTATACACATTATAAAGCTTTTCTTTTATTCTGGCTTCCACCGCTTTCAGAATAAACAGTCGCAATAATAATTTTTAAAAAGGCAAAACAAAAAAGGTTGTCTACTTTATGAGAAATTATGAGGTTAGATATTTTGCAAATCAAATTATAACACTTTTTATGCAACTCTGAGCATACCATACTTTAGCATAAAGAACGTCAGTAACCTGTAAACCAAATTGAAGCCTGAGCCTATCTTTCCTCCATCCGGTGGTAAAGAATGAAATTATGTCAAAAAGCATTTTGCATGAGAGCATATTCATTCATGTAAACATACTCGTGCATACATACTCGTACATACTCGTACCTACCCCGGAATGGCATGCAAGTGTGCACTTTTATCTCTCATGCATTCTTACACACTCCGTCGTTTATGCGATACATGCGATACAAGTATATGTAACATACATATGTACATACATATGTATGTATGAGACAAGTATGTACATATGAGCACTTATCGCACAATTTTATAAAAGCACGCAACATTTTGTCTACGCAAATTATCTTTTTTTTTTATTATGACAAAACTAAATATTTTATTTCCATCTTTTCGAAAATGTATGTGCACGAGTATGTATAGAGTCATCATACTGTAGTCAGTCGTCAGTCACGCCGTGATGATTATTCATTTCATGTAACCGCATCTGAAACAATTGAAGATCATCTCTATTACTTTTGTCGCTGTCTTTGGGTTGGGTTCAAGGGATTTTGAAACGTCCTTGAGTAACAATCAAAATAATTATGTTTGATTAATGTAACACAGTCGAAAATTTGTGCTTGAAAACTGAAAGTTACCACTTTTGGTTTAACTTTTAAGCCACAGAGAGTATGTTTTTTTAAAATTATGTTGCATTTTTATACCATAATAGTAGAAAAACAATGTGTAACAAATTGTCAACTTTAGAGTTTAAATTTTTTAACTTCGAAGGTACCTTTTATACCTTATAGCTTAACTTTTAGCTTTAACTTTTATACCTTAAACTTAAATTTTAGAACGTGCATCTTTAAGACAACAAATTGAATAGTTTTAGCTTCAGATAAACAAGTTTTCGCAAACAATATTCGCGTTTTGTTTATAATTTAAAACCTTAATTCTTTACCTCTTCTTGTAGAGCATAAAGCAGACTTAGAGGACTTAACTAAGACATAAGACTAAAGACTTAAAAAAAAGACTTTAAAATAGACTTAATTCTGACTTCAATAAATCTAAATTTTTAAAAGCAATTAGTAACTTAACATTATTCTGAGGAGAAAGAGTGAATACTTATGCCTTTTATTACTTACGTCATTTTGCGTTATATTGTATAAAAAATCCTTTTATTAGAGAATTCAATGATTTTTGTTGATTTAATAAAAGCTGTCTTCGTAGCGTAGTAAAGAGTCTTTAATCCTTTAGAATGAATGTTATATTTATTGATTCCTTAAAGATTATATAAATGCGTTTAATTTAAATGCGATTGCGAACAAGGAGACGGATATCGCTCTGGATTAGCTCTGGCGGCTAGCTCTATACTTTCGCATTTATAGAATGAAAGAGATCTGAAAAGACAGAAAAGAAAGAAAGAGAAAAATATAAATTTAAGTAACTTCCACAGTTTAATGTTTTTATGTGATAATATTTAAACTGATGAGATTAAAACTAAATACAAAATGAATTTTTGGCAATTTAAATGATTTTAAAGCTTTCTTTTAAAGCCCTTAACGATTTATGTATATTTTGTGGTGTCTTACAAAAACAGATTAAATTGAATTTAATGAAATTCGTGGCCCGTAGCCCGTCAAAACCGTGACAGGTACAAAAGGATACCAATGACCGACAAAGTTTTTATCGCATTTGCAAGATACGATACACAAGCAAGAAAACAAACTTGGGAGAAGTTTTGTTAGAACAAAAAATAAAAAGGGAAGGGAAGAGGAAGGGATGAAAACTTGAGGAAAGGTAGTAAAAAATAGTAGGTAAAATAGAGAAGCAGTAACTAGATTCGAGTCAGAAGTTGGCCTTAGGCATGCATGAGACTACAAATTCAAATAAGTTGTTGTATGGATAGAATGCCGAACTCCGGGATAAGTAACGGGATATACGAGTATGGACACCTACCTAAACCAACATATAATGAAACTCAATTTGTTGGTCTTTTCTGCTCTTCTTTTTCTTCTGCTCTCTTTCTCTCTCTCTCTCTCTCTCTCTGGATTTACTATAATATCGTAGTTCAGTTGAATCATGTTCATGATCCTTAAATGATGCTCAAGGCGAAATCATGTGTAACCCATATACAAAGTAAAAATATAAACATTTTTCATGTAACCACCACCAACGCCCTTGCCAACGGTCTTTCTGATGAAAGCACTGAGTCTGTCTCAAACAAGAAAGAAAGATGAAGACAAATTGATTTAATGTGAAGACATATTTTAGAGAATTGGTAGTATGTACATATGTATATTGGCACCTAAGCATGGAGTGTGATGGAGTGCGATAATGATTAGTTTTCGTAATTTTCTTTAAAATATTTTGTCTTACTCTAACGGAAAGTAAGAGGTTTTAAACTAGTAATTATTATGTTACGTGTTTCGGTATCGTCATTATTAGGTACAAGTTTGGTGAATTATTTTGTCTTAGATAGATGTTACTCTTTCAAAACTATAACAAAAACGTTTCAATATTGTAATCTATTCTAATCTATCTTTATCTAATTTCTCTTATATTACAAACTTGCTTTCTTTCTTCAACTCATCTTTGTCAGTTTTCGTTTCTTTCGAAGACATTACTTTGCCAATTCTTAATAAATTGCTAACCCATAATAACCCATAACTAATAAAACTTTACAATATAAAATTGTTTCAAATAAATTCTGCAAAAAGTTGTTAATTTTGATATCAAGATGGCGAAAATACATGGAAGGAGCCCATGGTTTATGGTTATAGTATAGTTATAATAAATTTTTGTAATAAATCTCATGATGCCATTATTATGTTGACTCTGGTGGTGCTGCAACAACTTGCAAAATCAATATTTTTTTAATAGTTTTTAATTAATTAGTTCCGCAAAAAGTGTTTCATGTCATGCCGAAATAGCGAATATATATATATATAATATATATATACACTTTTGCATCATGGGTATCCTGATTATATGTACATACATTGTTCATAACTCTCATGAAGGCAAAAACTGAAGTTCAATCAACTGTTATTTGTTCAATCAACCGGTGTATGGTATCGTGTATGTGCTAGAAATACGTCACAAGCCAAGACCATATACATACATACGTTACATTACTTTATACAATATATATAATGTATGTCAGATAAACAGGTAGAGGTATATACACATACGAAATACAGTACATAAGAAATACAGCCACCGCCCCGAAATTTCAGATTATAATTTTTAATGCAATAAAATCTCCTCAATGCTCTCTCTCTCTCTCTCTCCATCTTCTCTTGTTCCAGTTAAACTTGCTCGTAAAATGAATTAAAACTTTTGTCCTCAACGAACGATGAAATTCAACCACCACCAGCACCACCATTACCGCCCTTCGGAGAGGCCGCCACCTCATCGTCAAGATGCTGCTTCGCAAAGTTTGCACGGTTTGGGGGAAGAATCTTACACGTCATCAACAGCAGCATCATCACTAAGAAAAACCTTACTTAGGGCGACTGAGCTTGTATAAAAGAACATTTTCTTTAGCAGCAAAATTCTGTGCGAGAAGTTCAGCAGCATAACGAACAAAAATAGCATGCGGTAAAGAAGGAGAAAGAAGCAAGGATACACGAACGAACGGTAAAGAAGTTAAAGGTATCTTCATCTACAGAAACAAGAAAAATCAATGAAAATATCTATACAATTTGTACTCAGAGTGGTATATATATTTCTTTCCGAAATCCCTGCTTCCGCTTCTATTGCATTCTGGCCACGTTTCTTTCCTACTTGCTTCCATTTTTTTATGCTTTCACGTTTCTTGTTCGTTTAAGAGTATGTAAAAACGTCTGTCTACATACATTGTATCGTAGTTTACTTTTAAAATAAGTCATATTTTTTCCCATATATTTTTTGCCATTGTCTGGCTACTTGTTTGCAATGTTATTTTCTTCTGCAATTTCCGATGCGGCAAACTCTTTCTTAACATCACCATCATTATCATCATCATCATCCTCAGCTATATCACACGTCAATACTTCAAGATTTGTTGAATGAATCAATGAGAAGAAACACAGGAAGAAGAAAACATTGAATTGGCCCCCAGGAAAAATGGCTGAAAGAGTGGCTTTATAGGCATTTTAGGCCAATAACCTCAAATACGAGAAATGTCACTGAGTTTATACGACTTCTTTTTAGGATGTAAGAAACGAAGAAATTACTGTTGTATTGTATTCAAAGTTATGTAAAAAAAACTATTTATAAAGAAATATATAGTATTTGTGAATGTTTGTTGGGTTGATTGATTGATTGGTTGGATTTTTGTTGACTCGATCTACTGAACCGATTTGAAAGCACTAAAGGATTCAGTGCAAAATAGCCTGATTTTGTTATACATATTCTGCTTAAATTTGAAATCAATCCAACGCTTCATGTGAAATTTACGATATTTACTATAAATTTTGCAATGCAGAAAAAAAATTGCAATTTTTTAACTATAAATTTTGCAATGCAGAAAAAAATTTGCAATATTTTTGATTTTGGTTTTGGTTCATGGCCAAAAGTGCAAAAAAAAAGCAAAACTAGGTCAAAAGGTAATTTACTTAAGAAGCAGTAAAAAACACATGTAAGAAATCTTTGGTTTTTGCCAATTATAAATAATTTTTTTTAAATGGAAGGATACATACATAAGTAATAAATAATAGTTCTTCATGGAAAACAAAGTTTGCAATTAACTTTCATTTCAATTATCTTCATAATATCAACTCAACTTCATCAACTTCTTTATAAACTCCTTGAAAAAAATTTAACTATAGAAAACTTTTCCCTCAATGGATTTTCCTCAAATGTCAACAACAACAAAACAACATCAATTTTATTATCATACAAAAGTAAATTATAGCAAAAATGGCTTATTTTTTTTTTTTATATATATTCTCAGCATGTTGGAAAATATTAAGGGAAAAATTCGAAACAACAGAAGACCACAAGCGACAAATAAATCCAAAGAACTTACAGCATGTTGTGATGCAGTGGGAAAAACTTTGGCAAGATGTTTACGACGTTTCCTTCGCCGACAAACCGAAAAACAAAACAAAAATAGAGAAATAAAAGTGGGTCACACTTCAGTGCTATGGATAAGTTATTCAATGAATGGGACAAAGGAAAAGAAAAGAAAAGAAAAGAGAAGAAAACATGTGGAATCTGATTATTTCCGCCTGTCTAAGTTACCATGGAACGAACCTTCAGTGGATAGCTGAAGAACATGGATAGAGTTGGTCTTAGTAGAGAGGTCTTTTTGATTTTTTTCGAAGAAGTACGGTACCATAAATTCACGATATTCGTTTAATGTAAAAATTCGCAAAATATATGTATTAGAATTCTATACAATAAATATTACTCCTAATTTATAAATATAAAAGTCATACTTTCAATTGTTAAATACTTTATAGGCAATACTTTCTTAACCAAAGACCATTGTCTCTTGTATTTGGGAGAGATGAGAATGAAAACTAGCATACACAGAGAAGAATAGTACCTCATAAAAATAATAAGATCTCCTTATTGAGCTATTTTACTATGAAATCTTGTTAAAACCTTTAAATACGATAATATGCTTTTTTCATAGAGAAATCTTATTAATTTTATAAAGAAAATCTTATTGTCCTGAAAAAAAATGTTAATCTTATCAATTCGTAATTTTTTTTTATGAGAAATTCATATTTTTCCGTCAGAAAATCATGAAATCAACAAGTCTGTTTGAAAGTATCGTATGAAGAATTCTTATTATTTATTTCTTTTAATAAAAAACACTTCTTATATACGACAATATCGTCGGTCTGGCCGGAACTTTGATAGTAATATTTTTTGCTGTCAGGTTTACTTCAGATCTATAATTCGTATTAATTTTTTTTACATTGGCATTGTTTATAATGGACGATCTTTGCTGCTCAGTTGTGAGTACTTTCCGTCTTTATAAGTTATATACAATATATCGTACTTTGCAAACGAATAACAAATAATAGCATAATACTTTTCAGCCTTTAACCATGAAATTTTGTGACTATTATGATTAATATTAATGCTCTTGAAATCTCAATTAATAAAATGAAATAAAAAACTATTAATACATAATTATTTTTATTTTTATAAGACTATTGAAAACAATAAGATTTTCTTATTGAATTTTGTATTTTAATAAGATCGTCTCTATGAAAACTATAAGATTTTCTTATATATAGAATATGTATTTTAATAAGATCGTCTCTAGGAAAAACAATAAGATTTTCTTGTTTTAATTCGTATTTTAATATGACTGTCTTCTTAAATTTTAATCAGATTTTCTCTATAGTTTTAATAAGGCTTCATTCTTGGATGAAAAGCATAAAGAAATCTGATCTGAGTTTTTCTTCTCTTTTATGTGGTCTTTTTGACGCTGTGTACAACTTCGATTCATTGTATTATAGAAGGAGAATGTTTAAAAACTATAGAAAATAGTGTTATTTACACTACGAAAATCTATCGACTCGGATATCGATTTGTAGGGTAAAGTCACTAGCTTTGCCGACGATATAAAAACAATACTGTGAATAGCAGAGACAGAGATACAGACAGAGCCAAACCATCCCTTACAAAGTAATCTAGCGTGACACAAATGATAAAATTTATATGCACAACAAGTAATGGTACACAAGGGACATCAACGTATGTATATATGTAGATATATACATACGTATATATATATATATATATATATCCTTAATGGGATTTAGCAACATTAGCAGCACCAGCTAGCTAGGAAGTGTGACAGCTGACCGTGGATGGATATAAAGACTGGAAAACATGAGAATGTGAAAAATATTCGTAGTACAGAATAAAATTATAAGTATCGTACATACACAAGAAAGTCTCGAGTAACCCAACGCAAGTAGTATGTACGTACGTACATTTTATGTGTTGCATATATGTAACATACATATATACATACATACATACTTGTATACAACGTGGCTTCCATTATTTTTTCTCCTCTAAAATATTATCGAAAGGACTATAAATTGTACGTCATCAAAAAATCAATACTTGGCGTTTTGTTGTTTTCTACGAGTATGCGACTTTGTAATTTTTGCTTCCGGTTTAGTTGTTAGTAATCATAAGAGCAAGAGGAAGAGGAAGAGGAAATGTGAAATATTTCAAGGGCGAAAAACTAATTTATTAAAAGTTAACCCAAATTGACCGATAGCACGAGTATAGAAATTTCAGCGACTATTAAATTACTCGTATCAATAATAATGAAATAAATAATGATAACTTAGAAAATAACTTAGAAATTATTGTACAAATGGGTTAACAGATATAGTAAATGCTATAATTTGAAAACTTTTTCCGGCTTGGAATTGAAAACTTTCCAACAACCGAATACATAATACCTAATAAATCAACAGACAGGAAATTAACTGACTGATAAAACGCCAACTGACATACTGACTGAATGACATACTAACAAATAGATAAATTTGTGCGACAAACAGAATGATGGTTCTTCGTTCTCGTTTGCACTGTAAACATTGACAGATGTTTAAATGAAAATGTAGTTGAAGTAAGTAACTCATCGCTTTGATTTCAACGCTCCTGAGCCTACAACCCACCGCGGGCGGTCTGCCTGAATGTCGCCCTTTCCCCCCTTTGAGTTCTGTACGCATGTTTTAATTGTTAATAAAAACTGATTGGTTATAATTTAAAGGCATCGTTAACAGGATACGTTATTTATTGTATAACGATAGCTATAGATTGTGCATTGTAAAGTGAAAATACACAAAATACCGGAATAATCAAATATAGAAACTTTTACATTATAAAAACACACGCCATTAAACTTTGGCGCCATTAAACTTAAAAGGTTTGACCATGACATGAAATAAACCATACAAAATAAAAGTCGTAAAATTGTTCTTGACAAATTACAGTTTTTTATAAAAGAAACTTTATAAGAACAACAGTGCCACACCGCATTTCATAATGCCTTACTTTATAATTTTTATTACGTACATTATTACGTACTTCATAATTTTTAACACTTTACAATCACTCTTTATGAAATATGTTAAAAACTTATCGCAGACACTAACCATAACAAATATCATATATAGAATTTTTTTAAAATTTATCATAAACACAAACCATAATAGATACTAAATGAGACATAAGATTCTTAACACACCGTAAGACAACTTGCAATTACATAACTTTTGTAAAAATGTAACTTTGAAAGTAGAAATTTTCCATTCAATATATGTAAAACGCTTTAAAAAATTATGTAAAACGCACGAAATTCGGTTTGTTGGGAATTTATCAGAAACAGGGTTGGCATTCAACAGGTATTTTTTTTGACCTTGTATGTAGTCTACGTCGAAAACTGTAGAGTACTCTTACTTTTCTACCTGTCGAAAACCTCAACCTTGTCGAAAACTGTAGAGTACTCTTACTTTTCTACATGTCGAAAACCTCAACCTTGTCGAAAACTGTAGAGTACTCGTACTGTTCTACATGTCGAAAACCTCAACCTTGTCGAAAACTCTTAAACATTCAAGAACTTAAAGAATGACTCATTGAAATATCGTTTTCTATACTCGCGTGAAGTATAGAATCTATCTACACGTTCTCCAGCTTGTTTGAACACAAAATGCGCGAGCTAAAAGAATAATAGAGTCTGATGATATCGAAATAAGTGACGATCAAGACTCAGCACTTTGAATGAATAAAATTCATTGTCATGGTCCCATAAATGTTCCATATTTTTGTAAAGAAATGACGGGACTAAAAAATAAAATTGAAATTCATATATTTTTCATCGAAAAATCTTTGTAGCGTTGGTTTGTTCTTATTGTAATTGATTAAGGTACATTTTTCAGAGTTTTCGACAATTTTGTGTAATCTACTCCAATTTGGTTTTGTAGTCTACCACCGTAGGTATTCGACATGCCGAAAATGTCGAAAACTCGACAAAGTATTCGAGCCTTTAAAAAATTAAAATATATCATTAAATTGTGCAAATTTAAATTGAATTGAATGTGGAATCAGTCGTCAATGTTGCTTATGCAATGAATACGTATGTACATATGTACATATGTATACCCAAGTGTCAAGGTAACACGTACCAACATAAACGTTCGTGTCAAAAGTTAAAAGCGTTTTCAAAGGAATGAAATTGAGATTGAGCGTGCTTGAAGGGTTTCTGCTTCTCCCTTAACTCTTCTATCTAAACTGTTTGGGGATTAATTAGCTTCGCTGTACGAGTACATTGGGAATGGGAATTCCAGGAATCCATTGTTTCCAGAAACACCAAAAAACAAAAAAGCATGGTTGCGAGAGAGTAAAAAAGAAATACATACGACAAAAATTTAAAAGTTGAAATTAACCCTGACGCTTGTTCCTAAAAATAAAGAATATATTGTACGAGTAGTCAGTCCATTTACAATGAATTTAACCCTTTTTTATAATTCACTTCATCTTTTCCTCTTTTGGCAAAAATGTGCAAAAAAAACTCTTTTATGGTTAGTATTTCAAATTTAAGCATTATTTCTGTGAAGTGACGAAGTATGGCGAACAAACCGTAGGTACATGCCATATGGTTTTACAATTTACACACTCCTTTAACTTTTGTCAATAGGCTTGCTTCCATCTACCCTCAACAAGCGAATATACAAAATAAGCCAACCAACCTACTGCCAGTAACCACTGACCGACCTAACGTCTAGCAAACACGACGACCACTTCACCCAACAGGACATTCCAGCCAGACTTACACACATACCACCACCGCCTCCTCCTCCCACACAATCGATTCCTTAGAAATTCTCGTTATTCTGGACAACAATATAAACGCGTTGTTGTGGTTGTTATGAGTTTTTTTTTTCTCGAAATTTTGTTTTGCAAACCAACCAAATGCAAAATACTCGTGTATTTCTGGTTAAATGAAATCGTTTGGTTTAAGCCTGAAGTTGTTAAAGACAATGACTATTCCTTTCAAATTTTTGCTTTTCTGTCTGCAAATTCGTATACGTTTTGTGTTGTTTTTTTTTTACGAGTATCATTGTATGAGTATATTTTACTTAATCAATGAGTATGAGTATGGTATGGTTCGTGACGCAATGCGACGACCCTCTTTTGATTTTATGTTTGCTACGAAAAGAAGCACAAAATAATTGGTATAATACATACAAAGGTGGACCTAAGGGTTAATTTGTGTTTAGCACGTTTTTATCATTTGTTTTGTCATAAGATTTTGTATATTATTGCAGATTTTATATTCAAACAGAACAGAAAGGAGAAAAAGGAGGCTTTATAAAAATACCAACGAAAAAAATATAGCTTCTCAAAAAATAACTGCAAAATTTATCAGCATGATTCAGTTTTACGAAAAGTTCAGTGATAACTTTTTGTTGATGACTTTGAGAAGTATAATCGCCAAATAGTTAATTAATAGAAAAGATAATCTAGATGTGCAAATATATACTTATTTATAATTGAAGAGATGTCACGACAAAGAATCAAAGATAATTAGATAAGACACGAAAATATGAAAGTTCTGCTCATAAGAATATTATTATTAAAATCTATTTGTGGGTCACACTTTCTGAACTACACTCAATTAAAAATACATCCCAGGGCCCTTCTGTTCACCCGGTACACCAACCCAATCAACTTTATAATTAGATTTTTATCAACTATCAACCTTAATTATTGAGAACTTAATTATTTCATTTTGCAATTTTGCAGCTAGCATGAAAGAAAGCAGAACCAACCGACGAAGCGTATACTTCTTCTATTATTCTGGCAACCAATCTTTTAGGCTGAAAATATAATAAGCTTTAGAACTAGATATTGGGCACACCTTTTACGGTTCATCCTTTTCCTTTGTTCGAACACTTAGCATTATCCACATTTAGGTTCAGACTTTATTTACTTTTTAACAAATCAAATTCTCTACCTAAAAAAGAGCGATAATGATAAAAAAGAGCGTGTCTATAAGAAATAAACTTACATGCAATGAAAGAGAAAGGACGACCGTATTTAGGTCTCAAATAGACATTTAAAAAAAAACACCAAATTACTTTCTTAATAATTTCAAAAAATTGATTTCTAAATTTTGTGCTGAAGAAAAAAAACTACAATAAACTCTATAAAATATCCCTTTATTATAAAAAATATGCTGCATTATTTCATAATTATTTCTTTAATCATTAAATATTAATCTTGAAATATTAATCTTTAGCTATCAATTTTGAAAAATGTCTTTTATGTGCTTAAAAATCATTAAGAACTGTAAAAACTTAGCTAAAGCGCAAACCCAAAATTCCACTATCGCTAAATTTCGGTCTTTCGGTTTTGACCTAAACTTACTTCAAGTTTACTTACGCTCTTACTTCGGTTTTGACCTAAACTACATCAAACACAACAATTTAACTGCCTTAATAAATTTTTCCGGGTATAAAAAAAAAACATTTCTAGAAATTATTCTCGCAGAGTTTAAAATTTTAATAATATAGAAGAAAAAAGTTGGAAAAAATGTAGGCAACGCCAGCAACAAAATCAAAGCAGGATCATACAGAAAGTTCACACAGATTGTCAGTGGAAGTCAAGAACCACCAGCAACAGCAATTGCCGCCGCCTTCGCATCAACAACAAAGCAGTTGACATTAATTGAATTTACGCAACGAAACCAAAAAAGACGCACGAATAAAAAGACAATATAATACAGACCGACAATAAATCCGATCCCGTAACCAAGATTAAGATAGTAAAATTAAATAATAATTTAATTTAAAAAAATACTCATTTACTCATGAAAAGGAGAAAAAAAAACGGACTCGTAAATTTGATGTCGAGAAACTCCTTCAAAATGTACTCATTCATACTTACTCGAATTGAAGAAGGCTGTTTTTAATGACGATACAACGTAAAAGACACAGATTGTAGAGAAGGTTAAAAACCTTAAAGGGTAAAATGTTCAGATAAGCTTCTGTACCGTAGAAAGAAAGTTTAAGCTTTTCTTTCATTATAAATATCAAAATTTTGTAATATGAACTAACTGTTAAAAGCTTACAATATTTTTCCCCCAAAAAAATATTCCTAATTTAGTGTAGGCGGCGCGCTGTCGCTAATACGGCAACATTTTTAGACTTCAATATTTTTCTCCTACTATTTTCTTCTGCTTCAATTAATATTCATAACATAAAATTCAGGTCAATTTGACGAATACGAATCAAAGATCAAAACTCAGCAATTATTAACGAAATTAACGGAAGAAGAAAAGGCGTAATTTTATATTCATAGCTTTTGCGTTGCGTTGTATTACGAGAAATTTATTTTTGTTGCTTAATTTTTTTTTTTAACTGAAGCTCAGTTCATGGTCTTTTCCGTGTCGCAGTTTAATTGCGCCACGGTCATTCAAAGTCAACGCCATCGTGATATTAAGCGGATTTCCTGTTAAACTATTGCTTTTAAAGTTTCCATTTTGTCAACATTTGAGACTTTGACATATCTTTAAAATGTTTACTTTAATAAAAGTTTCCGGCCGTTTCGAAATAATAAAATATTAATGAGATGTGATTAATTTAATAATGTAAATGTTATGAAACTAAAGAAAAGTGTTTAGTAACTAAGTATAACGGAATAAATGGAAGGTGGAGTAATTGCTTTAAATAGAAAAAAGTACAAAAAAGTATTTTGATATAATATTTGTGATTATTTTTTTTTTTTGTTCGATTTTTTGATTATGTGATTACTGATTACGATACTTTATTTTTTTTAAAATTGATTTTTTTCAAATTTAATTTTTTTATTATTTCATTACATAATTATTTGAATGTTTAATAGATTATCAGTTGCTTGATTTTGCAATTATTTGAACATTTTATTTTTTTATAATTTGATTTTTTTTAATTATTTCATTACTTGATTATTTAATGTTTGATTATATGTATAATTGTTTACTCCGATAATTTATTTTTTTTACCATTTTATTATATAATTATTTAATTTTTTATATTTTATTACTTTATTGTTTAATTAGATAATTATCTATTTCGTTTAAATTTTTTATTACTTATTAATTAATAGTTCGATTATTTTAATTTTTGTTAATTTGATTTTTTAATTATTGAATTTTTTTACTAACTTTAAACTTAAGTTATATTAGTAGATTAGTAGGTAAATAATTTAACCTAATTACTTGATTACATATTTGATTGTTTGATTATATGATTATATATTTCTTTTGATTTTTTGATATTTTGATTTTCAAATATTTTTTTGATTTTGATTTATTTACTTTTCAATTATTTGATTATTTGATTGTTTGATTATGATATTTGATTGTTTAATTATGATAATGATTTTTTATATTGATTATGATTATTTGCGTACTTGATTTTTTGGAATATTTCCTAGAAACAAAAAGAAAAAAGGAAGAATCATATGCTTAGAATTACTAGACCATATTCTGGGATTAAAAGAGTTTTTTAAAATAAAGCAAAATTTAGTATACACAAAAATTTAATAACCTTTTATTAACGAGCAGAAACACATCCGGCAGGACTTCCGGAGTAGTTGTAAGAGAATCTATAGAACATATTCAATGAGAACGTTATATACGATACCAACAATATACACTACCTTCACGTTTACGTTTACGTTTACGTTTACGGTGTGGAAAATAGTTTTTAAAAAAATTAACAGATAAGTGTACCTAGACACATGCTAGTGACTGACCGGATGAACCTGTAAGGCTTACTTGAAAAGAGAAACAATATGAGTTCTCATAGGAATGATTTGAATCTCGTGTTAGATTGCAAGAAAGTAATAAAATATGTTTAATGCAACGATGCGAAAAGAAATCGAAAGGCTACAAGAAGTCTACAAAGAAGTCCACAAGAACTTCAATACGTTTATTTCTAAAGAAGATCAGAAGATACAAATGAGCAAAATTTACATGAAGCCGGACGGTTCGGTCCGGAAGCACTTCAAGTGTAGTATGCTTGTGTCTATTACTATTTCTATCTCTTGAACATAAGCAGATTTTTTCAACTTTTTTTGCACCTTTCTCAAGAGAACCAGAGTGAGAGAGGAACTTTTCTACTTAGTTGTATGTTAGGTACTTACTTACTTTACATTTTTTATATAGTTTTTATGCTGATAATATAGTAAAGTTATGCAAAAAAAAACAAAGAAATAATATATCGATCGACCGACCGACCACCTTCCGGTAAACAAAAACAAAAAAGTTTTTAAACAAAAAATGCGATAGGGCTGAGGCTCGTTGGAGTGATGAAGAGACGCAATGGCCACAATTTGTTGCATACAAAACTTTTCACAACATTTAATGAAAGCTTTTTATAGTACAAATAGTTACCAATGATAAAACTTTATTGCGGTTTCTGTGTCAATAAGTTGTTATAGTATTTTATATGATATCGTATTACTAAATTAATAAAATTTGTACAAAAATATGGCGATAAAAAATAAAGAATTCTTTTAAAAAGTGTTTCAAGTTTAGGCAGAGAAACGGAAGGTAAATTCGAGGAAGGACTCGAGTAATATTTGTTTCTTTCTTTCAAGCTTTACTGAACATAAAGAAAAGCTCATAATAAACATGTGTATGTATTTAATTTAGGTATTAAAAAAAAGTACATACTTCTAAGTAATGTCATCAAAAAAAAAACACCATCAAAGATAGTGCATCTAATCCGTTTTAATTTGTTCTATTGCATTCATCATCATTCATATACACAATAGCAATAGAATAGTTAGATAAAAAAGGCTTAACCAGCAAAGTTCATAGCAAAAAAAATGTACTAGAATTACACAATGCATTTCAGAAAACACATACAGGCATACATATTCATACATATGTACGTACAGCAAGCGCTCTGACTTTGACTTTGTTTGCTTCCGTTGATATCATACTCGTATGCATCATGTATTACACTGCTATAGCACAAAAAAATCCCATCCGAAATCGGGTTGGGGAAAAAGTATTCGGCGTTTTTTTTTTTAGTGAAAAGATACTAAATTTTTTTGTATGTAACAAACATTTTATTAATCCAAATATTGCCATCATGCTAGGTCAGGACTATAAGGTGGATGCATCAAAACTTCCCATCCGAAGTGTTAGTTAGTTTTTGCCGGGTCAACAAAGCTTTATGTGACCTATTTTTGGACTAATTTTTGCACCAGTCAGCTCATGCACCCAAAGCACCCAAACATCGAGTTTCTTTGTGAAACCAACTTTATGCAAATAGTTTAAAACTGTTTTGTGGTCTATCTTCAGTTCCGTCGCGATGACTGTGACTGCTCGACTGACAGCCTTAGCCATAATTTCATGGACTTTTTCGGTGATAGGTCGACCAGAGCGATGCTCTGCTGAGCATCTTTCACTTCAAAATTCCCAGAACGAAATCGAGCGAACCATTTCCTGGCAGTTGATTGAGATACAGTACCTTCGCCACCATAAACACAACAAATCTTTTCACATGCCTGTGCAGTATTCTTCCTTTTGCCGTAGTAAAATTGTAAAATATGGCGTATTTTTTCAGAAATTTCACTCATCTTTGGTTCGGCATAACTTTTAACACGACACGACACCAATATCAATTAATAATAATTTAATTAATAATTTCACAAATTATCAGCTGTTTTGTCACCTGTTAAGCAAAAAAAAAAGTTGCCAGATGCAACTAACCGTTTGAAAGTTATGACACTTTACAGTGAAACGATGAAAAAAACGCCGAATACTTTTTACCCAACCCAATATTTAGTACTTTGAGTGCTATTAAATATATGATAGTATACAGTGGAACAGTTGTTAAGGTAATACAAGTGGTGTCCGCCCTATCAGAAGAGATCTTAATACGACGTATTACACTATTCCCAAATAAACGCAATCGTAATGGCGTCATTAGTCTTTGAACTAATGACGGCATTCACTTTTCCCCTACATTTTTTTTTTCTCTGATGAAGAAAGCAAGAATTTTTCTTGTTTGTGGAAAAACAAGAACTAGGATTGTTGAGATGACAAAAAAAAATTGCATTCCAAGTCTAATCACCTTTAGCTATGTTACTTAATAAATAATTAGAGAGGTGTCAACAAGTATGGATAAATCAGACACGTTTGTACAAATAATTGTTTAATACATTTACGACAAAGATGTCCATCGACGATTGAGGGAGGAAAACTTAATTATTGTTAGTAATAAGACCAACAGACGCCTACTGGAAACATTAAAACGAAACGAGCCAACAGCAGACGCTTTCGAAGAAGCAACAGCAAGTTCAGACGGTCTAGAGACAGCGCAGAACAGAATACATGCATCAGCATAATTGAACAATGTACTAGAGATGGCTTAAAGAAAATGTATAAATACGCTTAAGAGCAAATTGTTTATGCAAATAAGATTTTGAAGATGTGCTAGACGTTGAGAAAGAATAAGAAAAGAAGAAGACGACGACGACGACGACGACGACGACCACGATGAAGTGAGAAAAATGCAAAAAATATAGCATAAATAATTAAATTATGCAAAATCTTTTGCAAACTAAGAAAACTTGTTGGAACTAGTGTGCTTCCGACCTACAATTTGTGCCTCTTATTAAGGCAGTAGGGCTTACCTGGTGCCACTGTGAATGGCAAATGAAAAATGGTGAGGGTGCCTTTATCTGGTTTTGGTTCGAGATCTAGTCATATTTGCATAATTTCAAGTTTATATCTTCTAAATCATTAGCAACGAGTTATGTCATGATATTAGCACAGTTTAAAGGAATTGTTTTATTGTATTAATTTTATATGATTAAGAATTTTTCTTAAAAGTACTAGTGTTTACGTTTCCAGATGGCCTTTTTTACGATAATTAATTTAAAAAAATAAATTTCTCTTTTAAAAAATAGCATTATATTGATTAATGCCTCTTAGCTTTCAATTGATATAAGATAGTTAAGACAATTATATTATATTATCGTATATTAAAGAGTTTCTATTAACTATAATGGAAAAAATTTGAAAATATCAAGTCAACAATGAGCTCGTTCGTTGTTTTGCAAGGCCCTAGAGATATTTAAATAACACTTTTTTTTCAAACAATTTATCAACAAAAAATTATAAAATTTAACAAAAAATGTTAAAAATGGAAAATGCTTTAAAAAGCTACCCTTAAATATTCCAATTTTGAAGTTATGAATGATTAAAATTTTCTCATTTCAAAATGAATTTCGTATTATATCGTGTTATTATCATTGAAAAATGAAATATGAGTAAATGCGAATCTGAGCACGTGCAGCGCCGTGCCGCATTCATTTCAATTGAACTCATCGGTTATTCAACGAACTTGTATAATTCATAAGAGATTGTGTCGTCATGACGTGTAAAACAACAGCAATGTAAACGAAGAAAATCGTTGACACTCGCACAAGATTTGAGTCATTTATTCAAAGCGTATACGTACTATTAAAACTCGTTACTCGTGCGTTCGGTCGTTCGTTCATTCGTTCGTTACCCGTTGCGTAATACAATCTTTTGCTACAAATGTGTCAACATTGCATCCGGCAGCATATTTCGCGTCATCTAGTGGCGGTTGCGTGGCGGCGCAATTCGAGTTTAAATTACAAAATATGCCAGCAGACGGGACGAGACGGTATACAATAATAAAGTACGTCTGTAAATTGTATGGAGTATTATCATACAATTTGATCAATGAAAAATGTTTCTACTGATTAGTTAACGAATGATCAAGTAAAACGATGTGGCAACAACTTGTATTTTCTTTGACAGTTAATACAAATTTTCATTCATCAATACCGCAAAGATAAAATGGAACAAAATAATTAAATGGAAATTTGAAATGTATACGAATATAACCACAGAACGCAAGATATTTGACATATGAATGATCATTTACATTTACGAGTAAAGTCATAACGAGTCGGAAGAAAGAATAATCGCAATGAAATGAAATTTATTAAAATTTATTTATTAAGTAAAGTCATTAATATGACATTAAATGTTATGTCATATTATGTTATGTCTAAGTTATGTCTAAACTTTTAATTCATAATGGATATTATTTAAAAGAATTAGATAGAATGTAAAAAAAGTTTAAATAGCGAATGAGTTTAAGAAAATAATTAAAATAAAATCTTTGACATTTTCCGTGGCCATCGTTACCATCATTTTAACACTGATGACATCATGACACATACTATCACGGTCTACGGTCTTCGTCATCAAAGAATCACACTTCATGGCTTCTTTACAAGCCTTTTCACATCAATTCATGGCGTTTTTTTTTTAGTGTTGTTGGTTGCTGTTGCTGTTGCTTAAAAATAAATATAAATTCTGTAGCCAGAGCAGAGTCAATAACAGCAGACGTAGTGCAGGCGATTGTCGCGCAACAGTAATCATATGTATCGGCAGCGCTGCATATATTTTATGTAGAAAGATGTATCGTATATACAATATATATGTTCATACATATATGCATATACATAACTGAACACATTTGTACATATGTATGTATGTATATTTACTTTATTACCGCATAAATTTTAAAGAAGTGTTAAAAGATAATGCTTCTTGGATTTAGAAAAAATTAACACAAAAATGACTCATTTTGATTAAGCTGTGTGTGTGTGTGTGTGTGTTTTTTTTTTTTTTCCTGGTTTATATAAAATTACGTATGGTTTTACTGCGATGAATTTTTAATGTTTTAAAGAAAAAATTACTTAGTCTTAGTTATTTATTAATTGCTGAATACTAAAGCATTGACAGTGTCCAGAATTTCTTGCTTGTCATTTCGTTTGTGGGTTGGTGGTTAGGTTGATTGGTTGGTTGTTTGGTTGGTTGCTTGATGTTTATGCAATTTCTCACTGCACAAGAAGCTGTACAAGTTCATTGCTCTGCGTGGTTGCAAAAACAAATTAAAAGAGGCGGAAAGGATTTTTTTTTCAAGTTAGTTGTGGCAGAAATTGATGTGAGATGAGTTTGTAAAACTGAGTAATGAGACATAATGAGACAAGAGACAACAGACAAGAGAGACGAACTTCTTTTTTTCGTTTTTGTATAATCGTCGTAACTTTAATGAAATTGTAGTCTTTAGGCGAAATGAGAAAGTGGCTCAGTTTTCGTATGAAAAGTATTCCTTTATTGTTATTTTTAATATATTTTAGTTTCGAGATTTTGTGCCTGCAGATTTTGTACTTGGATATTGTTACCATCAGGGTTGGCATTCGACAAGAATTTTTGAACCTTGTATGTGATCTACGTCGAAAACTGTAAAGTACTTTTCTACATGTCGAAAACCTCAACCTTGTCGAAAACCCCAACCTTGTCGAAAACCTCAACTTTGTCGAAAACTTCAACCCAGTCGAAAACTCTTAAACATTCAAGACCTTAAAGAATGACTCATACAAATATTGTTTTTTTACCCGCGTGAAGTATAGAATCTATCGACATACACGTTCTCTAGCTTGTTTCTTTCTCTTGCATCTTTCTCTTGTTTCTTCTAATAACCATTTTTACTCGCGCCCTATCTATATCCTATCTATAAAGAGTCTATAAGAGTCTGATGACATCGAAATAAGTGACGATCAAGACTGAGCACTTTTAATGAATAAAATTCATTATCATGGTCCCATAAATGTTCCATTTTTTCACAAAGAAATGACTGGACTCAAAATAAAATTGAAATTTATGTATTTTTCATCGAAAAAATCTTTGTAGAGTTCGTTTGTTCTTATTGTAATTGATGAAGGTAAATTTTTCACAATTTTCGACAATTTTGTGTAATCTACTCCAATTTGGTTTGGTAGTCTACCACCGTAGGTATTCGACATGCGGAAAATGTCGAAAGCTCAACAAAGTATTCGACATGACAACCCAGGTTACCATAGAAATTTTTGCTATGGTAGAGATTTTGTCTCTCTCTCCCAACATTTTCCACTAAAAACAGACACTTTAAACTGGCTCTAGCTTATTAAAATATCAAAGTTAGAGACAATTGACAAGTAGTACAAACGTTACCGTTAAAGGATCAACGATACTTTACATTACGACAAAGAATCTGTCAAATAAAGCAACTTTCTTCAGTGATTAATTGTTATTTTAGAAGAAAGAACTCTCTTTTTCTCTATACATATTTCAAGCTACATTATTTCAGACCATTGAATTTTCATATGCCATCAGAAAGACGTACCCAATGCCAATGGAATGGCATTCGTTATCATTTGTATAAATAACAAAAAATATCAGCTTTTTATCAGGAAAAAAACGTATGTATGTAAAGCGGTTCTCCAGGCCCTCAAAATTAATAAAAATTTGTGTTCAAGTTAAAAAGAAATATGTACAAATAAATTCAAAACACAATCACATCGACTGAGTCTGCATACTTGGAATTTGAGCTACTTGACTCACCAGCAATGACGCTAACCGACATCAAATGCAAAATCACTGATAAAAAAGGTGACTAATTATTATTTAATTGTCAAATGATTAGCACTTGAGACAAGTCAGCTGGGCACATTAGAAGTAAAAAGGTAATAAGTACTTAATAAAATTCTTATATGAATCCATCAAAAAAGTTAAAAAATGTAACATTAAGTAAATCTAATGCTTTAACACAAGTCAACGCGTTGTTCGAGGATCGTAGAACGATTCATATTGTAAAATGGCAAACCTTTAACTAAAAAATGCTACTTCGGATGACACTGACATTTGACAGCTGCCAAACGGCAGGGCTTTACGTTCCGTAACTCGAAATGGATAAGCTTTTATTTTACAAAGTATTGGGAAATACTCGTGGTATTTACGAGTTACATTACAATAGTTACACACACACACGTATATATTTCAGTATGTAGTAGTGATTACATAGCAATAATCATTGCTGTACTCGTGACTTACAATGAATTCTGTCTATTTGCAATTTAATTATTGTTTTAATTAAAATAACATTGTGATGCACGAACTGCAGCACAAGAGAGAAGCAAAAAAAAGCAACAAGCTTTAAAGTAAAGTCAACTAAAAGAAACTATATAACGAAAAGAAACGATATAAATACATACTATATACCCAAAAGTTAAAAGGTAACTAACGTTAAGCATAGACTCAGTAAAAAGTCGTCAGTAAGAAGTCAGCGGCAAAGCAGTAGACCTGTTTGCTTGAAATGCAATGTCGACGAAATGAAGAACGCAACTCGACAGCAACTGTTGTTTGTTTGTACTCACTACAAAGCAAATCTTTACCTTTTTCGTTCGTCAGGTCCTACCACAACAAAGCGTGGTAGCTGTTACCTCAAACAGTTAAAGGAAAAGAAGGTGAATAGGCTGCGAATTCGCCGAAGTTAGTGTTGTAGTGATGGCTGTAGGTAGCTTAAGCTAATGCAAACACGCTTGTGTGTGTTCACTTAGCATAGTATTCCAGTGCCGTAACAAATAATCTCATTAAGAAGTTCAGTATGTGTACCAGGTCCCGAAAGATTGAAGGGAAATATGTACATATGTACTCGCAGACGACATTAAAGTCGAGCTTGAGATTAAATTGAGCGGTTAAGGAAGGAAAAGGAAGCACCTCAAATTCGTAGACATTACGGAATCTACAAAGAAAGCAATTAGTAAGAGGCAGGCATTTTTAAGTACGTGGAATGGCAAAGACTATATATCATCTTCTTATATACAGGGTGTTACTTTTTTTGTAATTTATTTTCAAAGTACTTTTTCAGAATACCGACCGATTTCACCCAAGTTTCTATCACCAACCGAAATAGTTACTTGACGTTTCATCAAGCTAATTGAGGCGGCTTTTCAAGCATACCCTTCTGCGACCTATGTATATATATAACTTCCTATAGCATCTCTTCGAATATGGCTGAAAAAGATTTGGCTTGCACAGAACTTGATAATGGTGCGATGAACGATTTTCTCCATATTTCACACTTTCTTCCCGTTTGGGTTGCTTTCTCATACCGGCTCGATGTTGTTTGATCTAACCTAATTGATATTTATAGCATGAGTTATTAGTAAACCTAGTATTATATGACCTAAGTATGACTTACTAATAAATAAACTTGGTTTTAGTTATTATATTGAATCGCAATGAATAGTTCGTGAATACATTAATAAAAATCTTCATTCGTATGAAAATTAAACTTCAGTATATGCTAACTACAATATCTACTACAACTATACATACATACATATAGTTATTCTTTTCTTGAAATAAACAACAATAACCTCTTGCAAAACGTCACACATTGGTGGTAAATTGTTATTGTTATTGCCATTATCATCGTCGTTTACTTTGATTATAATAACTCAGAATTTCTTTTTTTTTTGTGATGTATTTTCTTTTCAAAAGTCACTAGTCGTGACTGAGTTTTAATGACTGACTGAAAGAAGGCTACATTAAATCTTTGTTTGTTTGTTTGCTGTAGTTTTTTCTTCTTCTTCCTTCTTCTTCTTTACTATTATCATCACTAATTGAACTGGTTTTTTACAATAGTGCATAGCTCAGTCTGCGCAACACTTCCACTCCGTCTCGGCGTCGATGTCGGGCAATGGATTGGCCTGCATTTCTTTTGTGCGTTAGGCAGGTCCATTGGCCCATTACAATAACAACAACAACTACCCAACGTTTTACATTAGCAATGAATAGTCAGATGAGTCAGCAGCCGTTTTCTCAGTTTTACCTTCTCCTTGGTTATTTTTTTTTATAACTCATCTTCTTCTTTTCTTCCCGCTGCTAGTTTTTTACACACCATTCGTTAGATTAGTTTTAGTTACAATGAAAGGCATTAATTATGATAAACTGATAAACTCCTTCGGCGGGCAGAAATGTTTTCGGTTGTTACATTATAATTCATAGTATGCAGAAATGGTTGTTTTTGGAAGGCATGACGTAGAGTGGAAGCGAGGTTGCGACAATTATAATTTTATCATGACAAAATTTTCTTAATTTTTTTTAATATGTATTTACAGAGACAAATTTTTAACCAAATGCCAGGCCAGTCAGCATGAGTATACATATGTATATGGCCAACAATTACAATATAACAACAACAAAAAAAATGGGAAAACCCCACCCTTTTTTTTAGTAAATGATTTGACCAACATTCTAATCTAGTTCTTCGCAAGCTAAATGAAAAATTTTTTTTTTTTAAAACAATTGCACATAAATTCATTTTATTGTTGTAGTAAAACAGGAAAACCGAGTACAGGATTATCTTAAGGAGGCAGCAAAAAGGGAGAAAATAGCGAGAAAGAGAGAGGCGAGACTAAGAGAACAAAAACACATGAACCCAAAAATCTTACGGGCAAGAACCTGAAATGCTTTGGGTTGAAAAAAAATGCAAAACGTTTTGGAAGGAACGTCGTGGAAGCAGCTGCCGAGTGAGTACAAGTGGAAAAACTAGTTTGCGAAATGGGAACAATCTTCCAGCTGTTTCAAATACAATTATCTAATAAAAAACAACAGCAACAACAACAAAAAGAATCCACAGACTCGTAATGATTCGAAATTCAATAAAAACTTTCGTACAAAAACTCAAAAAAGGGAACAACAGACACACACACACACAAATAAAACCGAAATATTTTGTATGTCGCTAAGAAAATGCATGCGCATTATGGATAAGCTAAAATATTCCCGAAAACAGTAGAAAGTGGAACCTAAAAATATTTTGTCATTCACCAAATGAAAAACTAAACTTAAAGGAAACAGAAAATTTTAGCAAACCCTACGATTTTTAGCTGTTGTATTAAGAAAATGCTAACATTTTCATAAATGCTTGGCGGAAGAAAATGCTAACATAACATAAATGCTTGGCGGAAATTTACATTTACAAACTTTTATTTTTGCTAAAATATGATAGATTTTACTTTGTTCAATTAAAATGAATGTTTTTATTAACCACTGAGTCAAGTTTGACGGCAAGATTTTTACTACAATTCTATTTAGATTGTTTACAGCAATCCTATTTGCTGTCACAATGAAGTAACAACACTATACCAAACCACGCCCATATTTTCTGCATGTCATTTTTTTTTGTTGTTGTTTTTTTTTTTGTTTTAGTAGAACATTTTAGTGTAATGCGAAATTCATTACAAGAACAAAAAAGAGCTACCGGCCGGAAAATGTCGATAGCGCTTCAAATAGTGTTAATTTGTGTATAATTAATACGTTTTTCGAATTATAAACTTACCATATATTCATTTTTCAATTATTCATATCATTCATTTCTTCTATTTCTTATATCCTTTTTTATCTGTTCTTAGTTCTAATATTTGTTTCTCTAATAAAGTATTATTATGTATTTTTTTTTTATTTTGTATGCAATGTTTTTCGTTGATGCACTTCTCTCTGAGACATGTTCTGAATTTTATTCTTTATCTTGTGCCTGATAAAGTATTTCGTGACTTTTGTTTTCCGTCGTAAAATGCTTCACAAATCGTTGCGTCTCCTCCACTTCTTTTTATTGGAACTATCCTTTGCTGTTCTCTTCGAATCCCTCTGTCGAAAGGGATTGCTCGTACAAACAAACAAGCAAACAAACACACACACGCACGCACAAACCCACTGCTTGGTCAAAAATAACAGCGATGGTAATAGCGCAGTAGAGACGGGAAACGACCAAAAAAAGTGGAATGAAGGAAGACCGACTTTTTTCTGGCAGCAAGAGTTCGTTCGTCTGGGGTTTTTTGTGCAGAGATTCGTAGCTGCTTTTTAACTTGGAAATTTACAACTTACACTTTTTTTTCCATTTTTAATTAAGCTACCATTTCTACCTTTAAAATGGTGAAAATTTTTACTGCCAGTTCCATCTATCACCAGACACCAACTAAATATTGTACTCCTGCTAACCGTATAGAATAGAAAATTTTCCTCCACCCAACACACACGCGCAAACACCATGAAAACCGATCTGCGTTTTTTTTTCCTTGCCCGGAATACAGCACACAACTTGACAACGAAATAACTATTCAACTTAGCACTGCTTTCATTTAAACAAATTAATTTTTGTTTAATACATGACAAATTTGTTAAGAACGGACGATCCAACACTCGCAATCCAACATCCGTCAAACTTCTGCCACCAACCGTCAGCCATATTTGATTGATATTGTAGAAAAGTGGGAGCGCTGTGACGAAGTTACCATACTGTGCAAAAGAAAAATTTCCGAACGCATCTACAAAATGACAGTGTTAATTGACAATTCTCTTGTGGAACAAGATGAACAGTACTAAAAATCATTGAAAAATTTTCCATTGTGCTCTATTACATTGCAATCATTTGATTGATCAAACTGTCAAATTCTGTTTTTTTCTGTAGAAATCTATCCAGAGCCTGAGAGAATGAGAGAGAGAGAAAAAGAGAAAGAGAAATTGACAGATTTTTACAGAAAAATATTGTAATAGATCACATTGAAATTTAAATTTGTAACTGAACGTCGTTCATTTCGCTTAGTTCCTTCCATATAAATGTTAAATAAAGTGAAAATATGCAACTTAAACCCAGTTATTCAGGTGATCTTTGGAGGATTTCACATTTTTTTTGAGGATTGTACATTTTTTACATATTGCGAATTTTATTAATTATTTGACATAGATTCAATGCTTACATTCGTAAATTGGCATGTATTACCCAAAAGTTTTTTTTAGTTTTCTTGTTGTTTTACAGAATAACCAAAAACCGTGAAAACAAAAACCCTTAAATTCCTGTATAAATGTTGTCGAGCTCTTCGCATTATAAATTCTAAATTTAAAGCCGATACAACAAAAGAAAATTAGCGGCTTTAATTCGTATTAAAATTTCATTTTGATTTTTAGTATACACTCTGGAAATATTGTATATCGTTCTTGTAAGCTACCCTAAACTGTAAAACCACTTAAAGCCGTTCACACGCAAGTCGTGGATGATAGCTGCTGTGGATGTTATAGCATTAAAATTTTTTTACATTGTGAATAACATAGTTCAGCCATCAGCACAAATCACACTGTGTTGTTATTGCTTTACCAGCAGAATGTGCAATACACCAAACAGAAACTCTAGAAAAATAAAATACAGTGGAAGAATTGTTGTTTAATAATGATTTACGTTTAAGTTGATTTATGTAATTCAACTCATTATTAAGTGAAAAGTGCGAAACATTTTTCTCTTAAACTGAATTTTTCTTCGAAAGTGCGAAACACTTTTTGAATATGACATAAAAAAATACGTAGTACGTACTTGTTCGCTTGCATCAGAGCATAATTTTGTGTTCCGTAGTCTCGGATAACATTCAGGGCAGTTGCAGCCGCAAAACCAACGAGTACTAATTAGTACTTATTTTTTTTTTGTAAAAGAAATATAAATTTGCAAATGATCTAAATAAATTTCGATTGGTTCTTGTCGATACTAAACAATAATCGGCAAGCAATCGGTTCTTTTTTTGTAATTATTTGCTCAAGCAAAGGCTAGAGAAAATTCTATAGTCTTTGGCTCAAGTTGAGGCATATCTCCTCCAATTTACTCTAAAGATTGTATATTTTTTAAACACTAAGAGGAGGCTAAATTTTCCAGCGTCGTCTATGGGTTGGGTTGCCCCTTTAAATCTTAACTTTTGTTTTTAGGAGACAAATTTCACATTCTCTTATTTAAAAAAAAACAAAACATGCAGAGAGATTAATAAAATTTAATCAAATTTAAAGGTGGTGCAATTTCTTGAAATATTTAATATAAAACAAAAATTAAGGCAACAAATTTGATCTTATCTTAAAAAAGATACTTGGTATCTTCAGACGAAAAACGCCACCGCGTGGATTGCGATATAAATTTAATGAATACATGCATACTTCATAATAAAGCATTCTCCACAATCCAGCCGTTTAAATCGGCTACACTGGTGTAAACACCGGGATATCCTTCACGTGCGCAACCATAACCCCAAGAAACGATGCCGGCTTGTTGGCCATTGACTGTTAGCGGACCTCCGGAGTCACCCTGACAAGAATCTTTACCACCTCCAACAACGCCGGCACATATCATTCTCTCCGTTATGGGATTGAAGCCAATAAACGGTCTCTCACATGCATCATTAGCAATAATTTTTACTTCGATTTGTTGCAGCCATTTCGGTGATTGTCCAGACTCCGAAAGCGCTCCCCAACCCGTAACGATGGCATCGCTGCCTTCTGCTGGAGCCTGGGTGACCAAAGCGATTGGTTTTGCGACATTACTAAATTTAATTTTACCAGACAGAAAGACCAAAGCTATGTCGTAATCGACGATTTCATAGTCAAATTTCGGATGCCTCAGTGTGCGCTTCGCCAGTATAATGTTGCTATAAGAATTCAATTTGCTAACTCCATACTGAACGCTGTAAATTGCCGGTCTTAAGCTTGGGTTGATACAATGTGCTGCTGTCAGGATGACATTCTCGTTGAGGATGGTGCCTCCGCAGAGGTAAGAATTTATATAGCGCAGCGCCACTTGATGAGGATGGTCTTCAATGTTCGTTTGTTGGCCGCCGACGATGCGCCCATCGACAAATGGAGTCTTCATTGTGATCACCTCACTGTGAGCTCGAGCCAACAAGATAAAGATAACAAATATTGCGAACATTTTGGAGTGTGAATGAGTTTCACTGTCGACTACACTGAACGAGTTCTCGTCGCAATGCTTTTATATGGTTGTAAGGAGTTGATGGCACGAATTTCTGGAGATATAAACATTTTTATGAAATCTTTATTAACACTGAGTACATACATATATTAAGTGTCTTTACTCAATTTTTATTACATTATTTAACCGACAGCAATACAGCAATAATTTATTATAAGAACGAAGGTTCATTGTTCAACAATATCAAATAACAAGAAGAAAGTTGATGAAATTTAGAAGATGGATTTTTTAATGATGGAGTCCAACGTTAGACTTCAATTCCAATATCATTACGTTACATGAAAAACTTCTGATAACCCACAGCGCGGCTGCTCTTTGGGTTATACGATATAAAACAATTCTCAGTCCTCACACTAAAGATTCTCTTCAAATTCTTTAAAAAATAAACGACTAAACAAATTAATAATCAATTGCTTTTTATTTCTGTAAACATTTTTTAGAGTTAATGTTTCGGAATCAAGAACTATGACGATTTGATTTCATACTTATTTGGTATTAAAATCTGTAGAAGATCAACAATGATTAGGCATTTTCTCGAAAATCCAATCATTGCCTCATAAATGTAAACTCAGGCACGGATAAGGAGGACATTCACCCAAGTTAGCCGCCTCTGCGATGGATCATTGAACCCTTTTTCAGTATAAAACCATATACTTTTGATTTTTGTAAACGGCTTTTTAAAAAACGTATATTATTTTCTATTTGTCTTTGTCTATTTCATTAATTCATCATATTTTCTTCATATAAAAGCCCACCAGCGACTTTCCTCACGTTCAGTCTTTGTGCAAGAGTTGGCCTTACTCAACTTAACTTAAATGTAACAAAATGTATACGATTTTTATAATTGCCGTCGTGGTTCCGGTTGCAGCTTATGGCACCGAAGTAAAGCCAAGCGCGTATCTGCTGGATGGTCGCATAGTGGGCGGTGAAAATACAAGCATCGGCCGGCATCCACATCATGTGTCCGTGCGTTACCTGCTCTCTCACTATTGCGGTGGCTCCATTATCAAAAGTAATGTTATCCTAACTGCAGCTCACTGCACTGATCCTGCCGTACCGCCATTTCTATATAGCGTTCAATTTGGTGTGACCGCTTTGAGTCTCCACAGGAATGTCATTACAGCTAAGCGCATATTGCGGCATGAGGATTTCAATGAGCAAACCTTCGATTACGATATTGCTCTGATCTTTCTCCTTATCAGGATTCCATATAGCAAACACTCCAGACCAATTGCTTTAGCTTCGCAGGCGCCAGCAGGCGGTAGTAGAGCGATTGCCACCGGCTGGGGAAGTCTTTCGGAGGGTGGACCATTACCCAGGTTTCTACAACAGGTTGAAATACAAATTGTTTTGCTAAAAGTATGCAAGGATCAGTACAAAAACCTTAACACGATAACAGCTCAAATGATCTGCGCCGGCGTCGCGGAAGGCGGAAGAGATTCTTGTCAAGGCGACTCCGGCGGTCCACTGGTGGTCAACGGACAGCAAGTTGGTATCGTTTCTTGGGGTTATGGTTGTGCACGTAGAGGCTACTCTGGAGTGTATAGTAATGTTGCCAACCTTCAGCGGTGGGTGGCAGAAAAATCGGGGGGTCATTTAGCATTTGGTTTTTTGGAGAATGTCGGGATAAGTACGAATATTTAACAATTTTTGTATGATAAAAAGAAAGCAAGAATGCAAAAATTAAAAGTATAACGAACAAGAAGGAAAATAAATAATTCGTCAGAACATTGGATTTTTTATTTCTGTAAATAATCAAGTATGTAACAAAATTAACATGTAGTATGTAACAAGTATGTAACAAGTATGTAACAAAATAATAAAGAAATCTTTATAAGATGTTTAAGATAAAAATATATATGAAGGCAAATTTGGGAAAACCTTATCATAAAAGTGTTATGAAGCAAAGTTAAAATATTCCAAAATGGGATAAATAAATTCCAGAGATTTTGATGTCTAAATTTCAGTTAAAAAACGCCCATATAAAGTAAATTAGTAATTATGAAAAGGCTCTCAGACAAAACGGTAACCAATTAATCCAAATCCTTCTCTTATACTTTTTGAAATTAAAACCTTGTATAATGTTGTATAATACCATGGAATTTCCAGAACTTAACAAAGCCTTTAAAAAGACTTTCTGCCCGTCAATGCTGGAGAAAAAAATTAGAATATGTATATTTTATTTCCTATATACTATACTCCTACTTCTACCAATACGTTATCGACCAAGTTTTCTAATCGTTTATTCGCATTTTATTTGCTCAATAAATTTAATCATAATTTAAACAGACCTGCAAACAAAATACATATTCCATTCTGAAATAGCCAAGGTTAAAAACTACCACTTATGTATAAGATCTTATATTCTAATCAGACTTATATAACATTTGCAACTCCTTCGATTCGTATAAAAGCATTGCTTGAACTCCTCGTCGTTAATAGTAAGACACATAACTTCACACTCACAAGTCGTTCTCGAAGAGGAAAGCAAAGGAAGGGAAATGTTTAGACCTCTAGTATTGTTGGCTATTTTGGCTTTGGCGTGCGCTGCTAAGGCTGACTCTGCAAACGACAACTCCTTCCCCTCTTTGGCGTCTTTGCGAAAATTCGATTTCCATGCTTGCCCTGGCACCATTCTTAAGAATAACATTATTCTAACGGCCGCGTCTTGTTTACTCTACACACGTCCCTCTATGCTTACCATTCAATATGGACGCAAGGAGATTGGAGGTAATGAGAATGTGATCGAAAGCAAAAATTACAGAATGAATTCAGAGTACAATCCTCGTACGAAGAACGGCAACGTTGCCATGGTCATCTTGAAATCGAATATTACTGTCAGCGATACTGCCCGACCAATTGAACTGGCCGCGGAAGTTCCCGCAACAGGTACCGAAGGAGTTTTGTATGGCTGGGGTCGCCCGTCTGAGGGTGAATATTCTTTCAAATCTCTGCAAAGCACAAACGTTAAAATTGTAGATAGATCGGCTTGCGAGGCGCGCTACGCAAACCAAGTATTGGCCAATGATATACTGTGCGCTGAGGTGACTGGAAATGAAAGTGATGGTTGTCTTCTCGCGGAAACTGGAGCACCTTTGGTCATCGATAATAAGCAATTCGGTATGGTTTCTACAGGATTCGGTTGCACTCGACCAGGCGAGCTGATTACGTGCACCAACATATTAACTTACAATACATGGATACAGGAAGCTGTGAAGCTAATCGAAGCAGAAAACTAAATTTTGCCTAATAAATTTCATGCATATTCTTCGAAGATAGTAAACAATAAATTACCCTACAAAATATTGGCATTTTTTAATAAACATTTTTGAACATACATACATAGTTTTTGAAAAATAGTGTAACCCAAAGAAAACACCTTTTTATCTTATCTATAAGGAAAGATACTCTTTGCAGTCGGTAATAATTTTTTAACTATTTTCATAAGATGCAATTTAAAAAAGTGGAAAACTCTTTAAATTTCCCCATAACCTCGATAGAAACCAGGATAAAACCTGGGTTTTCGATTTTGTATGGAGATAACCTATACAGTTCAATAAAAACAAGTAAGAGCGTTATCTTCGGCCTGGCCGAAGCTCATATACCCTACACCCGCATCTGTCGAAGTGATAAAAAGGGGGCGGGTGACACCTACTTTTTTAAATTTACAGGGAGCAATCTATCTATGATCTCTTAACTCATCTACAACCCCGCTTTTCCTACCAAACACCCCATTATATGGTATAGTATATAAGTGGGCGTGTCACGCCCATTTTTGACAATATATTTTAGTCTAAGATGGTGTACTCGGAAATAAAATTTTAGCTGAAAATTTGGTCTACAAGCCAAGAATTTGAACTAAAAGCATGGATGAGTGCATATTTTCAATAAAAAGTAGGCGTGGCTCTGGTCCGATTTTCCCCATTTTCAATACCAAACAGCGTAGGATAACAAAGAATATTCGTGCCAAATTTCATGACGATACCTCTATTCGTTCTCCTGTAATCGTGATTTCCACAGACGGACGGACAGACAGACAGACAGACAGACAGACAGACATACAGACGGACGGACATGGCTAAATCGAATCAGGAGTTGATTCTGAGCCAGAATATATATACTTTTCTATACCTGCCACGCCTCCTTTAATGCGTTACAAACGGAAGAACAAAGTGAATATACCCTTAACCCTTCGGGTGTAGGGTATAAAAACACGGTTATTTTGACAGTCGCCATCGCTCTCGCTTTGGATGTGTTTCACCTATTAAACACAGTCAGAACTGCAACTGCGAACTGCATTTTTCAACTGTCAAAATTTATTTCCCCTTTGCAGTTATGATTCTTGCTGCTCGCAGACGAGCTAATTCTAATTTTGACAGCCGCATTTTACGTATTCCGTATTGTTATTCTTCTTGACACAAGTTTGTTTATATTGCACATTGCCGGAAAATTATGTGAGTATTTTTCTAATGCGTTTTTTCTTTTATTAAAATAACATTCAAAACATATTTTAATATAAAATTACAGAACCATGGACATAGACGAGGCCCTTATTAATGAAGTCCGAGTGCGCAGAAGCCTTTTCGACCTGTCGTCACCACATTACAAAAATGTAGGTCAAAAGGATCTCATGTGGGAGGACATTGGCAAGTGCCTGAATTTGGATGGTTAGTTTTCTGCAAATAAATGGAAGTGTTGAGTTTTAAAGTTTCTTATTTAGGGGACATTTGCCGCAAAAAGTGGAAGCTGCTCCGCGACAACTACCGTCGTACCAAGCGGGCGGAGCATCGGGCATTGGCATCGGGTGGCGCTGCGCCGTCGCGTCGCATGAAGAAATGGCGCCATTATGAAGCCATGCAATTCCTGGACAAGGTCCGGACAAGTAGGAAGTAAGTAGATAAAGTAGTAATGCGAATAACTAAACTGAGTCATTAAATTAATGTTTTTGTTACTCTCTTTGCAGAACCGTAGTAAACTTGGAAGAGGAGGAGCACTGCAACAGCCCACTGCCGTTTGAGTTTCAAACTGAGGGCGGTTCAGCGTCTTCGCTAGCGTCGTCCACATCGGCAACATCGGCATGGGCAGCGCCGACACCAAGTTTTGGTGCTGCGACAAAACATGTAAGTTGCATGGACAAGTATATTTAAATGTGTTTTCATATGAAAATATTTTTTTGTAATTTAGCGTCAACTCCAAGACGATTTCGGTAGCATCATACGGCAACTATCCGATTCGGCGAAGCAATTGTCCGAAAACTTCAGTCCGTGGAAGGAGGAGGGAAGGGTGGACATGGTATTCTCAGGCTTGGCTAAAATTTTAAAGGGGGCGAATATGCCGGAGAATTTAGAGAGAAGCGTGATTAATGAGGTCCAAACTGTTGTTTTTAGTGCGGTCCAAAATTGGAATTCACGCAACATTGAACGCAATTAAAAAAATGCTAAATTTTTTTTGTTTTAATGAATTTTTTTTGTTTAATTGTTTTAATAAGTCGTTTTTTTTATGTTTTTTCCATATTGTTAATTAGCATTAAGTATTTTTAAAAAAATAAAAACCTGCGATTTCCTTTTAGTTTAAATTAAGTATTTGTTTTCTTTGTATATGCGCAGGGGTGTATATACATATATTATTATATAAGTACTGTTGCCGATCCACCTGGCAACAGCCGATTCGGCGGAACAGCATGCGTACCATTTAAGACTTTTATCCCGAAAGAACTTTGTATAAACACTCTCCCATCGCTTATATCCCCCATCCACAAATATATCCCATCGCTTATATCCCGCTTATACACTCCACCATTATTACATTATTTGGAAAGAAGGAAATCTATTCTTTCAGTGTAAAGCCTTTTTTCTTCTAAAATTTAGAGCATAAACTAATCAGTTATTCTTTGACCTTGTTCAATATCATAGATATATTTTTTTAATTCTTAAAGGATTTTATTTCATCTGAATTTAACGTATTGTATCTAATGTGAAACATTTGCTCAAACATTGCCTTTCTTTTTTTATACCCTGCAGACAAAGGGATGAGAGTATACTCACTTTGTTCTTCGGTTTGTAACGCATTAAAGAAGGCGTAGAAGACGTCCGTTCGTTCGTCTGTCTGTCCGTCGCTCTGCAGAAATTACGATTACAAACAAATAGCTGTGTCGACATGAAATTTGGCACGATTGTTTCCTGTTATCATAAGTTGTTTTGGATTGAAAATGGAAAGAAGTCGGACCAGTGCGCCACACCCACTTTCTATAGTAAATATCAGTGAAGTATATAGAATTAAAGGATTAAAAGAAATAAATGCAAAAATTAATGTTGATACTTTATAAGAAAAATATAGTAAAAAAAAGGCAAAAAGTGAGAAATTGTTTAGGAAACCTTGAAGTTATATTTTTTCTTGGAAGGGGGACCGGACCACCCTCATAAATACGCCACTGGTAAATATAAATCCATACGTTTTTAGAGTTGAAATATCTCAACTTGTAGTCCAAGCTCAAATTTCATTGAAGTTGTTGAACGGATTGGTATTGATAAATCATCTCACAAAAAATTTACGTGACACGCCCACTGGTATACTATCTTATATAGAGGTCTCTATTGAGAAAGACGGTATTATAAATGAGTTAATAGCTAAAATTTACTTCTGTGTAAGTAAAATGAAAGTGGGCATCACGGGCCCACGATTCGAAAGATGCGAGTGTAGGGTATATAAGCTTCGGCCAGACCAAAGTTAACGCTCTTACTTTTTATACCCTACACCTAAAGGGATGAGGGTATATTCACTTTGTTCTTCCGTTTGTAACGCATTAAAGGAGGCGTGGCAGGTATAGTAAAAGTATATATATTCTGGCCTCCTGAATCACCTTCTGATTCGATTTAGCCATGTCCGTCCGTCTGTCCGTCCGTCCGTCTGTGGAAATCACGATTACAGGAGAACGAATAGAGGTATCGTCATGAAATGTGGCACGAATACTCTTTGTTATCCTACGCTATTTGGTATTGAAAATGGGAAAAATGGGACCAATGCCACGCCGTGCTTTTAGCTCAATTTCTTGGCTTGTAGACCGAATTTTCAGCTAAAATTTTATTTCCGAGTCCACCATCTTAGACTAAAATATATTATCAAAAATGGGCGTGACACGCCCACTTATATACTATACCATATAATGAGGTTTTTGGTAGGAGAAGCGGTGTTGTAGATGAGTTAATAGATCAAAATTTTCTCCCTGTAAATTAAAAAAAAGTAGGTGTCACCCGCCCACTTTTTATCACTTCGTAGATGCGGGTGTAGGGTATATGAGCTTCGGCCAGGCCGAAGATAACGCTCTTACTTGTTATTATTTGGTTACGAAATCTTTTGTGTCTTGTGAACAAACTTATTAAAAATTTTATATTATATTAATTTTATATTAAATTTTTTTATATTAATATTTACGGCGTTGAATAATCGATTTTTAAGGTTTTGAATTTTGATAGTTTTTTTTTTGTGCTTTTTTAGAAGTAACCATGCTTTCCTCCAATTCGATAGCTTTGACTGTACGGTTATTAAAGGGCAGCTGTGGTGATATCACCAAAAGAGTAATGTCGTTAGTTAATTTTTCCGGATTTCATGTATGATTATTTCCTTGACTTTTACGACGATACCGTCAGTACCACGACGTTGACTACTGCCAGCAACAACAAAAACTGGCTCGGCACACTAAAAATAATACAATGGGCTGCATTGATGATCGTAGTCGAGGATATAATGCTGCCACCGTAGATGTGCTTGCGAATTTGATCTATTTCGATAATATTTCGTTTGCGAATGCTCTGACCTGATGTGAATGCAGAACAATGTCGACGGATGGTCTGTCCACCAAAAATGTGTGCATTGCTTTGAGACTGAAACAATTTTTGAGGGCTTTGCAACAAATTTACACTGCTCTCGGGTAAAGCGCTAGCACTCAGCGTAAAAATAAACGCCAGCCCGATTAAGTATTTCCGCATTATAAAGTATGCCCGAAGATTAAATTGACAATGAAAACACTCAAGCCTTTGACTCACCAGCTAACTTTTTCTAAGGTTATAAAAGTAAGTCCATGACGAGAACAATCTTATCAATAAGTTCTTCTTGAAATGATATTAGAAATCAATACACTTTAGCCGAAAATAACAAGAAATTTCAAAAAATAATGATAAATCGATACACTATATTAATTTAAAAATAATTAATAATTGACATATTTGTATGTTCTAAATGGAACAAGTTAAGAATAAGTGCCTAGCTCAGATTTTTTTCATTATTTAACCGTTACAATTTACCATTAGGTCCGGAAAAGGCCATTTTGTTTTCGGCGGAAGTCAGCCATCTTGGATTTATAAGTATTTAAATGTCAAATAAATGCAACTACTAAAATCTCTTCATTTCTATTCTTATTCTCTCAATAACTAAGTGAGATATCGGGACGGGTGACATACCGTTTGAAAGATATTTTCACCAGAGTTATCTCTGATTTTCACTGCCTACCATTTATGTAAAATACGAGTGGTATTTTTATGATAGTGGTACGAGTGAGTTGTTATAATGTCAATAAGTAAAGTACCTAACCTAAGAGAATTTACATTATTTATTTATATTATTTGTTCAAAGCTCCATTCTACATACATATAGTTTCATGGCAATACTTATCGATATTTCATAACCCTCGTGCTTAACTAAACTTGCGTATGTACTCGTACCAGTATATAAAATATAAAAGATATCAATATAATACATGTACATATGTATGTAGCTTATCTTACCGAACTTCATCGATAAGTTTCATATTAAACGAACATTTGGTTGAATTAAATAAGAAATTTCAGTATTTTCTCTGCCCATTTTATCAGCAGACGCATCATGACGCTGAATAGTTTAATTAATCTTTTGATTGCATTAGGACTGCTATTTAATCTTATATCTCCACTAGTGGCTAGAAACAGCAGCGCCAAGTATCTTCTTCCAACAACATATACACGTTTTAATGCCAAAAATCGTATAATAGGCGGTAAAAATGTTGACATAATTCTGCATCCGCATCACGTCAGCATTCGTCGTAGATTGAACAGAAAGCTCATGACAGCTCGTGAGCACATTTGCAGTGGCAGTATTGTTTCGCCGACAATTGTGGTTACGGCGGCACATTGTGTCTCTGGTCGAAGATCAAGTGAATTTCACATTGTGGCCGGTACAAATCTGCGTGAGGGCAGCGATGGAATAACCATACCGGTTAGAGATTATGTAATGCATGAGAAATACAGCGCAAGCAGAGATCAAAATGATATCGCCCTCCTGTTCTTGGCCATTCCACTAGCAATTAATAATTTCACCATTAAATCCATAGAATTGGATAAAGAGACAGCTCGAGTAGGTGCTATTGGGATTGTTACTGGTTGGGGTGAAACTGGTAGAGGTTTCGCAGATGTCTTGCAAGAAGCAGTAGTGCCCATCATTAGTAACGAACTATGTAACAAGGACTATAATCCTCGAGCTTATATCGCTGACGGCCAGATGTGTGCAGGTACACGAGGTGCCGCTAATAAAGATGCTTGCAAGGGTGATTCTGGTGCTCCGTTAGTGGTGTATGGAAAGCTGGCTGGTATTGTTTCGTGGGGTTTCGGTTGCGGAAACCCCGAATATTCTGGAGTATATACAAGAATTTCATATTACCATTCATGGTTAATAAAGAAGGTAAAAGAGTATTATAGCTGAAATAGTATATGTAATAATAACAGTAATTGTAGATTACTAAATATTAAAACCGCCTTAAAATCTGAAATCATTTAATTGTTTTAATTTTAAGCCGAACCCACAGTGATGCGTTGGGCAGTGCGTGCGTTCACGGATAATGTGGAAAACATGCCATCTTATGAGACAAACCGAAATTCGACCTCACGCGTTATATCGTAAATTTTTCTGAATCACTTTAACGCGCGAACCGAGGCTTGAGTTAATCAACTTTCAATTATCGCTGGCGTTTGACATTTTGATATTAATGAATATGTACATTAAAAGAATTGCCAGTAGTTTTAAAAAATTGTTTGTGGAAAGGAAATACTGTGGAAATAATAGGTTACCTGTATTATTTTTAAAAGGTTTTATCGGATTTCACTTTTATAATTGTTCCGTTTTATTGGGAGCAAAGGCTTATTTATACTAAATGAAATAAAGGTATAAGTATGTATGTATATTATTTTTTCTGAATGTTCATATCCAGCTCCAGCTTTCTCTGAATACCGGAACTTCTGTAAAGATATCGGGAAATAGTGCTAATTGGTATCATTAATAAAAAACCGCATGCTCGGATGAAGAAAATACATTTTTAATAAAGTTTTCTTTTAAATTACTATCTTTTATTTTGTGGGTACTTATGTATATACATATTTTACATATATTTACGTATATAATTTGGAACTTCTGCGTTATAAAGCATCGGCAACAGCGAGAATCCATTTACGTAAAAATGAAACTTCGGCGTATACACCAGGATAATTATCACGGCCACAATACTTTCCCCACGATACAACACCGATCAGTTGATTGCCTGACATTAATGGACCACCCGAATCGCCCTGACACGAATCCTTCTTCTCACCGCCGGCACAAACCATGCTCTGTTTGACTACTGCACCGTACTTATAACGGCTGGAAGCACAATCCTGCTGATCAATTATTTGCACTTCGACTTTTTGTAAAACTTCCGGAGACTTAGTGCACAATAGAAAGCATTTCACACCCCAACCAGTCACTATGGCCTTCGTTCCAGTGGGCGGTGTCTGCTCGGCCAGCGAAATAAAACGCACATTATCAGATTCTCTTACGGGCGAGGCCAATTTTATAACGCAAACATCATTAACGTGGGTTTCATTGTCGTAGCGTTCATGATTTCTAAAGGCCCTGATAGCGACAAGCTCACCGCCATGCGCGTAATTGGTGGAGCCAAGTCGCACCATAGTGGCAGACGCTTTGGGCGACTGCATGCAGTGAGCGGCTGTAACCACGGTGTCTTCATTAATAAGGCTGCCGCCACAAAAGTGGAAACCCTTTTTGTTTTGTAACGACACCTGGTAGGGATAGTCCTGGATAGTGGTATCTTCACCTTTAACAATGCGTCCTCCTGGTTGGTCTGGCAATGTACCAGCCGCGACTAGACGACTGGTTGTGGCCAGAGCCAGTATAGTTAGAAATAGAACCATAATAAATCACTGACTGATATTTTCAAGAGAAGAGACGGGCTCTTTTATACCGCAGCACTTAATAATTAATAATTCTCTTCTTTAAAGGTCTTTCCCGCTTTATCGCTTTTGTTGTAACTATAATGAGAAACTACAAATTTTAGTGGAGAGGTTTAATAGAGGTATCAAATTCTTATCATAAGTGGGTTTATCGTTTTAATCATTTTCATCAATAGTTTTTCGGTTTTGACGCAACACATTCCTGCACTCGAAAAACAGGAAACTCCAAATAAGTTTTGTTTTATTGTATTGTTTTAAACTGTTTGGTATAATTCATGCGCGATTTATTAAGACGCCATTACTTTCATTATCATCTTGGTCAAAAAAAATTTAAACGTATAAACTACAAGACGTGGATGGACATGGCTCACAAACAGTGTTGAGAAGGAGATTGACATTTAAGTTAATACAATCGGATTGGCAATCAAAAAACCATATTATGTTATTGTAATAGTTGTTCATTGTACAATACAAACAATATGAATTTGATACTTGATTAGTAATCATAGTGTTGCGTCTAATGAATAGAATATCGCATGTACGCATATACAAAATGTAACACTATCAAATCAGGTCAATCAATCTGAATAGATCGTTAATCTCTGTTACATTTGGTTACGGTACCAGCTTGACTTCAACCATTAAAACCAGTATATGTACTTTATTGTTTTCTATAGACCAGTTAAGGCTTATTTTTATTATAATTAATTTTTGTAATAACAAATTTATTCATAATAAAATAAATAAAATGTATGCTGTCCTTTAGACTGTTTGTACAGCACTTTCTATCCACTTTGCAAAGTTTGCGACATCGCAATACACACCCGGATAATTTTCGTTCGCACACCCAGAGCTCCAAGAAAATAGACCGACTAGAAGACCATCTGCAACCAACGGGCTGCCGTCATCACCATCACAGGCATCCCGGCCAGGTCCCCTCGCACAAATCATACCAAACAGAACGTGGTCACCGTGGAGGTATTTCGGGGAAGCACATTCGTACCGCCCAACAATATTGACAGGAATGTAGTATAATGATAACGGTAAGTCAGTAACTCCAGGTATAGTTCGACCCCATCCGGAGACAACTGCATCTGTACCATTCTCTGGGCTGTTCTTGGCCACACCTATCGGTTGCTTAGTGTGACCGAATTCCAAAGATGAATTGAGACGCATAACAGCAATATCGTTTTCCATTGTTTTGGGATTATACTTTTCGTGCGTTTTGATGGCGACTACATCAAATATTTCGCCAGTAGTGTCCCAATAGGTGGAGCCAGCTCGAATCTTTAAATCATCTTCTGGCGCGGGCGAAACACAATGAGCAGCAGTCAAAATTGTATCCTCGCCAATGATGACACCAGAGCACAAAAGATAATCACGATGCAGGATCGAAACCATGTACGGAAATAAGGCAATAATAGTAGAGTTACCACCAATAATGCGTCCGTTAATTGGAGGCGAATTGTCTTCAGGAACGATAGGACTGGCGAGGCTACCAGAAATGATTGCCAACAGCAATACAACAAAGTGGTACATGATGCGAAGGTAGACAATCGGCGATATAATGTTAGCTGACTTTAATCGATTCGACTTCGACAATCGAAACTAAATTACTAGAATAAGTACATATTGAAAAATTCTCTGTTTTTATAGTAAATTTTTTGCATTATTGCAGTCAAAACTGTTGTATTAAATATCGGTCTTATCTATCTATCTAATCTTATTAAGCGAGCTAAAATTGTATATCGTTCGTTTGAAATTAATAAAATTTTCAATTGAAATTGTTTGATATTTTATTTTGGGCAAAACCGAAATTCTAACAAAAATATTGGGTTGTTTTCCGATGTAAATTGTCGAAATAAATTCAAACACAGGAAAAATCCATTGGATTTTGTTTTTGAAACATTTTTCTAAGAATTAATGTTTTTCTAAGGTTTTTATATAATCACTGATACACTGATTTTTTATATTAGAACTGAATTTAAACTCATAAATAATACATAATTGGCATACTTTTGCTTCGTTGAAAAATTTGTTAAATTTGGTTGTAAAATTTTGGATTTCAGTCTTAATTGTTTAATAATTACAATAAAATCTACTTTTCGTCGTACTGAAAACGTTAGGAATATTGTCAAGTTTCTATGTGCGTGTTTTTTTTTTAGTTCTGGATCATATCGGGGCCCCCTCAATCGCTGGGCCCCAGATGGCCGACCCTGTGCAATCTCCTAATCTTCCTAATATGTGAATATCAAAAAAATCCATAGAGTCTTTTTCGAGCTCAAAAAAACTAAAAGCATACTATATACAATTTTAGCTCGTTTAATAAGATTAGATAAATATGTAGTTACTTTATATAACCTTGCAAGATTAAATTTTGATATGATTATTGAGGGACAAAGTACAAGGATTCTACAATAATAGAAGCGATATATGCAGTACATAAGTTAATCAGTCGACCCAAGGTTTCACTAGCATTGCTTTCTGCCTGAATTAATTTGAATAAATTAGAGAGAAAATGTCAGATTTTTTTCATAAATTGTTATATTTTAATGGAATTTTATTTCTGAAATATCGCCACTTCGCCTATTTTAACGATTTATACATCTGTATTTGTTTTCTTTTCTTTAATAATTCTACGATATTATGTAATATTGCCCAATTTAATTTTAATACAAAATATTAAATTTTTTTTAAAATATGCATTCAAATTTCTTCTCTTGCTGCTGAATTCCATAGACGATTTTTTGTTTTAACATTCAATTTATCCTGCTTGGATATGGGATGTAGGTGTGCCGCGTCCACAATGTCCCTGCAAAAGAAATTTAATTCAAAACAATGGCAAAAATCAAAAATTAACCACTTCCTAAAATGCATATACATATCTCTAAGATTATTATGAGTAAACGTTTAACCTTCAATGTATCGTACATATGTACATACGTACATGGCAATCATAATTCATACTATTTAAAATTTTTCTTAATAATAAAAGGAAATTTTCGTAATTAATGCTCCATACTTGAACTCTTCATAGGTTTTTGTAGTATTCACTGCTCGCAGTTTTGCATCGTTTCGTAAGCTATATCTTTCACCAGAACGCAGAAGGTCCATACAATCATCACGAAGTGACAATATTTCTTTTACAGTTATTAAAGTCTTTATTTCTTCCGATTCTGACATTTTTCGATCGTTTTTAAAAATTAAATTAATTGAAACAGTTTTATTATTTTCATTTAATAAACAAATACTCTGTCTCGCTTGACATACAAATAGTCTCCACGGTAACTTTTCTATTTTCGAAAACGCTTTCGAATAATTTTCGAAAATATTTCGAATATTTCGAAGCCATTTACAACTTCGAAAATGAGAAGAGTACTGCAAGATACGAGTACATTCGAGATTATTGCAGATTCGCAGACAGAAATGTTATAAACGCGGGGAGTTCGTTTTTAAAAAGATTTCGAGGAATTTCGTTTGACCTCTTACACATGACGTCTCCTCTGAGGGTCACATATTTCCATTTACATACGATATATTCATACGAGCATAAGATAATTTTTTTGACACAACGCCGTTAATTATAACTAACATACACAATGTCAATAAGTTACGATAGTTAGGATATATGTATAACGATATAAAGGGTGGGAAAATTTGAGGTTAGGAAATAAATTGGCTTAAAAACACACTTTTTTTGACAAATTCAGTTTTAATGATACCAATATAAAATAGAAGTATGGGAATTAATAATGGAATATGATGTCGGGAAAATTTTGTATTGGTATCGTTAAAACTGAATTTGTCAAAAAGAAGTGTGCTTTTAAGCCAACCTCAATTTTGCCCACCCTTTATAATCACATTCTTGTGTGATTGTGGAGCAGTATCAAGGCCACAGCCTCAAAGAGGAAGATATAGAGAGAGATCAGTCTACCTCGAGCAGGATTCGAACAATTCTATTTGAAAGCTGTTTTTCAACAATTTTCAGTTTCAGATCTAGTTTAGTCAGTAGCTTAGTGATTGCCATATTTTTTATGAGAAGCGATACCTTTTGGTCTGGCCAAAAGTATCAAAAGTGAGGTATCACTCGAACATGTCAAAGTTGAACAAAATCTTATTAAAACCAATATATTTTAATGGTTTCTATACTTTTATTCCTTTGATATAAATGTTTGAAATAACGAATTCAGCAGTCAAAATTGTATCCTCGCCGATGATGACACCAGAGCACAAAAGAGAATCACGTTGCAGAATCGAAACGATGTACGGAAATAAAGGAATAATAGTTGGATTGCCACCAATAATGCGTCCGTTTATTTGACTGGCGAGGCTACCGGAAATAGTTGCTAACAGGAATACAAGAAAGTGGAACATGATGCAAAGGTAGATCTGCGATACAATGTTTGCTGCTAGCTTTAATCGTTCGACTATTAAGACGAAATGACTTAATTAAATTACATAATAAAAATTATATAATAAATTTGTGTGGCTTATCTGTATAAATCGGTCGGTATTATTATGCAATATTGCTTTCAAACATAATCGTACTTTGATACGATTAAACACATTTCTATGCCTTTAGCTATGGCGACGGTTCCAAAATGTTTAACTTAGTTCTAATCCAAAGATTATGAAATTATCTCAAGGTTGCACTAAAACTTCTAACCACTCAATTTTCAAGGCGTTGGAGGAAAAAAGTTCCGAACCGTTTGTACTAATATAGTCTAAGAACTATTTTAACAGGAATGTTAACTATTTTAACATTCATTTTAAAAGTGATGTAAAAGTGTAAGAATTAACAAAATTAATTAAGGTAATTATGTTACTATTTTTAATTTAATGTTTTTATTTTTAATTGAATTAACAATAAAGAATAATCTCGCATTATGGGAGAAATTTAACGTAAGCGTAGATATGTATATAAATCAGTGAAGTTTTTTTGGGATCTTATTATCTAAAATTTATTTGTAGATAATTTAACAATAATTTTACAAATAATTAAATCCGCGGAGTAATCCAGGCGTTTAACTGAGAGACGTCGGTGTAGATAGTGGGAAAGTTTGTATCAGCGCATCCATAGCCCCATGAAGCCACTCCCAGCAGAAAGCCATTCACAACCAAGGGACCACCATAATCGCCACCACAGGCGGCTCGTCCTGTAGCAGCCCCACAAAACGCGGTGATCGGAACTAAAGTGCCGTAACCATATGGTGGAGAAGTACATAGCGACCGATCAATAACATTGACCTCGGTATACTGTAATTGCGGTGAAATTGTCGTACCTGTTGCAGTGAGCACTCCCCAACCGGATATAAAGGCGGTTGATCCATTCAGTGGCGGCGCTAGTGTCAAAGGTATTGTCGAGATAGGATAACCAAAAGGTAAACTAGATTGCAAGCGTATGATGCCGATATCAAAGTCCAAAGTGAGCGGATTGTAATTTTCGTGTATCGTAGTGCTTGTCACTCCGACCAATACACCGGAGGTATAATAAAACGGAGAGCCAGCACGGACTTGTAAGTTTGCCGGTGGTACTGAAATTATGCAGCGAGCGCTAGTCAAAATGGAAATGCGGCTGACAACTATTCCACCACATCGGTGTTGAAAATTCTGCTGAACCGAAGCACTGTAAGGAAACGAATAAATGGAAGCCGGTGCACCGCCAACAATTCGGCCATTCGGTGAGGACGTGTTATTGGACTCAGTAGCCCCGAACACCACGACAGCGCACGTAGCCAGGAAAACCCACAGCAGTTTGATCATATTGAAGAAGACGTTCTTAGCCAACTAACTACTATTCATAATTGCGATTTATTTCAGCTTTTATAAGAAAATCGCTAAGTAATTATGGGTATTGGGGTATGTACTCGAACTTGTACAATATTTGATAAAAAACATTTCAATTCGTTTTCAAGATTCTCTTCAGAACAGATTTAGATTCCATTTTCAAAGCATTTTGATTGCATTGTTATTGCAATTATTGCATTGGGTTGGGGAAAAAGTATTCGGCGTTCTCATCGCTTCATTGTAAAGTGTCATAACTGTGAAACGGTTAGTGGCATCTGGAAACTTTTTTTTTTGCTTAGCAGGTGACAAATCGGCTGATAATTTGTGAAATTTATTGAAATTGGTGTCGTGTCGTGTTAAAAGTTATTTCGAAGCAAAGATGAGTGAAATTTTTGAAAAAATACGCTATATTTTACAATTTTACTACGACAAAAGGAAGAATGCTGCACAGGCATGTGTAAAAATTTGTGATGTTTATGGCGAAGGTACTGTATCCCAATCAACTGCCAGGAAATAGTTGGCACGCTTTTGTTCTGGGAATTTTGAAGTGAAAGAGGCTCCTCGCTCTGGTCGACTAAAATGAATTTTCTCCTAAAATCCTGCACCGATACTGGTGAAAAAATATGTCATGAAAGCTAAGAACCTTGGCTTTCCTAATACTAAAATAATTATATGGCTTAATTAATTAACTGAAGTTTTCTTCAAAAGTACACGATTTGCTATAAAATGTTATTTTACATAAATAAATTAAATTTTTATTAGCTTTCTAACGGTACTAATATCATCCAAATATCTATGTCAGTTTTTCCAAGATAAAACCCCGGAATTCCACAAGAAAGGAATAATGGTTATACCTGAAAAATGGCAGAAGGTAGTTGAAAAGAATGTACGGCAATATTTGTATTAATAAAATGTTTGTTACATACAAAAAAAACCGTTGCATCTTTTTACTAAAAAAACGCCGAATACTTTTTCCCCAACCTGATATAATAAGTACAATAGAAATAATAGAGTTATCAGATTTATATTGCTAAAAAACAGATTTCATTCCACATAGAGATAAGTGACTAAGTTATATAAAGTGATATAACACAAAAGAGTTGGTTGGCCTTTGATATTAATATTATTTATCATTGTTAAAAAACTTTCAGGGAATAGTCGTCAATAACATGCACTAACTCAATGCAAAGTTTCGTTCATCTGAACATCCTTCGCATTCTTTCATAATGTTATGTGTACACACTCGCATATAACTCAAAAACTGAATATGAGTACACTGAACTCCTCAAATTCCGTGAATGGTTTTGTTGATTATATTTCTTTATAATTTTCCTAATTAATTTAAATAATAAAAAAAATAATTAAATAATTCTTTTTTGTAATTAAGATTTACCTGAAAAAAAATTTAATTTTTCACATTCTACATTAATTTTACGAAAATTGCTTGCTTTGGTTGATTGCAAAACGAATATTCAGATAAGCAGTGCGCTGCTCATGGTTCAAATCTTCTTGAGGATTTGTCAGTGAATGTAATGAGATAAATAAAAGCAGTAAAATAAAAAACTTTATAATTTAAATTTTTCCTACTATTTTTATTTATTAATATTAATTTATTATTAATATTTAATTATTAATTTTATATGCGCCGTTATGAGAATTATTAACCACCCATATTTTTCCTGCTCAGCGCAACTTAAGCAACAACTAATTGTCGTGAAGTCAATTATAAAACGCATTATTACAAAATTACAAATACAAATTAAATGCACTGAACTTAGTTAACTTTATTGCCTTCGCCCCTGAGGTGGAATCGAACCACTTCGACGTCAATCGACCACAGGTTTGAAGCCTGCACCCCGGACCACCGGAGATCACAGAGGCAAAGCTTCGTTTCGAATGTACTCAACTTCTATCACTCGTTCGCAAAAAAAGTTATTGTGAATTATACTCATTAAAAACACAAAAAAATTTGCTTCTCGCTAACCCTTCGGAAGAATACATGTATTCATGCTGTAGAATGTATTCTCATGTATTCTGTGTATTATATTGTACTTCGTATTATATTGTACCAAATATAATACCAAAGACAATTATATAGAAGACGCATCTGAACTCAAAAATTGAAATTTCTGTTTGTCGTCTTGTTAGTGCGGGTGAAAATCTTGCGAAGAGGTAAAAAATGTTGCTCTCATTTTTCAAGATTACCTCTCACACTCGAAACAGATAAAATAAAAGTTACAATCAAAGAATATGTAATATAATTGTATGTATATTCTTTGATTGTAGTTACGATTAGGAAATACTATCAACTGCTATTTTATTTTAAAAGTATTACATTTATTTAAAGGATCAATTAAAATGAGAAAAATAGAAAAATGCTCATTGGAATGCAATTCATCTGCGTACAAAATATTTAAAGTATTTAAAAAAAAAAGACATTAAGAGTAAAATATTCCATTTCCACTCTCATTGTGCACAAAACTTTGACACCATTTTTGAAATATAAGTATTAACAAACTTTGATTATGTATACTTTTTTAAAAAGACGTTACAAAATAAAATTTAAATTTACACAGCAAAGGTCGACCGATCCAGTAATAGTAATATATAGTTTTTTAATTTTTATAAAAAGTTTTTCAATTTGCTTTATGATCCTCATTGTTTGCGTGGCTGCTGAATGTGGATTTGTGGTTTGTTTAGGACATGTACTGGCGGCTTCGGTGAATGTGCGACCTGCGCTGCCTGAGGTGTATAATCACTGTTGCCTTTGACTGGTGCCCCACTCACTGACGTTGCCACTATATTGATGGGTTGCTAAATCGATATAGAATAATACAATTTTGGTCATTCAAATGTAAGAGGACAAAAAGCACCGTCAATCCTGTACAATCTTCTGCATCTTTGGGTGGACGCTCGTTATTGCCCAGCTTGTGTTGAACAATGCGCATTCCGCCGGCTTTCACTGCAAAATAATAAGTTGTTAAATTGTTAGGAATTTTTGTTGCAAATTAAAGCAATGTGATTAAGCATCATAGAGTGAGAGACCGTATAGGTTCAACATGATCTTTGGCTTCAATTTACGACCTAAACTTTCTGTAACTACCGGTTAGTTACATCTCAAGAAACTACATAATTATGGACTAAGAGACTCAAATACTATCAGACAGTGAATACATTATCCATTAAAATTGAGACGTCAAAAAAGTATGCTACGCAGTTACTTATCACAACATGGGTCGTCAAGTTTCCTCCAAGCAGCAGATTTATCTCTTCTACAGTATTAACAACTCCATTGAAAAGTTCAAAGCAAGGTCAACAAATTAATCAGCACTATTGATTCTATTGTCAAGCTTTTAATTTTTAATACGCAATTCATAATTAATACATAAATATAATACGAACCGGCTGGTGGGTGTCCAGCGAGTAAATTTGGAAGTTCATCCGCCATTTTTACAAAAATTATCAGATTTTACTTCTGCTTTTCCAACCGAGAATATTTCATAAAATATAGGCTTCTTTAGCTAAGTAATTTTTTACAGTTTTTTTTGATATATCTGATGAAATTATATATTTATAAATGCCGCTCCTTTCCGTAGATTGCCTCCTCGATGACACGACTGCAATTTGTATTGGTATTGAATACGTTTTCTTCGTTTTTGCGATTCCACCTTTTCATCGTTCAATCATACACCTAAAAAAGAAACGTTTTTTAGGGCATGTTTTGTTTTTTGAGGATGCCAGATAACGTCGAAAGTTTTAACTTAGGCCATGTGGATGCATTTTGCACATATTTCATGAGGATTACCCAAAACGATTTCTGCATACAATATTGCCACAAAAAATACCGTTAGCATTCATTTCCACACAGTGGAAAATCCAATTTTTCCACAAGTGTAAGTTTATTGGTGCTTCAGAGAACGAAATTTTTAGAGGTATTTTTTTTTTATATTTTAACTTACAGAATATTTCTTTTGTTCATATTATTTCAAAAAAAAAAATATGCCGCTTGAAAAATTAGCAGATTGACGCTTCAGTTTTCCAAGTGTGAATATAACTTCGGAAGTCTCCGCAAAAGATTGGGTATTGGAGCTTTCATTTTGTTATTAAACTTTGTCACAAACTTGGAGACTTTGTTGAGGCAAATAAATATGTAATTAGATTCACTGCAATTGAGGAATTCAAGGCATTGACAAGGAAATCCTTTTTATTTAACAATAAAAATAATTTGAAACTCCACGAAATGAAAGACGCAAAGGTAAGCCCTCTTATGACGAGAAATGACACCTATCATTCTCTGTTCTGTATTTATTTACACACGAAATTAAAAGGCAGGGAAGAAATGCTTTGCAATTTATTTCAATATACTAATCATTGAAAGTGTATTGGCAGTAGCGCCATTGGGCAAAGGAGATGCCAACATGTATAGGATTAATTTTGCAAATAAGGTTCTTCTAACATATATTATATAGTCAATGCTTTACTGATTTATGAATATATTTTTACAGAATTTTCCGCCTTTAAAAAACGATAATCTCCTGCGCGCTGCTCGCGGTGAGCCCATTGATCGTATTCCTGTCTGGGTAATGCGACAAGCTGGGCGTTACCTGCCCGAATTCCAAGAGGTCCGTAAGCAACACGATTTCTTCACAGTGTGCCGGACTCCAGAGCTAGCCTGTGAAGTCACGATGCAACCGCTTCGGCGGTTTGATTTAGATGCTTCAATAATCTTTTCTGATATTCTCGTCATACCGCAGGCTTTGGGCATGACTGTGGAAATGCAACAAGGAGTGGTAAGTTCATTTATTTTTGTGCTACACACGATAAAGAATCTTTATGCTTTGCCTTAGGGTCCAGTATTTCCGGAACCATTACAAACTCCAGCAGATATCGCAAAACTTAATACAGTCGGTGTGGTCGATCGTCTTACTTATGTGGCTGAAGCAATCACTATGATGCGCCATCTGCTAGATGGGCGAGTCCCTTTAATCGGATTTTCAGGCGCGCCAGTTTGTGCTTTTATGAAACATTGGAATTTTGTTATTATTAAATATTTATAATTTCTTTAGTGGACCCTGATGGGATATATGATTGAGGGCGGCGGAAGCAAGACCATGTCTAAAACAAAAGGCTGGTTAAAGGAATATCCAGAAGATTCTAAAAAACTCTTGGACATATTAACCACTTCGGTTGTTGACTACGTGGAGATGCAGATTAAAGCTGGTGCTCAAATGATACAAATATTTGAATCATCTGCTGAACATTTATCTAGAGAAGACTTCCTAAATATTGCATTGCCGCAACTTAAGAAAATCCATGATGATCTGAAAGAGCGTTTTACTAATAAAACAATTCCTATGGTACCAATGGTAAGCGTTAAATTGCCTATTTACGGTTTAGTAGGCTAATATATTTAAAAAAATCTCTTCCTAAATAAATTTTTGATAATTAACAATTTATTTCCTTATATCCTAAAATATTTATTTCATCATATCTATAAATTATTAATCTCTAATATACTTAGACTCTGTTTGCAAAGGGCGCAGGGCACTCACTAAAGGAGCAAGCCGCGCTCGGATTTGATGTCATTAGTTTGGATTGGACTGTCGATCCTCAAGTGGCCCGCCAGGCAGTCGGCACGAATGTAACACTGCAGGGTAATCTGGATCCACAAGATCTTTACAAACCACCCGAAGAGATACGCACATTAGTAACTGAAATGGTACGTAAATTCGGAAAGACGCGCTATATTGCCAATCTGGGCCATGGCATAACACCGCAAACACCCATCGAAAGCATGGAAGTATTAGTTGATGCAGTTCATAAAGCGCTATAAAAGGGTTTTGAGTGAGAATTAAGTAACACTAAGAAAAGTTCGTTTCTTTTATAAAAATAAAGTTGGTGCTTTGGAAATTAACTGCTGCTCTTGCTGATTTTAATTGCTTGCATTCTTTCCCTTTACATTATGTCCATCGTACAGCATCAAAATGCTACCCATGCACACTAATATGGTGCCACAGATAATTTCTACAGGGAAGACGAGTTATTTTAGATTATTCAAAAATTTCATATTTATAGAGAAGAATACTCAGAGTACCAATTCCTTACTTTTTGTGGGTATCCGTTCACCGAGAAGGTAACCGGTAATGGCTGTGAACGCGAAACTAAGTGAATTAGCGACTGGCACTGCTAAAGTCATTGTAGTTCTTTGCAATGCATACAAATATAGCACACTGCCCAATTGGTTAAGGATAAAGGGGATCCAATATTTCAGGCGTGTCGCTATCATTTTAGTTTCTAAAAAAATATTGCGCCACTTTGATTTTGTATTTACTGATTCGATGCCACAACTACCCAAACGTATGAAGGGATTTGTAACACCCCAAAGTAGGGCCACTCCAATCAAGGATACTGCATCAACAATAAATAAATCGTTTAAGTCGTTAATAAACATCGATTAAATAATTAAACCTACTAATTGTCATCATCGTGTAATCTATTGTAAGGATAAATAAAATGGTATAAGTCGACGGAGAAAAAACTCGAATCAATCAGTCTGACACAGCCTTTATCATAGATCTATGTTCCTATTTAATTACACAGATTTCTTTCGTTATGATTAGATATTTAGGAGATTCCTAACCAAAAAAAAATTAAAAAGTATTGTCTGTTTTCGATCAGCTGAATGTTTACAAAATCTGTACAGTAGTGCTGCCATCACAGAAAACAGCTTTTATTTCAGAAATTTCATACAAAAGCCTGTAAATGGAAATACATAGGCACATGCCACAAGCTCTAATAGCCTGAACACAGTCAAATTTCGTTGACTACAAATGACGTCGCTAGTGTCAAAATTACATTGGCTCTTATGGGAGACGAGAAAAAAATAAAATTTCGTTGCTTTCGTCGACGAAAGCAACGTCGGTAGTCGCTCGTGTTCTAATTCCTTAGCCTGAATTCCTGAATTTTTCACTAACACAAACAAGCCAGTGTTCACGTATACATTTTTTTCTACAACTTTTGTTCATCTCGTGTGTGACGACGAAAACAAAAACTGTGCACTTTGTTTGTGAAAAATTGTGAAAATGCTTCTTTTAATTTTATCACTAAAATGTCGGAGTCCCTATATATATCTACTCTATTTAAAAATTTTCACGAATTCGCATTTCTACAGAAAACAACAACAATTTGAGATATTGATCAATCAGAAAATTGCAATGTAATAGGCGCACAAATTAATTTTGGTTTTTCGACAATCATTGCGTCAATCACATGACACAAAATATTGCACAACAGCAATTCGCAGAAATTTTGCGCAATGTTTTGTGTCGTCTATAGTAAACTTGACCTAAATAAGCGCGTGGTGCGTTGCGTTGTGCTTCTGTAGTCAAGCTCTGGCCGTGAAACACAACCATAAGGGCCACTGCAATAACAAACACACAAGCAGAATAACAAGAACAACAACAATACGGAATACGCTAAATGCAATTGTCAAAATTAGAATTATCGACTGCGAACTGCAAGAGTCATAACTGCAAAGGGGAAATAAACTTTTTTCTCGTTTCCCATAAGGCCCATATAAATTTTGACAGTTGAAAAATGCAGTTCGCATTTGCAGTTCTGACTGTGTTTAAGGCGTAAACAAGAGCTTTGCGTTGCGCCGATATACGAGTATCTCTTCCTCTGCGAAACATTTTCCACAAAATTTCTTTGCCGACTTCAGTTCAATTTGAACATGCCCTATAAAATTAGAAAATTTTCTCCGTGTTCAAATTTCATTTCACAGAAAAGCAACGCACGACAGGCTTTTTTAAGATACTTAGTAAGCATTCTTACATGAACTTTTGGAACACACCTTTTTGATTGTCTGACTTTACAAACGAACGCTCTCCCAAGCGTGGCTTGACAGTGATAAATATATGATAAATTTTGACAGCGACGAAGTTCTTTTACGTCAAGCTTTCATTTCCGATAGGTTGCTTATGATTAATTTTTTCATTTAAATATCCAAAAACATCGATGAAATTCCAAAAAGTGCCCATAATAATTGTGTCAAATTCGAAACTAGATTTTGTAGTTTACAAGTATATGTGCGAATTTCCGCTGCCTTTCAGAAATATAGAAAAATATTCAACTTGCAACTTCTTAAAAGCAGAGATGCGGCGCCATGGAATTTTCCGATGTTTTCATTTCACTGACATTCAAACAAAATGGATTTCGATTGATACTTTTTTTCGGTTTTCCAGGACTTGGAATAGCGACTCAGGATTTTGTTAAGCAATAAAATGGCAAAGACAAAAGTGGAAAAGAGAAATAAATCTGCTATCAATGAGGTTGTCACCCGCGAGTGCACCATTCACTTGGCTAAACGAGTACATAATGTTGGTTTCAAGAAGAGGGCACCTAGAGCCATCAAAGAGATTAGAAAATTCGCAGAAAAAGAAATGGGTACTACCGATGTGAGGATTGATACACGCTTGAATAAGCACATCTGGTCAAAAGGCATTAGGTGGGTATACGGCGTTCCTACAGCACCTACAGGGGTAATTTATTGTTGTTGAAATTTCCAGGAGTACACCGTTCCGTGTGCGTGTGCGTCTGGCTCGGAGGAGAAACGATGATGAAGATTCCCCCAACAAATTGTACACTTTGGTTACCTACGTTCCAGTGCCAACTTTCAAGAACCTTCAAACTGAAAATGTTGAATCCAGCGACGACTAGATGTTTTGCTTAAAATCATTTAGCAAATATTTACAGTTTAGGATTTTATTGAAAGTAACACAGTTCAAAAGATCATTAATAAAAAGTTTATTTTAAAGTTTCTCCATACCCTAATTGGTTTGGCATTAAGTTTTACTTTTTTCTCAATTTGAACCCAGGGGAAAAATAATCATATTTGTTGAAACAAGAAGAAACAATAGCATTGAAAAATAATCTAAGAAGTATGAATATATTTCTTCAAGGGATTTGTATACATACAAATATTTACAAAATAAATTAATTTTTACATGATTCATGGAAAGACTACTGTATGTACATATGTGACATTATTTCTTAATTATACCGCTTCAGTAAAATTTCAATGATGGTGATTTTATTCTCGCTCAATAAAGCGGTTAAATGCTTGCCTGACCTCAGCTGAATAGTCTGAATATCGAAAGCCTTGGGCAATATCGACTTTGACACAATTTGTACAAATCCTGCTACTCCTTTATACTGGTGTACTGTGAGAGATTGGCCATAATTTTCGCTAAGAATGTAGAACAGCAGGTCAGCGGTTTGTGGTATTACTGCAAACTCAATCCGCAAAGGGTTAATACAGTTGATAGTCTGTACGTAGATGAACAACGAATTGTTGGTAGACCTAAAAAGTATTTCAAATAAATTTCAGGCAACTTAGAATTAGAAGAACCTTAGTTAGAATGATTGGATTAAAACATATAGCATACTATACTAACCGATACAATTCAACTATTCCGTTATGCAAAGAATTTTCTTTGGCTTTAGAAATTACAGCTAAGTAACAAAATTGATTTTTAGAATTAGCTGCTATCTCTTTGGGCTTAAAAACTGTAAAGCGCTGTATTGGACTTTTCGTTAAGCTAGCATTCCAAATCTCGACAGCATCGTCGGAGAGTATAGCAATCAAATCCACAGTTAAAGCTAAAATCTACAAAAGAATTTAATAGATCTTAAATTTTAATTACGGTGTATGAGTAGATACTTGTTTTGCGCGTGGTTTGATTATTTCCGATTTCCTTGTGATCTTTGATTTGGACACGCAATACAATAAAGTTCTATTACTTGCATATGCGTATAATGCAAAACAGTCTTCATTATTCTTCATTTGAAATCTTTCTATTTGCCAACTCTTGTTTACATTTATTTGCTGTATCATTTTCAACGATTCCATATCATTAAGTACGACTTTGTGAATCTGATCGATTTCGGTTTTTCCTTGACGATCTTCCACCAAAAGGTACTTGTCTTTTTTTAGCGCCAAATTCAAAATTTCAGTCGATTCGTTTAAAAGCCAGGAAAAATCTGACAAAAAATTTTCAGCTAATTAAGAAATGCTAAATATATATGTACATACGTATACATATGTAGCTGAATTAAGTCAAAGGCTTGCAAATTGCATAAAGATAATTATTGGCAAACTTCAAGGAAGGAATCTTTCTAGGAAGTTATTATTCAAATTAGATATGTACGGTATATTTGTCTAATATATGTATGTATGTCTACATATATAAGAATTAGTTAAATTTATATTAAGATTTTCATCCATTTTTACGATTTTAATTAAATAAAACCATATCTTTATATTTTATTAATTTACTTAAAATAAACAGTTGTTTTCTAGTCCAATAATGTGTCCAACTTGGTGTAGTGTTGGTTTACATAAGCATCAAAAAACCCTTAAGTGTTAAAAGATCCTTGTTTAACCAAATGCCGGCAGTGTCAATTTTCTTTTCTTTAATTTTTTTTCTGGCAAACAACAAATTTAGCGCTTGAGGGTGCTTCAACACTCATAAACACACTAAAATTGGGTGCACAATGTATAATATAATATATATATGTAAGTACATGTGTTTCTCTCAAGTGGTGCTCATGAAAAGTAGGTTTCCTTTTTTCTTCGGATGTGGCTTGAAATAACTAAATAGCTGTGGCATAATTTTTCAACTATTATAATTAGTAAGTAATTAATCTAAAAATTTAATAAATTTAATACTTAACATTGTATATAAAACGAGTGCATATTTTATTAACAAGTCTTGTAATTCTGCATTGTGGCCATAGATTTATTATTTAATGCAGAGCTCCCCAACCGCTGTGCCGTGGCACAGTAGTGTGCCCGCGGAATGAACTAAGCTGTGCCTCGGGGTGAACTTAGCTGTGCCGCGGGGTGATTCTAAGGCACAGGCTAATTTTTCAAGGCACGACCTTATTTTTTGTACCTCCGATTGTAATTATAGTTACTCCTTGAATATAGTGTATCGTGATTTTAAAGGCACAGATTGAGTCAACTGGATGTAGTTGGGTGCCTTTTAGCTGTTAAATCGAACACCTCAGGCATTGGCTGCGTTCAGGAACGACAATCAATGTTCCCTGGTTTTGTCAGCGTAAAGGCTCAGTTTCATATCCATAAAGGCTCAGTTTCAACTGATCCATAAAGCTCAGTTTCATAGACTCCGTTTGCGTGCGTATCCGTCAGAAATCTGACGCAAGAAAAGTTGAAATATATGTAACCATATGGAATAAGTTTCATAGAGTCCGTGCGTTTACAACAACAATTGTTATAGTTGTAATAGATTTCTCACGGATACGCACGCAAACGGAGTCTATGAAACTGAGCCATAAGTCATGTGCTCTGAACGCGTTGCTGATAGTATACAGAAAAAAAATCGTCTTTTTATATGCAAAACAACAACAAAAAGACGATTTTTGTTTTTGAAAACAAACAACAACAAAACCAAAACAAGTTTATCCTAACAGGTACAATTAATATGCTGATAATGCCGAAAGAGAGGGAGGTTATTATCATATTTCTATTGTTCGCCGGAACTTTTATACTCTCAACAAGTGCTGTCGAGAAGAAACTACCGTTAGTTATTAATACTTGGGCGTTTCTTGAAGCCAATAAAGTTGGATGGAATGTCCTGCACCAGTCAGCCACAGGAAGTGCTGCCTTGGATGCTCTTGTTGAGGGCTGCACGATGTGTGAGCGCTTGCAGTGTGATGGCACTGTAGGTTATGGTGGTTCACCCGATGAAAATGGTGAAACTACGCTGGATGCCTTGGTCATGGATGGTTCGAATATGAATGTTGGTGCTATAGCTGGGTTGCGAGAAATAAAAGACGCCATCAAAGTAGCACGACATGTACTGGAAAATACACAGCACACTCTGCTAGTGGGTGATGCAGCAAGTGCTTTTGCTGATATGATGGGCTTTCATCGAGAATCGCTATCAACAGTAAAGTCAAAAGAAATTTGGCACAATTGGCTTCTCTCCAACTGTCAACCTAATTTTTGGCTTAATGTGCTACCCGATGCAGCACAATATTGTGGACCATACACGCCCAAAATCCAAGCAGATGCGAACAATTTTAAAGAAAGGAAATTATATAATATTAATCGTTGGAACCACGATACGATCGGCATGATCGTAATTGATGAGTCCGCGCAGATATATGCAGGTACATCAACAAATGGAGCACGTCACAAAATTCCAGGCCGTGTAGGTGATTCACCTATACCAGGCGCCGGTGCTTACGCTGATAATGAAATAGGAGCAGCAGTAGCTACAGGGGATGGAGACATCATGATGCGTTTTCTACCTTCGTTAATTGCTGTAGAGATGTTGCGTGGAGGACAAACTCCTAAACAGTCAGCGCTGCAGGCCATGCAGCGTATTGTTCGTTTCTACCCTGATTTTAGTGGTGGATTAGTAGTAGTAGATAAATATGGTAACTATTCAGCAGCATGTGTAGGCATAGAGGTTTTTCCGTACACCGTAGTTTACGGAGACGCCACGCAAAGGTCTCGAGTGGAACATGTTAAGTGCGATATTTCAAAACCCGTCGAAGAGCGTGACGAATTAAAGTAAGGACTTAAATTAAACATTTCTTATTTCTCAATATAATGTATTAAACCGAGTTGAAACTAAAAGTTGTTATTTAATAATAAAAGTTATATCTTCACAGTTAAAGTTTTTTAAGAAAAAAAAATAATGAAAGAAAATGTAAAAAGGATAGATAATTTTCGAAAAATAAAATTTTTAATTTTAACTGGTGGCAACTTTAATAAATGTGTGTTTACCTAAATAGATGTCATATTCGGAAGTAACAAGGACACATAGTTAAAAAAGCAAGTATAGCTGCGACTTTCTTTCCTATATACTAGTAACAAATACAAAATGCCGCCGCGCGCCCTTTGAGTTGAGTTTTTGCAAACTATCTGGTGGAAGCAAATATAATATTGTAAGAACATTTTCGGCTGGATTTTAAATAATTCAAATTTTTTTGTAATAAGTTATTATACATAATAAAAATTTGTGGTGCATTCAGCAAATAGTCATAAAAGAACGTAAAAATGCCCATACAATTGGACAAAATTCTCGCAGACATCGCCGAAGAAAAGACGCTGCATCCCAATTATCCGAATGCTACAAAAAAACAAATTGATGATGCTTGGATGCGTGTTGGAAAAAAGAATAAATTATCAGGTAAAGAGAGAGCGCCCTTGCCAGCACCTACGATGTTGAAAAAGTTTTTTTCTTTCAACCAGTCCATGAGTGCCGCTCCATTTTCAAAGTCCTACAAAAGAAATATGAACAGGAACGCGCAAGAGATACGTCAGCATGGAAGCTGTTCAAAGTTATGGATGAAATACATACAAAAGTCGATGTTAAGCTTGAGATTAAGAACGAGGGGTAAGAATATGCTGCATATGTGGAGGATATAATAAAATTTATTGCTTGTATGCCATATAGTGAGTCTGAAGTTCCAATGGAGGAAGATGAAGAATACGAAATGCTGGAGGTGCAGGAAGACGAAGAGCACAACGCTAATGATTCTTCTTCTTCCTACCCAGTTCCTCCTGCTACAGATGCAGCGAGTGGGCCTGTTTCCGAAGAAGAAAATCGAAATAAACCCATAAAGTCAGCTAGCACGATTAGTTCTCCCGAGAAAGACGAAAAACCATTTATTCGGAATTTGTCGACTGGGCCACCCCCTACATCACAAGAGGAGCGCAAAATTTTGAACTCAGCACCAGCTGCGTCAAGTAAAATATCCGTTGGCGGTAGTTCACAAACAACAGCTGGTGTCATGCAAAAGAAGGGTGTTACTGTGAAAAAAACTTTATCAACTAGTGGAGCCAGCATATCGAAAATTGGAGTCTCGGGTCACAATATAAATAAAACCCCAACAGGTAGAAAATGATAAAAAAATGCAATTCGAATGCTTAACTGCCACTTGTTTTCAGTTCGGAGTCATAACAATTCTTTACTTGAAGTGGGTCGTACTATACAATTGCCAGAATCAATCAAACGAAAGCTATCTGAAGATCAGCCTTCTCTTACGGCTGCTAAACGTCAAAGCCTTTCACAGACTTCAATTACAACAACACCAACGGGTCAACAGCAGCCGTCTTCTATAACCAGCCATAATAATAGCACATTACAAGCTGCAGAAACTACCCAAATAAAGCAAGAACTCGACGACGATAAATTCACCGTTGAACCGCAGTCTACGCAAGGTATTAATATAATTACAATTCCTGCAAACCCTTCACGCAATGATATCACAAATGCTACTACGACTGCGACTTCTGTAGCATCAACTCCAATGAACGGTTACTCCCCACGTTTGGACGAAATAGACTTTCGTAATGACATCATCTTCGATTCTGGACTCAGTGGAAACGTTAATGGTGTCCAACAACATCAACAAAGTCTCAATAGAATCAATCATACTTCGGAAATCATTAATTTGGGTAACTTTGATAATTCGTTACCGCCCACATTTTTTAAGAATCTCTGTAATTCCTCGCGCCATGAGGCATTGGGCTTGTATGTAGCCAATGTAATGAATCGGCTAAGCGCTCGTTCAGCCGCCAAGCTTGAATTGGGAATATTGCGGGCTATAATCGACATACAGAGCAGTGAAATAGAACAATAGAGAAGACTGCATGTTACATTGATGAATCAATTTGATTTCGAATTACGAGCATAAGCAAAAAGTCTTAACGAAGTTTTCATTTATGATTTTCGATACATGCTTTTAGACGATAAGCATGATTGGTAGTTTTAAATTATGTATTTTTTGTTCTACAAGTTTTCAACTAAGGCTTAATATAATCATACGCACTAATATATTAAGACCTGATAGTCTTTTTCTAAAATATTTCATAAAATTGCGTTTTGAGGACAAATTTAAAAAGTAAATAAAGTATAGAAAACATTTGGGTGAAAAGTGTTTTAAATTCCTCAAAATAAGATTTAGATTAAATACTATAAATAATTAATATTTTTAGTTATTCATATTTTAAAAATTTTAAAATATTTCTACAGTAATACTCACTTTGGTTGAGCAAATATTGCTGGGCCGTTATATTCCAATTATAGAGATGAAAGGGCTTCTCTTCATAATCCTTCAATATAATTTGAATTACATCCATGAAGTGTCCATTTACTTGTAATGGCAATACCAACAGTTTTGTGGCATTGATTTTTATAATCTGACGTACTTCAAAATCATCTAAAATGTAATTTTGTTGATCTAAAAGATAATATAAAAATCTAAAAGATAGTAATTTATTTTTAATGGGCTTTTGCGGAGCTTACGTGAAGGGCTTCCAGCGATAGTGTCATAAGCTGTGTCAATATCTGTGTTTCGTTTTTCGCGCGCTATATTCTCTCCAGTACGATACTCTGCCGCCATCAGTGGATTAGTGAAAACTAAAGACCCCTGAACATTTACTACAGGACTTAATTGAGCTTGGTTTCTATAAAATTCTTCAACACTCCAATCGTTTACAATTTCAGTATGTAGATTTTCGATATTATTGGAAAGAATTCGTTGCTCTGCTGGAAATTTATTACGTATTATTACTGGGCCATGCAAAACTTGCTTGCGCTCCGACAACAGTAGCGTATTTTCATTAAATATAATATTATTCACGGAGCCTTCTACTTGTAAGTCATTGTATATGTTAACCGTATCCAGTATAGTATTGCCATGTATGGTGTGATTCTCATAGACGAACACTGCACCACGAATCCAGTCAGCGGCATTTACATTATTGACCAGGCTCCCGGGAGTGACGTACAACTTTGTTATATTTGCTGCCTTAATATTTTTGGGGGCGGTAATTTCATTAAGTGGGATATCGAGGCGTACCACGTCTGTGACCAAGTTTAGTTTATTGACCAACACATTGTGCAGATCACCTTGTACATTAGCTTCTGGCAAATACCAGTGTTGGCTTATTGTCTGAGGACCGGCTTTTTTAAGAGTTCGTGTAACGAAATTATCGAAGCAGAAGCGAGATTGACTAAAATATATCAAATTATAAAATGCATAAATATCAATACATACTTGATCGCGTAATTTAAAAATTTAAAATTATGAATAGAGCTAGTTAATTTAAAAGCTATTTAATTGAATCCATGTAGCTCTTATGAGAGGTGGCTAACGAATTTTTCTCCTTGCAGCCTTTTGCTAGGCGCGGGCTTTTACATCTAATAAAGATTATTTCAATCGAAGACCAATAAATCAATCTGGCAAATCCTTCCCCAAAAACAAGCGATGTTAAATTCATTCAAAAATTTAAAACCTTTCCCTTGATGTAATTTCAGTTTTTACTGAAACTTTACGTTGGCAACTTTGGCCTTGTTGTTTATTCTTTAATCATTATAATTTCGACTCCTGCTTCTAGTAGTTCTATAAATTATAGAAATAACAGCAAGTCGTGGTCAAGTTTTATGGTTTTAGTGTTTTAAAAAACGGTGGTGGTGATAAAAGACAGGTGAGGTAAGCATTTTTTAAGAGTTATATGCTTCAAATAAATAAAATTCTGTTTTGGATGTTATCGTCTTTCTTAGTTCTTACTTTTTTTTTTGTAAAGGCACTTTCACATGTACATTTAGGGGGCTATATCGTACACTCTGACAGGACAGTAGTTCTTGTGTCTGCTTTGCTGATTTCTGAATTTGTAATAGATTTTGCTGGTAAACAACAACAAATTTGGAAAATAGCAATGCAGACACAAGAACTACTGTCCTGTCACAGTGTACGATATAGCCCCCTTAGAAACATCTAAAGCGATAGCGATGACGATGTGCGATGAGAGTTGTCAAACGTCGAACGGCGAAACAAAACAAAAACTGCAGCGATGAGCGCAAGTGCTTTCATTTCCTAAAGATCTAAATTTGTAAACAAACAAAACAAAAAAGAAGAACAAGAACAGTGGTATCGCTATGGAAAGAGAAATGGATCGACTGCAAGCGAAGTTGTCGCAACGAAATAAGGGAAATTTTATTTTTTTCTTATTTCCCATAAGAGCCCATGTTTTTGCCCATGTTTTTCCTATAAGAGCCCATAATTTTGACAGTCGTTATCGCTATCGTTTTGGAAGTTGCCATTACGTCCATTGATCTTCATAAAATCGTTTTATATTGGCTTCTTAACAGTTTCTAATAAATGAAGCTTTATGGCTTCGGCCATAAAGTTCGTCAGACTTCGACTTTGAAGTTATGTTTGTTTGTTTTCCAGTAAATTGAATGTAGTCGAGGTTTTCATTGGGCCTTAGCAATACGTTGACGTTGAAGTCGAAGTCTGGCGGTCTTTATGGGCCGAAGGCATTACAATGGTTCATAATATTTAATGGTTACTAATACGTTAAACACTTGTCAGCATTGAATTAAAGATAGAACAACTTCTCTTAATTGTCACAATTAGAGAACTGTTTTAGAAATATTTTAAAGAAAACTTCCATTTATAAAAATTTACACGGGAAAAAATCTTTAAAGTTCTTATAATAATGTAAGTAAGGCACGGGAAAGATTAGCAAGTTTGCAGATCTTTAAAAAATTCTTACCTTTTGCTATCAGTAATTTGTCCAAATAATCTGATCTCATTAGCATAAACATCATCTACGAAAGTAGTAGTATTTGCTATTCGAATATCTGCTGAAATGGTTTGGGCTCGCGTGAGACTAAAATAGTTTTCTTTTAAATATTTTAAATTTACATTATTTATTGGTCCCTGAAATTGTAAACTTTTAATGCTCTGCAAATTCAAAGTCGTATTTAAAATGTACCGTAAATTCCAAGAGACCCTCAAAATGAGCACTGGAGATTTCGACATGTTGCTGTAAATCCACATTTTCGTTTGCCATCCATACGGTATTCAAAAGTTCTTGTAAATAATAATAGTTTAATGTTTTATATTGTGGACGATAGGTAAATATTGCATTTTCAATATACAATGTATCCCAACCATAACCCTTTATATAGTTATTTAGATGTAACAGATTGAGACCATTGTACAAAGTTGTATTATGTATTCGTCCGTCAACAAAGAGATTGCCTTCCACTGTAAGTGATTGGGATATAATCTGTGGTTGTGCTGAGCTTCGGTAGAGGAGATCTTGGGGAATAAACATTCTATTAACGGTACCAGAAAAGAGAGCTCCTTGTAGCTTTATTGGATTCTCTGCAAAATATAAGGTCGAATGTGTAGCGCAATGATGTGGCATAAAATTATGGTAGGATTAAAATAACAACAAAATTAAAACTGATGATATATAATTATAAACTCACCAAAAATTACGCATGGTATATATTCATCTCGATTAATCCAATAGGTGTCAGTTACAAAATCTTCCATTCGGTAACCATTTAATTTACCAATCAGATTTATGCCTTTTTCACACTTTACTGTAGATATAGTTTGTGGTGCTGTAAAAGCCTGCTCACCGTATTTCTGTAGCCAACAATGGCCGAACTCATTGGCTGGTATGCCGTTAAAGGTACCCAAAAAACTCAAATTAGATATTCGCATATCGCGGTTAAATTTTAAATCACCGACATATTTAATATCACCCTTTAGCTGTCGCAATTGTCTCTCTAGTTGATCAACAAATCTCTCATTAATGGTTGAATTAGTTTTCAAATTGCGAACGTATATGGTACCCCGGAATTTACGACCTTTTTGGAAAATATTCGGATGTGGTGTGCCTTGAGCCTTCTGCACATAAATCTCAGCTTGTCGTTTGCCGAAAATTTTTCCATTGGTGTGAAGATCTTTAGCAACTAACGTGTTTATCATTAAGTCATCTACCTTCAGTGTTCCCTGAATTTGCTGTGTGCTAGATTTTGTTAGATAGTCCGTAACCGGAAGTGAATTGAGTTTCAGTTGAGTGGCATTCAGACTGAGTAGAATTATAAAAAAGTTCATATATTTTCGTAATAGAAATTAAACCTCATTGTAATTATTTACATAATTACATATGCAAATCTTACCCTTCCAGCATAATTTTTCCAAAATGCATGGGAACCGTTATGGTTTGATTAGTATCGCGGAGAAATAAATGCTTCTCAAGTTCTTCCAAGTTAATATTATTAAGAATTTTCACCTCACTAAATCCACCGCTGATTTCTAATTTACTATTAAATGATTTTTTGCCATCGACTATTTGCACTTCGTTAGTATTGAGTTTAATCAATTGCTGAAGATCGTGAGCATTAATAAAACTTATTGTGGAGTCATTGGCCACTATTGGCTGATGAAAGTGTATGTTTATATTTTCCAAAGGCTCGTCGACACGTATTCCATTCTTGAGTATAACTTTTGTGGATCTGTTAGTCTGGGCAATGATAATATCGTCAGCTGTCAACAGCTTTGAAATCCGGACATTTCCGTCTATGATGTAATCACCGTTAAGAGTAAGAGTATCGTTTATTACCTTTACAGGAACATTAGCAACACCTCGCCTTTGTTTGTTAGCTAATAGTTGATCCTAAATATTGAATGAAATATAAGAATGCTCCAAATACATTTATATTGAATATATAGGATAAATTGAACTTACCAATAATTTAATGGGCTCCAGTATTCTTATGTTGTCACATTTTTTGGCTCCTTTTATAACCTGTGTCTCATTCGAGTTACGCAGTAAAACATCAAATTTTCTATTATTGATGTGAATATTGTTCAAACGTTCGTTAATTATGACATTTTTAGCTTTAATTGGTTCGATAAATTGCACTTCCTGATTGACAACATAACTACCGCCATTATCTATTGATATAAGTTTAGCCAAATTTCGGCCGCTTACTATATTATTTGTAACAGTAATGGCTTCAGTTGTTAACTTCTTCACCCGCACAGGAGCCTTAAGGAATTGTACTGGTTCTCGACGTTTTAGAGTATTATTGACCAGCTCATCCCATGTGAATTCATTCAGTTTGCCAGTTATATGCAAATTATTCACATTGATAGTGTCTTTCACTTTCGGTTGGATTTCCTCTTTAACGTTAAGTGCTGGAAAGTAATTAAATTCTAGGTCCTCTGTTGGGGAGTCATATTTTCCAGTGACTATTATTTTCTTTGCTGTTATACTCTCAAGTTCCTTGCGATCTACATCGAAACCATTTATTTTCCGTACTTTTAGCTTATCCTTGATGATCAGTGTTTTTACATGCAAGCATTCAAATTGATTTCGGCATCCAGCATTGTTGTAATTCATTGCCTGAGGCTCATCTGCGGAACGTTTAGTGCGTTCTGAGCTACGCTGTAGGTTTTCTTCGAGAATATCGAGTGCTTGTTTAGCCAAACTTAGAGCTCTCCAGTAGCCGCTGCCGATTTGTAGAGGTGGATAAATCAACTAAGAAATATGCGATTTAAGTGAGCACAGACGTAGAAATTTGTATACGTTGCTAATACTAACAGAATTTGTTGTGACATTTGCTATGTGCGATTGAGGTATGTCCGTGATATTCATATATCTTCTATACTCCGAATGTATTGCTAACTTACGCTTAATGCACAAATGATAATAAATTCAATGAATATGGATACGTTATGTTTAATGCTGAAAACTACCTCAACGTCTTGTTTCAATTTGTCAACATCGATACCGATTAATCGCTCCGTGTTTGCTTGGGACCACTGCATAATTTCAAGCCTCAGCTGGTTTGCTTCTTCATCTTGCTTGAAAATTGGTAGAAAAATATTCGTTGCAGTGGGTAACATAAACCGATTGGCTACCACTGATTGATTTGAACGAACGATTAACAGTAAGTAGGTTCTGATTCTTATTGTCGTGAAAATTAATTACCAAGATAAGTATTTCCTCTGTTATTAAAAACTCGCATATGGGATACTCCTCTACCAAAGGCGCCTTGTGTAAATTGTATATCAGACTCCTCAAAAGTCCAATCTTTCAAATTGAAAATTTTTATATCCTGGTTATTACAAGCCACGAGCAATAGAAAATTTTCAGCAACTGAACTCTAGAAATGGAAAAATTTATTCATGCTCTCATATATGTATGTATGAATGTGTGGTATAGGCGTATAATCGGAATAAATAAATATCGTAAAACTTATATCAAAGAATATAGAATGCGCCTTCTATATATTGTACATTCTTTGCTAGTATTTTTTTAGATTCTTACCTCAATTGGCAAAAACTGGTTAACCTCATAGAAAGATAATTTCTGATGTGGCACAAATACATCATTTTCAAAAATATATATTATTGAATCAGCGTCCAAGTTCTCCGGTTCTTCTGCATCAGCATTGCTCAATCCATGTGGGTATTTATTTTTGGCTGGAATCGAATTGCCAAATATAAGAAAATATTTCCTTTCTTTACCTTCGTTGAAAGGTATCTGAAAATGTTTTATATGCACTGCGCCTTTGGTTCGAATACGCTGAAACAATTTAAATTCTTTCATTTGTTCGCTGAATTTATATATTTCTGAATCAGTATCGGTACGTCCATATTGATCTGCATAGTTTGCCACGGCAATATAAACTTCTTCATCTATGATAAAGGGTTCTAGATGTACAGCATTTGTACACGGTATACTTCTCAAAGGATTAAAGGAATTATCCCGCCAAATATAGTACGGACACTGGAGATTGACTGAAGCATTTTTAAGCAATTGTAACATATACAAATTATTTGTTGCTTTTATGAAAAGCATCGCTCGAATATTGGGTGTGGAAAATAATTGTATAATCCTAACAGTGTTGTCGTTTATTTCGTATAGAGGTGATGATGCTTCTTTAGTATTATTATTATTCGTCGCTATCTTTTTATATGCCAAGGCAACATAACCTTTATCGGAAAAACTCTGGCAATCGAGACTAATGGCCAATGGTGTAGGTATTGCAGCGATTACTTCGTATATATTTTCCTAGCAAAGAGAAGGCGTAAAGAACATAGTGAACGTTGGTTTAAATTTCTACTTACAATATTTTTGTAAACTTCAAAATGTCGTATGCCATTCTTGTTAATATGTAAAGCAGCAACGTATGTTATTCCTTTCAAATCCATAACACAAATGTCCAGTGGAAAGAGTACTGGTACGGCAGCTATTTTTTTAAATCCATTAAAGGAATACGATGCTACGATGATGAACAAAAGGAAATAGAAATGATTACAAAGTGTCTAAAATCCATTGTAATATGCCTTTCAAATATGAATCATTGGCAAATAATAAAGAAGTTTCGTGCTTTTATGGCAATCTTTTCATTAATTTTAACAGCTTTTTTTAAAAGTTGAGATAATATATTAAGATGGATGGAATAAAAAAATTGCATTTTTTAAATTTTTCTCCCTTTTTAAAAAGTAATTGTAATAAAGTTCGATATAAATTCAAGCAATATATTATGGTATATTGAAACTGTAAACGTTTGAATACTTTTTGTAAACTTTTTAGACTGATGGAGGATGCCTTACAACGCGATTTGTACATCAATTGTATTAAGAAACAATTGGAAGAGGTTGATATGTTATCCTCAATATATTGCTCACCTGGTGAAATGCATATTTTCGATCCTGGTGTCATAAGTGACTTCAATGAATTCATAAATTCTTCTAATGCCAATGCATCCACAGCGCTTAAGGCACATCTAGACTACACGATAACCATCAATGTATTGTTGCGTAACAATCGTAAAGAGAAATTGGAGATACGTTTCGAATTGCCACATCTCTATCCAGCTTTAGAGAATGCTATTGTCTCCACACACAGTGCTTTGTTGAGCAAAGCAAAGGAGCAACATTTTAAAATGGAAATTGAAGGATTTATTGCTGATATGGAGCGCAATGAAACGTATATTTTCCAAGTGATAACCTGGATACAGGATCATATCGATGAACTGTTGCAGCAGGATATCGCTGAATTTGAAAATAAAAACTCTTCTCCATTGACAATCATTCCCGATCTGGCTGAAAAATTAATAGATTTTGAACGTTTGTGGATCTATTCGCATCACATCAAATCGAAAACGAAACGTCAAGAAATTATTAAATTAGCACGCGATCTAAATTTATCTGGCTTCAGCCGTCCCGGCAAGCCAGGTGTCATATGCGTGGAAGGATTGCTAAGTAATACTCAAGAATTTTGGAGGAGTATAAAATCAATGCATTGGCAGAGAATCGTAATATGCAAGAGTGAAGTGAAGCGAAAAACGCATGCGGAATGCGATCGTTTGCGACGATTTGAAGGATTTAAAGAACAGCTGTTCTGTGATGATCTGGAGAATGGCGAAGGAGTCATGGATATGGCTTTGTTTCTAAAATATCTGGATATGCATAATTCTGGCTATATGAAGAAAGAATTGTTTGGTTTAGATTAGCGACGGCGATGCGGATGATGTGAGTTGAGAAGTTGAACTTTATTTTGAAGGAAATTGAAATAATTTTTTTGAAATGCTTTTTATATGAAATGTATATAAACGTATGAATAAATTATTTAATTTTTATTTTTTATCGTTTTTGGTCCGTAAAGTCCAAGTTTGAAGTTAAATAAACCATTTTAAGAAATTAAATAATTCTTAAAAACCACAAAAGTTTTAGGCCTTAACATGAGGAGACAATAAACATTATAATACATTTTAAATTACTTATTTTTTAAAATAAAATTAACAAAAAATAATGTTTTGGCATATATAAATATAATCTATTTTTTTTAATCCTCAAAACTGGTAAAGAAATGAATAAGTTGTGGCCAATAAAACCAAATGTTATTTTTACTACTAATTGTTTTTATTTTCCTGCAAAAAAAATCATAGAAATTTGTTCAGAAAGAGCTTTGAAAGATTTGTTCAAAGGCTATGGTCGCTCGTAAGTAATTTAAGTAATTTTGAAAAAAGTAATGTACATATTTTTACCTTTATCTAATTTTTGCAAAATATCACGTTTGGAAATATGTTTAATACTCGGTTCCAAATTAATTCCATATGTTGAATTCACATGCCAATATAAATATTGGACAAAAAATACCAGAAACAAAGATATTATACGACCCATTTATTATTAAACACATAAAAGTTTCACACAAAAGATCAACTAAAGGAATGGAAAAGAGGTTTTCTTATGAAATAAAGAAGAAAACGGTTTATACATTTATAACGGTTTGGGGGACGAAATGTGTATACATATAATACGACACTAGTCTACAAAAAAATGTAGAGAGATTATATTGACAATGATGATAATGTACAGTGAACGTCAAAATTTTTCTTTATAACAATTTATTTAGACAAATTATTATATTCAAGATTAATTAATGGACTTTCACAGTTGTAAACTTCTGGGAAAAATCTGTTTTTATGATAGTAGGAGTTGTTTCGATAGCATCGCTTCTAATAACTTGTTTGTAATAACATTTTAACCGTCTAAAATTCTTATTATTAAACACATAAATATTGTAAATAATATACCACAAAATGCGTAAACTCACTGACGCTTAAAGTAAGATTGCAGCTATCTTATTTCGCCGTGCAAAAGAATCGCTAATGCCAGTCGTAGGGTGATGAAGATGATTACCGAGTTGCAGAGAGTACGGACGATGATTCGGAGACGATTAACGGTTTTTCACGTTTTAGTACACGTTTCTCGTATTGATGAAGTTCAAGTACAGAAAAAAAATAACTCGTAACTTACTTTGATTAAATTTTAAGAATGAGTTGCTATTTCGCACTTGAAGTTTTTAAATATAAATAGTTTTAATGCAACGCATGTCAAAATATAAAATTTGAGATTCTGAATAAAATTCATATTATAAGCACGAACAGTCGATTTACCATCAGGGTTAAGTATAAATTCTGCGTTATGTTTATTTTAATCAACTTAATTAATGGTTAATTTCAAACTAGTCTAAATTCAGTTTTCTAAATGTTCCCTCCAATCCGAATTCGTTATCCTGTTCAGTATGCTTGTTCTTGTTGCTTAAGGTCTTAATACGTTTCTTAAGGTCTTGATAGAATTCGTCTTCCTCTTTAAGAAAATCCTGATGTTTGTTAAATTTTTCTTCCCAGAACTCCATTAGACTCGTCGCATCACATTCGCCTCCATATATTTTAGGTAATATACGTTGCGGTATATGCTCATAAAATTCTTCAAAATTGCTGCCGTGTACGTGGATCTGTAAAGAACATACAATCGATGGAAATAATAAATTTTAAAAAAAAGCAGCCATCAATTAAATACACTTTTAGAACATTGGCATTGGTTACACATACGTATTGAAAGGTTTTAGCACTAATCACATTCTTGACGATTTTATAGCATTTTTCAAATATCGAGGGTGCATGCAAGACGTGAAAACCTTTTAAACGTGTCGGTACCATTTTATTGCTGAAAATGAGCATTTTTTTCGCCAGTGTAGCATCGAAGTATCTTAAATAATCGATGGTTACATCTGAAAGGTCCACAATTACTCTGAAGCCTGCAATTATGGCTTGATCATCCTCATGTAGTAGTATATCCAAACCCATTGAACCCACTTTACATATATCTATTATACTGTACTTTTTTAAATCCAAACTTCCGGGTCTAAACATTACCACACGTTGACCATCTTCTGCAGTCGGTTCGGGGAGATGGGCGATAGAGCTAAAAAAAACAACAAAATATATTGAAATACAGATTGTAAAAATTTAGTTCATAATTTTTATAAATCAAAAATCCAATTAATCCAATGGCATGTTGTATTTTTATACTTCAATTTTGTACTCGTAGTATCTAATAAAAACAAAAAGTATATATTCAATTCATATAACTTACCCCAATTTAATAATTTCTTTAAGTTTGGGCCAAACTTTTTCCCGATTTTCAAATATTTCCGAAAATTGTAATCGACGCACATAAAAACTTTCCAAAGTTCTTTTCGCCTTCTCCAAATTATATTTAGAGTTGCGTAGGAAAGCGATGAGGAATTGATCGGTAGTACGTGATTTGAAATGGTTTTGACACATGGCCCATTCACGTAGAGCAATTATATAAAATTCAATTTCTTTCGGTTTCTCGTTTAGTTCCTCAGCCGCTATTTTAGCTAATGCATTATTAAGAGGACGTATATTAGGCATTGTATTTGCAGAAAAGGTCCCTTTCTTAACGTTGAATTTTCCTGGTATATTGAATTTTAAAGCGGAGTACGACTAAAACCTGTTATTTTAGCTCTAGTATTTATATCATACAGATATGTATGTATATATGTATGTACATATATTTACTATGACAATTTAGCTTTTTAATAGGCGTGACTAAAAATTTAGTGAGGTGAAACGAAACCTAATGCTGTAGAAGACGAAACATTCCGTGTCCATAAAATTATAATTCAAATGAAATTTCAGTTAGCTGCAAAAATAAACAGGCAATTTTAAAAACATTTTTTGTGATACCCGAAATCTTATTAGACCTATTTTGTAAGAGCCTGAATATCATATTTCAACCGCTATATACGATACAATTTAATGAATGCTTAGCATCCAAGAAAATACATGCATTCATTCATAGAATACAAAAAAAGAGATTTATTTATTCAGCGCTATATCTACAATATATTCGTCGATATATAAAAAAAAGGAATTAAGAAAATCTCAACTTTGCAGCTAGTTCTCATGGTATTCATTTCCAAACTAAGGAAATGCTTAATGAGTCAGTTGCCCATTACTTTGGAATGCATAATAATTAGAAAAACCTAACGTTATAATAATTAAATGAAAACTAATTGGCTTTTAAATTTGAATGCTATAACACTCACGTCGGCGAACTTGTTGTCCTATAAACAGAACCAAGGCGGCCATTTTACGAGATGCAATTATCGCTGCCATTTGGCGGCTGCACGAAATCGCAGCTACGGTGGTCGCTAACAAACATTTATGTCCACGCACTTACTGTATTAGTTTTTTTCCTCCATATCCATCCTATTGTTAATATGTATTTACACAATTCAATTCTTTACTGCTTAAAATTTCGTTTCGTTAGATAGAAAATGTAAACAAACCAATTGTAAGAGGAACATAACCAGCGGCGAATACCGCTAATATCGAAATGAGCGTAACTGGCATCGGCGTTTTGCACCGCTAGCGATTTCTATCGTTGAGAAATATTTTTTTTTGTTTTGATAGTTATTTTGACATCTTATTAGACAGGTTATTTTGACATTTCTAACCGATTAAAGTTGGCGGACAACTTTTTATATGTTTATAACTTTAATTACCAAAAAAGGAATTTATTTCTACATTGGAATAAATCTAAACATCTTTATTTTATTAAAATATTTGGAACGATTTAAAGGGTTTAAAGTGAATACCAGCATTTTGAAAAGCAATCGATAAATATTGACAGCCATGAAGAGATAGCAGCGAACGAGTGGAATTCGCTTCGTATCTTGTCTGCGATATAAAACGTAAAGTTCATAAATAAACTTACGTTGACATTCACCGAAGTTGTGACGGTGAAATTAAGTGAAAATTTAGTTTTCCATTAGTTTTATTTCATATTTTCTCAATAAATGTTCGTTTAAGGTGGACAAAGAAATAAAACGCTTAAAAAACAAAATTCCAAAACTTAACGTTAATAAAATCTTTAAAATTTCGTCCAAAAAATTTCAAGTCGATAAGTTTCCAAAAAGAAAACGATGACTGGACTACGACCTCTTGCTCCAGAGTTAGCCGAAGTGGCGCGCACCCAATTAAATGAGTCAGAGGATGAAATTTTGCAACAGCTAGAAACGTTGCGGGCCTGGATCATGGAGCAGCCAAATCTCAAGGCGCGCACAGATGATCAATTTCTACTAGCCTTCTTGCGTTTTTGCAAGTACAATTTGGAGGCAACCAAGGAGCGGCTAATGTACTACTATACATACAAATCAACAACCGCGGTAGAAATGTTCAAAGGGCGTCCCATGGTAGATGATCCAATGTTGGTTTTATGCAGAGCCGGGTAAGTTGCATTGCATGCGTTAATAGGAGACATTGGTTATTTTTCTTTCGACAGCATTCTAGCTACGTTACCAAATCCGGTTGGTCCGGGTGGACCCCGTATACATTTTACGCGAATGGGAAAAATTGATACTTCCGTACATACTGTGATCAATATTTTTCGCTTCCATTCAATGCGCTCAGAAATAGAAATTAATACTGACGATAATTGGAATATTAGTGGAGTTCTGGAAATCATTGATTTCAGTAAGATTCCGTTTTCTATAATCAGACAATTCGAACCGAGTTTGTTCAAAAAAATGGCTGCGTACCTGGAGTACGGCATTCCTACAAATTTAGTTGGCACGCACATTGTCAATGCTTCCAGAGAGGCTCAACTGATGTTAGGCCTCGTACGCCTTTGTATGAAACAAAAGGAGTTGGTAAGTAAAGAGAGTAGAATGCACAACTGCCAACATTATTGGCGTCGCACCGTTTGTCAATATTTCAATTTAATACTACAATAATGTAATTAAAATCATTACCATACTTAATTTTTAGCTGTATATTCATTCCAACTTGGAGTCTCTGCAGAAAGCCGTCGGTAAAGAGTATCTACCTACTGAGTATGGCGGTTCAAATGGCAGCATAGATGAGGCTTTAGCCAATTTCGAGAAACAACTATTGGAATATGAGCCTTATTTCATAGAAGATGCCAAATACGGCGTCAACGAGGCATTACGTCAAGGTGATAAAGCACATTCAAATTTGTTCAGTAGTTCCGAGGCTTTACGTACATTGGATTTCGATTGAGTTGAAATTTAGCACTGCACCACGAAGTCATTAATGAAAACAATAAAATGAAAATGGAAAATAATTTATGGAGCTCTTAACAATATATATATACTCTTGTTCTTTCTGAAAGTAACGAAAAATTACCAATACATATACGCTTGATAAGCCAACATCTTCCGTCAATACTGATATTTTCAATGAACTAAAAATGAAAATCATACATACTTGTAAATAAATTTTATGGCGCATTTGTTCTTAATCCGTTTTTTTATTTTTTCTGTAGAGATTTTAAATGTTAAGCTAAAGTGTTGTAAAGAGCGTCGGTGCAAAGCATTTTTTATCCGTTGAATTTTTTTAAAAAATAAATATTTTTGTATTCATGTATTTGGAACTGTAAAATTTCCATATTAAACAACAGTGTAGTTTTAAGTGATAACGAACCTTTTAACAAAGCATTTAAATTAAGATGGGTAAGGATTTGATTTCCAAAATCGATACTTAATCAGCTTTATTAAACAGTACAGTTCGCAATTAATTAAATTTTCTTTATAATTGATTTCTCAGCCAGATAATAAAATATCCAGCGACCATTTATTCGACCTTTTAAAACGTTACACTTTATTTCCTTACGAATTTGAATATGTTTGTTGAAAAAGATTTAATATTCGTTAACCACTTATTTAACTAATGTAATTAAAATACATACGTTTCTAAATACATACGTATAAGCTTTAATGTAAGCCATTAATTAGAATAATATATTCTACCTGTACTAAAAAAATGGAAGATTAATTTAAATTTTAATTTGAGTTTAAACACTTTGAAGAGGACTTTAGTTTACACTTCGGATATACCTTTTAGACATTACAGACTGCTTTCTCGCATTAAACTATACAAAAAAGGGTATGTCTAAGTTGACTAATAAATATCTTTTGGTTGGACAAAATATCATTTTGTAAATTAAATTTTTTCAGAGGTTATAATTTCTTATGTTTTGAGTTGTTAGTATACGTATTCCAGAAAAGCTCATAGTTTATTTGGTGCTGCAAGCAATTATCATTTGAAAAAAATGTGTTACAATTAAATTCAACTTTAACTTTCGCCACAATATACGAAGAGTTTCATTATTTTGTTATTTTAATAAAAATGTACTGAAAAATTAAATTTTTTTTGTCACGGTTAGGCCTACGTCCAAGACATTTTAGAAAATGTATAAACGATAGATTCCTGTATAGGAAATACACAATGATATAATCGAAATAAATGCACATAAAATTGCCCCCGTCGTCAGGATAAAATTGATAAAGAAAAATATTCAATCAAAATTGGATTGGAAACGAAAAAAATAAGAGAAAAAACATTTATAATAAGAATAAATGTCAAATAAAACAAACAAGAAAAGGAAGTAACATAACGTTTTTACCCGAGTGATAATAATGTACCGCACGTTTTTGAAATAATGATGTGATTGAAAATTACTTACATTAAAGTATTTTATTAGGAAGTACTTAAAAAAATTATCATTGTACTTAAAAAGTGTCTATAAAACTAATATGATACTTGTACAATTTTTCCTTTGTACAAGTTAAGTTAATCAAAATGTAAAATTTTTTCCTTAATAATCATCGAGAATACGATTGATGATTGAAAACTGGTATATGTACAATAAGTTTAAAAATATAAACAAAATAAACCGAAGTTCTGATCTAAAATTATAAAAGCCCTGATGTTACACATGAAAATTTGTTCATCGTTTAAATATTTCTTAGTTGTTTTCCTTTTTTAGAGCGCACAAGAAATAGCAGAAAGTATAGTGTCCTAACCCCCATTAACCCTATCCTTTACCTAATAAGGGCCCTATTATCATTTACCTAATAATGGCCCTAAATTTTTTGAGAAGCTAAAATTTAGGTAATTTTCTGAAAGCGACGGCTCTTATACGATTAGTGCGATTAATCCTGCTCTTAAAAAGCAATTTTCAGCTTTTGACAGTTAAACAGTATCAAAATTTATTATGAAAAATGTTAAACCTTACATTCAAGATGGTTTAAAATGATTTTTAAATGAATTCAGATATGCAAATTTTGTAGGCAAATGTCTGCCTATTTGTAAAGATTTAAATTAATATCTGAAATGAGTATAAACAAAAAGATGTGAATTATATACTAATTAATTTTGATGCGATATGATTTATTTCGATGTGTTTACAGCATTTTACATTCCAACTCTTTTAGAGCAATTTTTTCTTTCATTTCAATTTCCTTTAGCGCAATCCTTTCCTGCATTTCCAATTCTAAAATCTTCAATTTTTCACGACTCTTTATTTCCATTTCTTTCAATTCCAATAGTTTAAGTCCTCTTTCTCTTTCAAAATGGAAGTGTTGCTGTTTGAGACCATAATCCCATGCTTTGATATTGCCATGATTTTCAAAAATATTCGATTCCCTTTCTCTGTAAAGAGCTTCATGGTCTAATCTTAAATCTAAAGATTCTAATCTATCATTACTATTTTGCTTAGTCTCATTTTGGGAATTTTTCTCTGTTTCGGAATTCTCCATTTTTATTTCAAGTAGATCGTGATGTACATCTGGTTCGGAAATAGCGGTACGAGAAGTCAGTGAACTACTGTCGGTATAAATGCCGGTATCTTCACTTGTATTAAAAACCTCTTTAGAGTTGTGTCCTTTACTACCAAAAATACCATCCAGTTCTTCATAATACGGGCAAATCCTTAATATTGTTTCTGCAAAGGAAAAGCAAAGAATATAAACAAAAAAGTTTGTTTTCAAAAACTATGCCGCCAAGATCTTTTTCACCTTCTGGAAAAATATTTGCTCCATTCGAGCTCTTTAAAACGTTTGCTTTGTTGTAAGAAACTCTCATGTTTCTTACCTTGCTTCGGACAATGTACCATTGAGTTGCAATACCAGTTTCGGCCAAAAATCTTCTATAATAAACTTGCGATGTCGGCTTCTGAAAGTATACGTGCTTCACAAGAACTCGATATCTTATTATTTGAAAAGACATTACCTCAAAGGGCGAGTTATTACTAAGAAAACTAAGTAAACTAACGTTTTCATCCTCTGTCCATTTTCTATTTGGAAATTTTCTGTTTCGCTTTCTTTTTATCTGATTATTCATATACAATACATTACAGATAATTAAATATGTACGTTTACGTGTACGTTTTATGCACACGCTTTCTATTCTGGACAGAAGAAAAGTTTGATGGATGCTAAATTATTTTATTTATCAAATTTTGGCGCGTGTTCTCGAAAAATAGAAACCTTTTCTGTATCAATTCTCTTTTTTTATATTTCTTTCCTTCTGGCCAATAAGACAACATAATACAACATTACCTTTCCGTCTTCTTGCATAGGCCATTTGCCCTTTTCAATGCGATTGTGATCCATTATGTATAAATTAATGAAATTTGTATTTAATCCTGGAATTATAATTTTTTGTTGATAATACTAACATAAAATCTTGTTTGACACTTCAATGATTTCTTTAAAACAGAGATACCGCATTCAACCATGTTCTAACATGGTTGCCATTACACTGAAAAATAAATTCCTTTATTCTTTTCGCGGTTGCTTTTTTAAGGTTTTGATAAATAATTACCCCGTTTGGTTATATAAATACCTTGGTTTTGTATACAAGCGAAATTTGTAAAAAGGGTTCAAGACACAAAATATTTGCCAGAAATTATCGGCCCGTAAGTTCTTTTGTACTTTAGGCAATTTTTGCTTTCAACTTTTTTGATGTTCCCTCTTGTGGTTGCCGTTTACTTCTAGATTGGGCAAAAATTGCTTCCAAATTTCGTCCGCTATCGTCTTTAGAACCCTTTTACATTAGGCAGTTATTGCTTTCAACTTCGAATCCGAAGTGCAAGTTCGTCGGTGAGAGGGTGAACTTTCGTAAAGAATTATAACTAATAAATATTTTATTAATTAAAAAAAAATTTTTTATCATAAAATTTCACAACAGGGCAATCTTAAGCGTGTTAAATTATAACTTTTCTATTTTTCTTTATAGCGCGTTGTTTCCTATTGATTTGTTTTAATCAATGTTTAGTTTTCTAAATGAGCCTTCAAGGCCGAATAATGATTCAGCATTAACTGGTTTGCCCGTTCGCAGTTTTTCATTAGTACAGTACTTGACCTCTTCATCAAAGTGAGCTTTGTAGCTTAACAACTTCTTCTCCCACGTGCTGATGACATCTTCAACGGAGCCATTGTTTCCACCGTATTCCTTAGGCAGGCATTCCTTGGGAATATGTTCGTAGAGTGATTCATACGTTGAGTGTACATAAAACTGCAATAAAAATAAAATTACAATAAAAATTTAACCAGCTTCGTTGACTTCCTGATTATTGTACTTATGACTTACCCTTTGTCTCATCTTCTCGCTCATCAGACTTTTTGAAATTTGCAATATTTTCTCCGTTCCTGATGGTGCATTTACAAAGTGAAAACCTTTAGGTCTATACGGCCATGCCTTTTCACCCATAACGGATAACTTCTTGATGAGTACTGGATCAAATTGGAAAATGTGTCCCGGGCCGATACCTTTCATATCAATGACCTCAAGGAAACCCATTACCATAGCATTATCATCTTCCAAAAATTGTATTTCCCCAATCATGGTGCTGACCTTGACAACATCAGCGATATTAAATTTACTGGTATCGTAGATACCATAACGTGATATATGTATACGTGGACCGTCTTCAGTGAGTGCTTTCGGTAGACGAAGCAAACAACTGCATATACAAAGGGTCAAAATTAATTAAAAGTTCGGATAGTATTAAGGATTGGGATGCAGACCCTTGTCGAAGGATTTCAATTGCTTTGTTGTCTACAAAACGATTCTTGTAAATTTCCGGTACCACACCGCGCATGGCGTAGAAGTTATCAATCTTCTGTTTGGTCTTTTCTAAGCTATACTTGCAGCCGCGCAAGAAGGCCACCAATAATTGATCATCAGTTCGCGGCGTCAAGTGTGGCTGTTTGCTGATCCATTCTTTGAGTGCTTGAATATCTTCGTCTATGCGTTCAGGACGTTCGTCGAGCTCTTCGCGAGCACGTTTGGCAAGTAGATCATTAAGTGGTCGTATTTTTGACATTGATTATATAATAATACAGTAGAGGATGTGGACGATTGGATTGAGGGGCCAGGGTTGTTGAGAAAGGATGAGATAAAAATACCTGCAATGATTTAAATTTATACTATATTTAATTTAAAAAAAAAAATTATTTTCTAAATTTATAAATTATAAATTGATGTTAAAGTTTTGAAATTGTAATATGCGTCTTATTAGTGTTAAGTGAGCGATATAAATTTTAGCAATTTTCGTTTAACAAAGAAGACAAATATATTTTACATATAATGCATAATACTCGTACATACATATTATACATAAGTTATATACTAAAAATGTACTCTTTCAACTATGATAAGATACGATATTTCAACGAATGTGCGGCGTGTGTTGTCTGGTATTTATTTTTTCATCTCTTTTTGTTTTAACGATAGTATGACATTTGTTATATGATAGATTAGTAAAAAATAGAATTAAACTTCAATTCACTGAAAGAACAAATAATAAATTGATAATTTAGAAAAAAGTAAGTTTCTTTTAATAAAAAATAGAAATTTATCATTATGACAATAACAAATTTTTTAGTTATCAAAAATATAGTGTTTTTATTAAAATTTTCATTAAAATTCAAAGCTATTTCAATTTTAACTTAATCTGTAACTAAAATGAAGAGGCCCAAAATCCATATTTTATTAAGTCTATTAAGAAATATTTAGTCTTTAAAAAAGATTTTACCGAGCTTCGTTAAGATTTTAAATATACTCGAAAGTATGGAGTAAGTGGTTTAGAGCGAAGCATTATTTTTTAGATTATAATTTATAAAAAAGTAAAAAGAAAAACAATTTTTCTCAGTTTCTTCAAGTGCAAAAAAATATCATAAAGACAGTTAGATTTATCTGCGGTTATTATCTATAGTACCAGCTGAAGTAATTTTATTATTAAAATTCCTTCAATATAAAATACTTAATATCACTACGTAATGATGATTCATAGAAACACTGATGTTGTCGGTTCATGCCTGTAACGTCAGTACTTCATTTCCAATTTTGAATTTTTTGTGCATACTAGTATGTAAATACAATAATAGGAACTTCCATCAATAGTCAATCATTCACTACTCACTCGGTTTTACATACACTTTTACACTTTTAAATATCGTAATTGTTGCTCTTGTTGTTGCTGCTGCTTGTTTTCGAAGGTATCTTTGTTTTTTCCAAAGTTCTAAACAAACTATTTGCTTCTTATCGTTACGTGAAAGTGATATTTCCTATGATTAATTTTATTTGAACTGTAGACGAAGAGGACAGGTGTTAAACTGACTAAAGAAAACCGCATTTTGTTAACGTTATTCCGCGTCGAGGTTAACCGCTACACGCGGTATTTAAACAACAATTTCAAGATCAATTTATGGAAAAATATTAGTAGGTGTTTTATTTGTATAATATAACATACACATAAATATGTGTCGGTTAAAAATAAAATATGTTTTGAAAAATCACTTTTTAATTTAATTAATTATTTACTTCTAATTAAATTGTCCAACTTATTCCTTTATTTTTTTGCTCATAATTTCATATAATTTTTTTCAATAAAATTCAATTTCTACCGGCCCGTTTAAGTTAATCGTAATGACCTGCTAAAAATATCTAAAGTGTTGTTATCTCTAGAGTGTACTCGTATGTATTGCATTTCATCGTTATTTATTATATACAATACATCGTGGAATTATTCTCGTATTCTTTGCTGTTAACATTTTACTTGCTTTAAAACTAGTTCTTCTTCTAATTGTTTTGTTTTGTTATATAAAAAATTCTTTCACGCATTTGGGTGAGGCGTGATCAATTGTTGATTTTTAATTCAATATATACGAATATATATGTATGTATGTATGAATATAACGCAAATTCTACAATTATTGTACAAATTTGCAGAGGGCGATAAAGTATCGATAAATTTAATTTCCTAATAGCATTCTCTATCTCTTACTTCAGCATTTGAGGTTTTGTGTTGACCGAACTAACTGCTAAACATTTTCTGAGGAAAGTACTATAAATATTCTTTACGAAATGTAATAAAATAGATGTTTGAGAACATTCATACAAGAATATTGCTCTAATTAGATTCTTTTATATGGTTATGGGTATATGTTAGCTCATGGCTGTATGCTATGTTCGGAGTTGGTTTTTGAAGTAATTTAGCTGAGGTAATTAATTTGACCGAAGCTTTCTTCTAGGATGTGCGCAATGTTTACCGCACCCTGCAAAGCTGAAGTTCTCTCTTTTTTCAAAAATTCAAAAATTTCATATGATTTTATTTTTCCAGAAATTTAAAACAATTAATTTTTTCATATGTCAATGAAGTGCCATGATATGTCGTATAAGTAACCAAACACCAATTTAGTACATAATTAGTACAAAAGTTCAGAGTTGCAGTCAGTTTTCAACATGATTTAATTTATATAAATTACAAACGGTAGATGAATTATTTGGGCAATTATTGTATGGCAAAATTACATAATACTCGTATAATCATAATTCAGCTCTAACTAACGAAAAAGCCATAAATTACGTAATTTAGTGCCACTCCGAGCATAGCATTATTACTCACAATCGGTGGTCTTCGATAACGATTTCTTCAATTTACTGTTTCTATCGTATAAAAGAAATACGTTATTTAATATTTCAAAATATTTAATAAATATTGTATTTAAAACTTTTCTTTTGAGGATTTATTGGCCTTTAAATTGTATAAAAATATTGAAAATTAGACGAGCATAAAACGTTTTTTGTCATTAATTCGATTTCTTCAGAAAATACACTTCTACTTTCAAAAAAAAAAAACGAGAAGTTATACATAATTACGTATATTGATATAATGATTTAAAAAAATTATTGTATATAAAACAGTTTTAAATAAGAAGGAGCCATATCTTGGCTATCTTATCAAAAATAAAGTTATTATATAAGAATATTTTGTATAATGGTTGAAAAGTTCTTCGATTTTAATTCTTAATCAATCGAACGTCATTAGTAAGAATCATTTAGTTGTGAACTTCAGAAAATCATATTGCATTTGAGTTTAAATCGTATTAAGAACCATACTACGTGAAAAGTATTGGAGTAATATTCTTACGCGGATAATTTAAAAGGATATTACTCGTATTGTCCAGATATGTCTAATCTACGTCCACTCTCTCCGGATTTGCAAAAGATTGCCATCGAAGCATTGAATGAAAAGCCCGATCGAGTGGCTGAGGATATAGCAATATTGAAACTGTGGATACAACAACAACCTCATTTGCGTGCTCGTACCGATGATCAGTTCTTATTGGCCTTCTTACGTGGCTGCAAATTTAGTTTGGAGAAAGCAAAGTCTAAAATTGATAAATTCTATACGCTGCGCACAAAGTATCCCGAATTATTTACTTCACCAAATCTTGAAGAACCACGTATACGAGAACTTATACGTTTAGGGTAAAAAGAGCATTTCTGTGTACTTTTTTCTTTTGTTATAAAATCAACCTCCTCTCCTTCCTCTCAGTATTGGTCTATGTCTACCAATTCCTCTGCGTGAGAATGGACCACGGATTATTATAGCACGATCTGGCCTGTATCCAGCTGATAAATTTAATATCAGTGATGTAATGCGCCTTGTTTGTCTTTCGAAAGAAATCATGCTGCTGGAAGACGATTGTGCTGTAGTAAATGGTTGTGTCCACATCATGGATCTCAGTCAAATGACGGCGCAACACTTCGCCCAATTTACTCCGTCTTTTATGAAAAGGATGGCCGTCTATATGGAACAGGCTTTACCATTGCGTATGAAGGACAATCATTTTATTAATACTTTACCAGGTTTTGAGCCGTTCTTTAAATTACTAAAGCCATTGCTGTCCGCGAAGCTGCAGAGTAGAGTGAGTTTTTGAATCCTTACACGCAAATAACAATGATCATTGTTATGTACATATGTATGTATGTTTACTATTCTAGCTGTTTGTGCATGGATCAAAAATTGAAAAGTTATATGAATATATACCACAGAAATATCTACCAAAAGAGTACGGAGGTGAGAATGGTACGATCACGGAAATAATTGATTATTGGGAGGAGAAAATTTTATCATACCGTGATCATTTCAAAGATGAAGAGAACTATGGCACCGACGAAAAACTGCGCATTGGAGAGCCTATTGATTTCAATAGTATGTTTGGATTAGATGGTACTTTTAGACAACTTAATATTGATTAACATGAAGTGGCAATAAATCAAATGGAACATGAATTTTACTTTATGAAATCAATTTCAACGATTTCTTTTATTTAAATTTAAATTTAGTTTTTATTTAAATTACTTGGAAATAATGCTAGGGCTGACGAAAGGATCAAACCTTGTGGATTACTCTAGCGATCACAATTTTTTGGCTTCTAAACAGATTTCTATAGTTTTTCTGGCTCCTTAAAATAGAGAATTCAAATATTGAAAGTCCATAAAGGACCCGGGGGAAGGTCCATAACGCATTAATATATGAAAACAAAATTCATTTTAATACTTTTTTAATTACATATTTTTCACTTTCGAAAAATTACTAAAAGTATTAATTTTAAAAAAAAATTTTTTAAGGGCAAGCATTCCTTACCTTTCATTGTATGCTTACATTACTCAAGTGATCATAACTTTTTTTCTTCTTAACAGAGTTTCTATAAACTTTAAACTTTGTCATTTAAAACGGAAATTTAGAACTTAATAACTTAAATAACTTAGAACTTAATAAATAATGAAAATCTATAAAGAAAAGCCCGAGCTATACAACTCCACATGCACAAAAAAAATCTATTTAACAAATTCTTAATTACTTAGCAGTTTCAGCTTTATTACAAACAGAGAAGACTTAAGTAATACGTACAATGTGTATATGACGATTAAAGAGACTCTTGATAATATGTATATACATATTAAATTTATGACCATTTCGAGACAAACATGAAGTACTACATATGATCATGATCTACTAAACGTTGCAGCAGTTTTTTATAGTCTATTTGATAGGCTACTTCCGCTGTACTCTACCACATTCTTTCGCTAACTATTCGCCGTTTGATTTTTAATCGCTCGTTCCTTCTCGTTTTTCAATTTTTCAATCTACGTCCAATGTTTTAAATGAACCATTTACACCAAAAACGTTGGTACTTTCGACGCATGGCGCATTGTCTTGACGCATTTTTTCATCACTTCCATAATTTTGCTCTTCTATAAAATAATCATGATACTTTAGGATCTTCGATTCCATACGATCGATAATGTCTTGCATTTGTCCATTTTCTCCGCCATATTCAACGGGTAAATACGTGTGTGGTACATAATTAAAAAGGGCGATCGAATCAGCATTGACTGAAATCTAAATTAAGAAATCTGAAATCTCAAACATTCTTGTATACCTAGTACTTACCTTCTTTAAGGCTTTTATTGGCAGAAATGATTTAAGAGTATTGAAAAATTTCTCAAAAGGTGGTGGCACATTGATAAAACTTGTACCACGTTGGCGCATAGGCATGGCCTTGTCAGAGTACGCGGATAATCTCTTTAGTAAATCCGGTTTCAATTGAAAGAAGTGTGCTCCTGTGACATTGGCCATATCCATGATTTCTACATAACCGCAAACGGTGGAATGATCATCTTCCAGAGTCATGATATCGCCGAACATTGTGCCTACACGTAAGATATCGGCAAATTTGAATTTGTCGGTATCATATGAACCGGCACGTATTATGGTGACACAGGGCTTGGTTTCAGTATTCGGCAGCGGAATCTGCAGTATGATGCTAGAATAGATAAAAAAATTTGTAAACAATCAAAGAAAATCCATGATTTTTCCATGAATTTTGAACGCATGATTTTTACGTAAAGTTACTTAAAAAACTTACCCGGCTCTGATAACTTCCAACACTGTAGGGTCATCGACAATGCGTCGTTCATTGAATATCTCCGGAATGACTGATTTCAGTGCATAGAAATTATCGATTTTTTGTTTGGCTTTCTCTAGATTGAATTTTGAACCGCGCAAAAAGGCTATCAACAGTTGGTCATCAGTGCGAGCGTGTAAATGTGGTTGTTGTTCAATCCAGCTACGTAAGGCGTGGAGGGTCTCTGGGATTTTGCTGGGGTCTTCGTTTAGTTCATTGACGGCAACTGCTTGTAACTCGGCGGAGAGCGGACGTATTAATGGAGTTGGATATTTATCCATTTTCTCTATAACGAAATAACGGAAAATATCTATCGATCGTTTCGCTTTAATTTCAATTAAATACACTCAGAAAAACAGCAACAGCAACGTAAAATCAAATAATTTTTATTTCATTTCAAGTGGCTAATAATTTACAACATACATACATACATACTTTGAAATGAAGTAGAAATTTTTAAAATCGAATATGAAATATACGAGCTCTGTTCAAAAAGTATCGCAAATTTGGTATTCCCGCGGGTTACGTATATTCGATTTTCAATTTTTTTGTGAAGATGTCATTTTGGCCTTTACGAGTATTAAAATAAAATTTATACTGATTTAATTGTATTCGGATTTATTGATTTCTGATGGTATATCAATGATTTACATACGTATGTACGAGTATATCGATTACACTAAATACATCGACCGGAAAAATTGATTGTTGATTCTTGAGGTGAATTCTTATCTTTAAGAATTAAATTGAAAAATATACTCGTAGATGCATACGTATATTAATACCATCAGCTATCATAATGTACGATAGTTTTTAGTGTTTTTAAAACTTTCTATATTCTTAATCAAAAAATGATCAAAAGTTGCATTAGTTCAGTGATTTTACATAGGTTTTTTTAATAGTTTCATAACTTTTGCCAATTTATTAAATACGAACACTGTGATGGTGCAGTAAGATGAAAAAGAATGTTTGTTTATCTATAAATGTTGACCAGTCAAAAACTTATAGAATTTTTTATAAATATCGAAGGAAGTCGAAGGAAACCGTTTACCTCTGATTAAACGGTTGAATGTTTCGAGAAATTGATTGATTTTATTCTTTAATATTACACTGAAATATATTATTTTGATTATTTTAAAATGTTAATTAATCTTGAGTATAATGACACATTGCAATTTTTGTTAATTTATTATACTCATATATTTTATACTATTTTATGCTATATTTTATAAATAGTAATTATCATATCAAAACAAATTTATGATTTTTTACATTTCATTTATTTATTTTATCTTATAAATCGTTATTTACATCATAAATTGTTATACACTACGCTGGAATGCTCAAAGTTTACTGAATTCATCGACATTTCATTAATTTATTTAAAGGACTGAAGTGTCTTACGATGGCCTTACGATATCCGAGTAGGAACATGAGAAATCTACTTTTGCCATTGCTTTAATTGAGTTAACAAATGCTTCAGTTTTTCATTCGTGTTATTAGTTGTACTGGTTGTTGTACTATGGCTTCATTGAAGTGCCATCAAGTGAATAAATAAACTAAATATAAATAAAATTCGAAGTTAAAAGTAAATTGAAGAAGTGAAAAGTAAATTGAAACAAAATGGATTGATTGCAAATAGATTGAGTTGAAAACTAAGAACTAAGCCTTTCCTAAAGTACGATATTAGTCGTCTAAAAGCCAAAGGGGTTAAGTCCAAAAAACAATAATTGAGAAAATTGATATTTTTCTTTTAATTAATTTTGAAAATATGTTCATATTTGATTTATCAATAGAACCACCAGAAAAGTATATAAATTTTCTCTTATCTTATACTTTTTGGCAACTAAGAAAGATAGCAAATTTATACAAAATTAATATAATAACAAGAAATAATACATGTAATAATAAAAATATTGATAAAATGGTAAAACTTATTCACAATGGTTTTTAGAAATTTTTATACAGCATATCGTCGTTGTCAAACTAATAGCTGCTCTGGGCACTTTTTGGAGATTTCGACATTTTGACCATTATGACCATTGTCAAATAAAAATTGCGCAATATCTGAAAGTTATACTTCTTGTACATAGCAGATATTGGTTCGGTTTGACAACAACGATATTTAGAAGTTATATAAAAAAGGGCTGTCTAACCTTGTGAAAAAAATAGACCTTTAAAAAATTATTATTTATTCTATTAAAATTTGTCGAAATCATCGAATAAAAATATGCGGGAAAATTGACTTAACCGCATATGCTTCTGATCGACTCATATATTTACACAAGTGTGGCATTATACTCCACAAACTGTTGATTGAATGGTTTACTTGCCAAATCGATTAAGTCCACTTTTTGTAAATTTTAATGTCAAAGCATTTCAAAGTGTCCAAACACTCTAAATACCTCTAGTTTTCAAATAAATAAATTTTCAACAGATTTCAGTAAATATCTTTGAAATAATTAAGAGTTAGTTGAAAGATTTGCTTTTAAAATTTTTTCAGAAACGATTTTATTATAATTCCCGTATATTTTTTCTCGCTAATTTTTTTATATGGTTGCCGAATTATGCCTTTTGAGTCGTTTCTTTTTACAAAAAGTATTTAACTCAGTTTATTTAATTGATTAATTTAGTTCTCAATCGTCATTATTAGCATTTAAACTGTGACTAAGTCGCCTTAAGGTAGAAAATTATTTTATATACAAAGCATGTGCGTTAAGTGTGTGTCGTCGATAATCCACATCGATTGATTTATATCCTAATTTCTTGCACTAAAACTAAGCAGTAACGAATTGAGCAATTGATTTTAATTAATTCCAACAATTATTCTGTTGATTTAGACTATTTAAAGTGTGTCATCAAATGTCAGTAGCATGGAAAAATCGAAATCAATACACCGGAAAATATACCAAGTGTTTTTTTTGCTCAATAAATTTCTAGCTCAATAAATGAAATTTTCAATTAGAATGGATAAATTGAAGAAGTTTTATTCTATTTTGACATTATTATTTTAAAAAGAAATAAGAACTTTTAATAATTTTGTCATATTTAATAAAAGGTACTCGTATTGTCTTAAAAGAGTAAATCTTTCATTAAAAAGATAGTAAAATTATGAAAGAACAACGAAATTTGACACTGAAGATATTTTGTCGAAACCGGTTTGTCTACCCAAATAAATCGATCGCGGTCAAACAAAAACTCGTTCCAAAAAGATGAAAATGGACAATATTTATTTATTTATTTATTTGAAGAAACTTTATTTGTGTTAGAAGGCAATTTAATGATAATAAAATTTTAATAATAGCCTTTTAAATTATCAAAATATAAAATGAAAATACATAATAATACGTATAATCATAAAACATTGTATACAAAATATTAGAGCTCTTAGAATTAGTCATTTTAAAAATTTTCATTTTAAAAACAATAATTACTCGTATTTTATTTATTTAATGGAAATTAAAATTAATTAAATATGATTATAAGTTAAACGGGTGCAAAATGCGACATATTTAATTATATTAATAAAATTATTAAGGAGATTATTAATAAATTGAATTAAATAATAACAAAAACAGCAGCAATTTTTTGAAACGTGTACCATTAAAAATACATCGTTTAAAAGTTTTACACAATTTCGAAATATGTAGTTAATATTGTTAAATAAAATATTATTAAAATATCAATTACAATAATATCAATTACAATAATTAATACTTAAAAATGTAAAGCATAAAAAGTAAAAGAGATATTAACTAAATTCGTTACATATTAAAATAAATAAAAAGTCTTAGTAGTTATTTACGATTAAATGCAGTTAATAAATACAATAAGAGTTAAAAAAGCAATATTAATAAATATTTTTTAATAAAAAATATAACATAAATGAAAATATTCAAAAAATTATGCTACAACTCATTAGCGAACTTATTATTTAGGAAATTATTTTTAGCCAAATTGAATTAGTGGTAAAAATATTGCACAATATTGTTATTCAAGAATGTTATGTTATTAAAAACGGCTATTTCGATTAAAGGTTGTACATTGTAGAAGACAACAAAAGCAGTTAAAAAAGTTGGTTGTAAAGTTGAAGAGCATAAATTTCTATTCTATTATTATTAATCTTCTTCTTTTTCTTTTTCTTCTTCTTCCGCTTCCTTTTCACTTTATTCAATACAAGCCCGATGGTAAATCCGTGACTTTTGAGCCTTGTGTATACGACCTTGTCCGTTTCGTATCGTTATGAACGACAGTCACATTCGGACTTGTATAGCTATTAATATTCGTATTAAAGCGTAATGCCGGATTACTGCCAAAGTAGATTTGTTGATTGCTCCGTGATTTTTCGCGTCGCGGCCTGGACGCGGTAGCATTTGCCAATCTGGCTTCTTTTAAGGAGTCATTTTGATTGGCGAAAACCGCTTCCAAACGCTCCACATTTTTGGTAACACGACGTGCCTGCAATGCCGCTGATATATCCGGCTTCGGATATTTCTGTGGCGTATTCATGCCGGTCATGAAGAAGACTCCATTAAAATGCTGGGCTGCTCCTTGCGCTTCTTTGTTAGTGATGAGAGCAAAATCATCGGCTCTGTCGGCCGCTCCGGTTTCGGCGTGAGTGAAACTGTTGCGGCGGCGTCTTTCGTGTTGTGGATGAAGTTGTTGTCGTTGTTTGATTGTTGGTACTGCTGCTGTTGCTGCAGCTGTCGTCATAACTGTTATTGGTAGACTAGTGGCATGCACTAATGTCGCATCCTCTCTGAGAGCTTTCATTGTGGGATCATCTTCGGTGTGTCGCGCGTTCATAATTACGTCGAGCAATTGACGCGTGGTGCTGGGTTGACTATAGCCAGCAGTAGCAGCTATCTCAGGTATATCGGGTACATCGGTTACTCCTTCGAGGGCGTACGGCTTGTCACGCTGCTCGAATGCAACGTAGTCCGTCTCATCGAAAAAAGTCTGCAACATTGTGACCCTTTCAACGGCCTGATCGGCTTGATGCTGCATCAGCAGCATGCCATACTCGGAGCCATCCAAATCGGAGCCGACATCATGCGTTAGTAAATGATTAAGCGAACGTGATTTACGTGGCGGCTGCGGCACAATATTCACGGGTACAATCTGCTCCTCTTTAACCACGCAATGCGGCGATAGATTTTCATTGTGGTGCGTTGAAATCTGACGCTCTGCTTCGCTGACTATATTATCTAGTTCTTCCATGACATCGTCAATGGCGGCGTCATCTAACGCAGCAACAGCGTGGGAGGCGTTATCGTTTGTCGGCGAGTTCTTTTCTGCCGGATTTTTGCCGCTAGCACCACCGGACGCATTGACGCCGCGCTTATGTTTGTATTTTTGCATTGTTTGCGCTTTGCTTGTTGCGGTCTTCTGCGGCAGCACCAAAATGGGCACTGGACTAAGTGAGGGTCCCGTCTCAGAACTGCTAATACCTTCGTCCTCATGCTCGGATGAGTCCTGTTTGCTGTGGATCAGCGGTGGCGGGACATGGCGCGGCAGCACGACGGGTTGTTGTTTGTCGAGCGATTTGAAATTGTTCTCATTATGGGTACCCTGCAAGCGGAAGATCTCTCGTTGCAGTTCGGCGCAGCGTTCCTGAAGACGTCGTTCCATTGAAGTTAGCACCGCCTTCTCCTCGTGCAGTATCTGTGCCAATAGATATTTCATAAGAACATAAAGTACATACAATACATGGTCAAGTTGTTTAGATTTTGTAAGATCGTTTGTACCTACCTGTACACGCCTTTCCAGAATGACCATCTGACTGCGCACACGGTCGGCATCTCGGGCTTGGGTCAGCATTTTGTCGACATCGATGCGCAGTTCATTGAAGCGCTTGATTTCATTGCGCAAACTGTCCAGCCAGGGCGATGAGGACGATATAGACTGCAATGAATTATTCTTTCAAAAAATAAAACAAGAAATTTTGAAAGTAGAAAAAACCTAAAGAATCTTAAATAAAAAATAAAATCACAAATAAATAAAAAATTAAAAAAATAAAAAAATATCTATTGTAAGTATTTCAGACTTAGAACTTGATTCGGAATGAATGAAAATGGATAAAACTTTTCAAATTGTGTTAAATGAGATTGACACCGTTTTTTTTTTTTTGGTGTCTTCTGAAGACGTTATTCCAAGAGTTTTCTGGTGTAAATGCTAATTAAGATCAATCATTAGAACCGTCATTTGTTTTATGCTTTCAGGCAGAAGTAGTAGCAGAAGCAGAAGAAGAATCAGTCGACAAATATCGATATTTACACTTGTCAAATCATTTTTAAAATAAAGAAATATTTTCTGTGAGATTATTCTCGATTACATAATTTCGAGAATAATCTCATTTTCTTATTTATATTTACACCAATTATAATATCTAATTAAAATTATTATGTAATATAATGTGAGAAAAAATATAGAAAAATAATTTCAATCGACGAATGATGCTTGCGATTTTTTACACTCTAAATTTCATATTAAAATGTTTAAATTCTTTAGAGAAAATGTTTCTTTTGGAAAATTTTTTTACAGAAAATGTTTCTTTTGCAAAATTTTTTTTATGCGGGTACTTGATGCTCAGCTGAGGAGTGAAGCTATTTTTGAACGATTACAAGAAAAGCAGCATCATCTACAAAAAGTTAGTAGACTTTTTTATTTTTTTTTGTTTTTTTAATTTAAAACACTATAAAATACTTTTTAAATAATTAAATATATATTAAATATAACATCTTCTTAGTTCATTTATTAGAAAAACCTTTTAATATTGTTAAAATAAGGATAGTTTTTAATCAAAGAAACTCCCGAAAAATCTTTAATTTTTCTAATACAAAACTCAGTATTGATGTTATTATAATTATTAGTTATTATAACTAGAAAGGACAATTCTTTGTAAAACTTCACTAAATTAAAAATAAACAAATACGAGTATGCAAGAATTGATTTAAAAGATAAAGAAGCACTTCATTCATTTGATAGAGAATGAGAAGAAAAAATTACATAAACGCCGCTATTTGTTAACAGGCTTTTACAGATTCTTACCAGCAGGTTTTTTTTACCAAAATGTGTACTTTATTATTAATTTTGTAGTATTTATAATCTAATTGAATTATATTTTTCTGTCTTTTATTTAAAAAAAGAATAAAATACAATATTTTTCAAATAATACAATATCTATTAAATGTAGCATATTCTTAGTAGATTTATTAGAGAAACAAACAAACGAGTATGCAAGAGTTGATTTAAAAGATAAAGCACTTATCATTTGATAGAGACTGAAAAGGAAAGGAAAGAAAAATTACTTAAACGCCGCTGTTTGTTAACAGCCTTTTCCAGATTCTTACTAGCAGGTTTCTTCTACCAAAACACTTTGACATTTCCTCTTTCCTTAACAGTTGCTTTATCATAATAACTTATTAATCCTTATACAATACAATTATTACAAATATTTGGAAGCGGCTTTCGATTTTCGTGGTTATTAATGAATATTTTCCGCATGTTTTCAACGCGTTTTACTATCATTTTTTGTAAAGTGTATCAATCATAAGCTTTGTAAATGTTGTGTAACCGAACGAACTATACCCTTAATTAATTCGAGTGCCATCGGTAATCGGATATCATCGTCAGTAGTAGATAAATCGTCGGTAGTAACAATAGAGTCGATCAGGAAAGAGGTAGGTACAGCTCAAACTGTAAAGGTGGTACATTTCGAGAACGAGTCGAGAGTTTGATTGATAAATTAGAAGAGTTTAGACAGGCATCGACATCGTCAGCAACGTCAGCAAATAAAAAGAAATTTTAAATACAACAACAGTTAACCAAGTGATCAAAGTGACTTGAAGCAAGTGATTAAATAACACAACATGTAGCACTAGCCACAACCCATTTGATATTCATTGCTCAATGCTTAAATTGCACAAAACAATAATACTTCAGTTATCAAAAAAAAACATTATCTCGTACAACTTTTGTACCAACGAGAGCGATTATTTCTTCGATTGTTATTTGAAAGACACAAAACATACGACGCACGAGATTATTTTCTTTCAAGGCAGCCAAACTAATCATGGATCAGTTAACATCAGTTAAAATCCGGCCTCTTTCGGGTGCGCTGAAGGAACTCGCCATTCACGAACTGAACGAGGTGACCAGTCGTGTTGCCGACGATGTCCTTGCCCTGCGTAAGTGGATCGAAAAAGAGCCACACCTGCGCGCACGCACCGACGATCAATGGCTTATTGGGTTTTTGCGTGGCTCGAAGTTTAGTCTGGAGAAAGCCAAAAAGAAGATCGATCGATATTATACGCTGAAGGCAGCTATACCGGAAATTTTCAATGAATTGCGCAGTATTGACGATCCCATAGCGTTGGAAATCATACGCTCAGGGTAGGTTTTTAGACGGGAAGAAGGTGGGGGAGGCAATTCTTTTAGAGTGTGTGTATTCTCTTGGCTGTTTCTTCTTCTTCTTCCACACAGTATTATTATTCAGTTACCTTTGCCGAATCATGAAGCTAGACCTTGCATTACTATCATACGTGCCGGTTCGTATGATATCAACAAATTCAAATTCGCCGAGATCATACGCGTTGGCACCATGTTCGGTGACATGATGACACTGGAGGATGATCATTCCACCGTCTGCGGTTATGTCGAAATAATGGATATGGCTCACATTACGGCCGCTCACTTTTTTCAATTACAACCGGAGCTACTGCGAAAGCTATCGTTGTTCGCGGATGAAGCGATGCCCATGCGCCAACGTGGCACGCACTTTATTAATGTGCCGCCACCATTCGAAATGGGTTTCAATACATTGAAGACATTCTTTCCGGGCAAAGCGTTGAGCAGAGTAGGTAAATAAAGGGTGGGCAAATTTAAGGTTAGGAAGTAAATTGGCTGTCAAATGATGAAATGTCAAGAATTGAGCTTTCATCCTGTGACATTTATTTAGTAAAGCTTGGGAAATTTTAAGCAAGGAACTCCTCAACAAAGTTTGTTTGAAAAACTGAACGAAAACAACGCATTCGTAAAAAAGTGTGTTTTGAAGCCAATTAACTTCCTAACCTCAAGTTTTTCCACCCTTTAAAAGACGCTCTGTTTCTATTGTTTTTATCTTTAGATTTCAGTGAACGCCGATCCAGAAGCGATCTTTGATTATGTACCGCGCAAATATTTGCCTTTTGAATACGGCGGCACAAATGGTTACCTAAAAGACATCGTTGAGCGAATGGAGTGTAGGATTTTGAAGTATCGTGATTACTTCAACGATGAGTTAAACTATGGTACTGATGAGAATTTGCGTGAGGGCCAACCGTTCGGTTTCGAGAACTATTTCGGTGTGGACGGTTCGTTTCGCAAATTGGATATAGATTGAGGATACATACCACCTGATAATAATTGTCTGGATATATACTCAAATGAAGCTATGCCTACGTTCATAATTTTGGAATAATATCATCGTATAATAAATATTTCTATATTTTATAATAATTTAGATAGAATCTAAAATAAATCTGTATTTAGTTAACACCCAGAGGATTTACTAGAACGGCCCGGCAAACTTTTTGCGCCTAGACCTTACAGACCTATTTCAGTCTTTCTCATCATCATTTTCTATGGACGTTTATCTTACCTTCACCAAAACTGTGGGCTCGAAACCGGCCTGAAAAAGTTCCGCTTGTAAATACAAACGCTGTTGCAGATTCTCAGCGCTTTCCAAGAATGTGTTTATGAATCTGTAAAACAAATAAGATTGTATCATTGTCTCCATCCACGCAGAGATAGTTGTAAGAATTGCAATTATAATTACTTCAAGCCCACCGCTTGTAGCTCGCCCGAACCGCCGCCACTATTCAACATACCGACCAGCAAACGAAATCGTACGGGTTCACTGCAGCGCAGACGTAATGTCGACATGGCCTCTGAAACCGCGATATGACCACCGCTGACATTCTTCGGAGAACTGTTGCCAATCATTTGTTTGTCACACGCAGCGGACATGAGCTGCATGGCCAAAATGCGTGCACGTATGCCTTGGCCAGTCGCCGAGGAAGCTAAAGGCATTAGACCGACAGGAGTGGTGCCCAAACGGGCGGTGGCTTCCAACGAACGAGAACAACAAATACTCAGGCATTGCCTGAAAAAAGCCAGTTAGATTAAAATGAAATAAAAGGGATTTTGAACGCCCTGGTGGGTGGCACCCCCCCCCCTCCTTCCTCCTCCCCTTACTCACAAGCAGGCCAGTTCGTCGAGTAGGGCGCGCCTTTGGTAGAAATGTGTGTTGCGCGGCATTGAAGCGGTGGCCATTTGCGTTGCGGCTGGCGATGGTTTTGGAGAGTTTGTGTTCTGCGATAGCTGTATTGCGCGTAATACTTCCAGCAAAGCACTGACTCCATCAATGGGAGCGCCCACAAATTCCTGAACAAAACTGAAAAGCAGAAGCAGCGTGAATTGTTGTATGTTAGTCGCGGCAAAGGGTAACAGATGGGCATCGAGGGACAATTTGTACCTGGGAAAGGCAACACGTAAGTCAGCGCGCAGCTTCGTCAATAAATCCGTTATGGAGGCAAACTGACGCAATGACATTTCACTGTCACTTTCCGGGGGCGTGGGTATCGGACTTCTGCAAAATACAAATAATTTACCATATCGTTAGAAGGAGTTAGAAATGGAAAGAAGCCTGAAGAAGACGTTAAAACGAACTTGTATCCAGAATGTTTGGTCGGCAGAGTGGACGAGCGACTGGGTTCTTCGGCAGATGCGGTCTCAGCGGTGTCGTAGATGGATCTGATGTTCGCCCCCTTTTGTCGCTTTCCAAATTTTTTCAGTTTTAACGCATAATCCTCAGGATTGTAGACGGGAGGACGTTGATTTTCCTATGGGCGAAGGGAACATATTTAAAAAAAAAACATTGGTTTCAAGGCCACTAGATTATATTAAAGAATATGTACGATAATATAATATATACATATATGTGTGTATATGGCTTCCATATCAATTTCAGCAACTTTACTGTGGTACCTAAATAAGCGCGTTGTGCGTTGCGTTACGTTGTCAAAATGAAAGTGGAACACGCAGTCTTATGGAATTGACCGAAATAAGCAACGCGCTGGCGCCGAACAATTCGAATTTCCAATTTTGACATGCGCTAAGAAGTGAAGTTTGTGCAGAAATTATTTCATTTGTGAGGCTTGCAACGAAAAAAATGTGCACAAATGTGCAAAATGTGCACAGTGGAAAATTAAAGTCTTTCATTTCAAAATATTTTTCTTCTGTTTGTAAGAAGAACAAGAACACAAACACATGTTGACGCAATGCTCTTATTTCGGTTCAGCGCGCTGTTGTTTTGAGAAGAGGGACCACTATGCAACGCACAACGCGGTTATTTAGGTACCACAGTTATTGCATAGAAGCAGTTAAGACTAGAGAGCTGCTTGCGGCGTCTCGAAAGCTTGTTCAAGACGTCTTGAAAGTTTAAGGCTTTGTCTGAAATGCACTGCAAATGGAAGCACTGCATCAACGCAAAAATGTTGCTATGTCAGTTTCGAATCATTCGAGACGTCTCATGCAGACCTCTAGTTAAGACATATAATTTTCTCTATTGTAATCAATGTGTCAAAATGTGAAATTATCATTCAGAATTAATATTTACATATCTCTCATTAGATTCGTTTTAGCCGAAAAATATAGTACATTCAAAAACTTGTCAATGAATTATTAGTAGGCCGTATAGTTCATTAAACTGGCCAATAACCTTGCCACTCCTTGTAGTGGTTACAGTCAAAAAAAAAAAAAAAATTATAAGTATAATATAGTACTCGAGAAAATTAGGTTCTAGACAACAAAGTTCCGTGTCCTCGATAGTATAGTGGTTAGTATCCCCGCCTGTCACGCGGGAGACCGGGGTTCAATTCCCCGTCGGGGAGATAATTTTTTTTGTTGTTTTGCGAAAATCATTGATTGGTGATTTTTCTTTTCTTCATTTTTTTTTTTTTAGTTAAAAATTAAAAATTCTATGCTGAAAAAATGCTAAAAATTTTATCAATTTTCGTTTGATATACTAACACTCCTTAGTATTTTTCTTGATTCATAAAGAGACGAATCTTTTCAAACTCTTTCTTTTGTTCTCAAAATATAATTTTTTTTTTGTTAATAAATAAAATGCCGTGAGTATGAAATTAAATGCAGTTAATATTTATCTCGTAATAAGAAAAAGTGTTAGACTGTGTCATATATCAAGAATCTCGCATAATATTTGCTTAATATTTATATATCTTTTCCTCTTGTGTGGATTCTAATAGAAGCAAATAACAGTCCCGTATTGTCTAGTGGTTAGGATATCCGGCTCTCACCCGGAAGGCCCGGGTTCAATTCCCGGTACGGGAAGAAGAGGAGATAATTTTTTTTTCTAAAATAAAACTCTTTCTTTAAACTAGTTTTTTTCTTAGGGCCTTTTTTAAAGACATTAGTTAAATTTCATTAAAAAATTATAAATTTTTATTTGTTAACATGATTATGAATAACCAGTGTGCACACTTCTTTGGTGATGTTGATGATAACCACTAATTCAATCTTACCTTGCTGAAAACGCTTTGTGGCCAACTATTCTCTGAATTTGTCATATTGTATGAAGTTAGAGAGCCGTTGAGACTACTGCTACCAAAATGACTTTTTTGTGCGGTCGAGGCTGTGGGTGAAGAGGCGGCTTTGTTGTGTGACGTCATAGCAGGTGAATTACGACAAATACTAGGTGCCATTTGATAGCCGTTATAGAAGTCCGATAACTCACTGTAAAATTAAAGCAGAGTGGAAAATATTTCAAAATATTTGGGATAATTCAACGAGCAAATGTTCTACTTTTTTCTGATGTTTTGATTAGATATTAATTATTATTATTATTAATATTCTTATTATTAATATGTAATTATGTTATATTCTTATTTAATATCTTCAGTATTAATTTCCTAAGTAGTTTATTGACCTTTTCATCTTTAAAGAAGTCATTATTCTGATAAAGTGAACCGAACTGACGTACGGTTTATTAAAATCTTAAGCCCTAACTATTTTTAGTAGCGGCGTGCAACTGACACGTGAGTGGCACTTTACGAATTGACATTCAAGTCGTTTGTTTTGGTTTTGTTGCAAGTAGCATAACCTTATTTATTCATTGTGGCTGTTCATAGTCCGTCTGTTCGTCTGTCCATGTTTCATTCTTATGCGTTTTCTTGCTGTGTTCGTGCTGTCGTTAATAATAATTTTTAATGCTTCCACCTTATTAAATACATACATATGCATTGTATTTTTCCGCATGAAAATGCAGGCATGCAAACACATAATGACGTTTGGGCGTTCGTGGCGGAATGTTAATTTTTTCTATGGATATTAAAAAAAAAATTAACAAAATTTTAAATATTAAAATATAAAAAAAAAAAATTAAAAGAAACTCTCCCCGGCGGGGAATTGAACCCCGGTCTCCCGCGTGACAGGCGGGGATACTGACCACTATACTACCGAGGACACCCTTCTTATCATTTTATTTTCCTCATATCACCTCATGATATTCGTAGTGTGTAGGTTTTTTGTTTTTGGCTAAGGTTTGGTTTGTGTCTTTACTACTTGAGGGGAAATTTGCATTTTAGATTCCAACTCAACCCAGCAGGTAGAACATTATTTACAATACATTTATGACCTCTATTTTATGACAACAATAAAGCATTTTCTTTTGTTGTACATAATAATGTTTTAATCATAATAAAATTACAGCAAACATATTTTTCGAAAGCTAGCGTTTGCAAAACAATTTACGATGTGAGCAAATCTGCAAATGTTGGCAGTTTTCAAAACAACCAGGCGCTAATCTAATTAGCTTAATTTTTATGTGCCTATTTTTTAATGTTTTAAGCTTAATTTTTATGTGTACTTTTAAGTAATATTATTTAAAAGAAAACGGACTATTGTTTGATAGATACAAATGGTACAAATGCATATCAGCATGTTCTCAATATTATTATTTTTATTATTATACTACTTTATTTAACTTTTACTTTGAGTTTAATGAACAAATGAAGAAATATTCTTTTCTTGTAGTGTATACATATTCGTGTGTTGTATTGCTTTGATGGAAAGATTAATCTTTCGCACCAAATCTTTTACAGTAATCTTCCAAGTCCAACGCGTTTCCATTATAAGTTTCTATATTTTCTCTTATGTGTTTTCTGGTATTCTTTAAATCTGTAGTTAATTTTCTTTTAATTTATTTTTTTTTTTCTCTAACCTAATCCAGTTTTAATCCAGTTTTTTTAGAAATTTTTTTTAGTGCATTTTAATATATTTTTCTTAATGCATTTTAATATATTTTTCAATTAAATAGTGAAATTATTTTGTTGATCTGTGTACGCTTTGATCTTCTCTGTATTAGCTGCGAATGAATTTAAAAAGATTTATACTGATTTTTATACTGATTTTTATATCAGTTTTTTTATATCAGTTTATTTTTATACTGATTATTATGTTGATCATTATTATTTTCTGAGATTAATTTATTTTCTCTTTGATTTAGTCGATAAGCTCTGAAAGTACGAATTAGAGGTCTGCATAAGACGTCTCAAAAGATTCGAAACTGACATAGCAGCATTTTTGCGTTGATGCAGTGCTTCCGTTTGATTTCGAATCAAGCCGTCGGACTATCGGAATCATATGTGTAAAAATATCGGAATCATACGTAAAAAGTCACGGCTTGATTTGATTTGATTTTTAAAGATAAATATCCCCTCTTTAATATATTTTTCGAATTAGATTCGTAGCTCAAACAGCTTTCGAGAAAATTATTGTAAAAGATTAAATTTAAAAAAAAAAACAAAATTAAGCTAATTGTTTTTAAGAAATACCTGAATAACCACAATTTTTTTGTGATTGCAAAATGAATTCTTATGAATTCTAAATAAAATACTTCAAACCGGTAGGAGCTATGTCTTGTAATTTTTGAATAAATTGAATTTTGGGAAATATACTTCTTTCCAAAAGTACACTTTTTGCGTACAACTGATTACTTTCTACGCTGGAAGTTACGTTTCGCCATTTTTAACGTAAAAAGTGTACTTTGGGAGAAAAGTATGTATATTTCCTAAAATTTCCTCAATTTACAATTATTTGTACTAATATCCATTAAAAGGAGGTGGTTGTAGGCAATTTGGACCAGCGTTGGTAACATCCCATATGGTCTAGTGGCTAGGATATCTGGCTTTCACCCAGAAGGCCCGGGTTCGATTCCCGGTATGGGAAGAAGTTTTTTTGTTTTTTTTTTTCAAAGGAATATTTTTCCGTTTTTCAAATTAAATTTCATTCATAAATGATTAAAAACTGTCTGATTTTTCACTTGCGGCGAGTTCGATTAAATGAAGTAAAGTATTTGTGTGTGTGTGTGTGTGCGTGAGCGGTTTTACGAACTTTTAAGAGGGGCAAGCAATTAAAAAGAAACTTGTTCGTATGTCGTTGGACTTGAAGAAGTTGAGCCCCCACAAAAAACTACTTTTCTCATGAATGAGCAAAACAAACACACAAAAAACAAATACTCGTACAAAAAAAAAAAAAAAACAAACAAAAAAAACAACAAAATTACGATAATCAACACGCAACTAATTTGCATGAACTTCAGTTCGCGGTAGACTGGATTAAGTTGACTCCGCATTGATTAACTGACTGACAGCTAGTTTAATTGCTTTTGCAAAAAAAAAAAAAATTTTTTTACTTTGATAAAAAGCAGCAAATATAAAGTGATTTTATGTACGAGTATGTACACACGTACATCATAAAGTTTTTCTTTGGTTTTTATACGATATTTTCTCCCCTTCTGACAGTACACTCGCCTTTCGTTTTCTTTTCCTCTAAGTAACTGACTCTTTCGGGCACAACCGTGTTGTTAATTACACCATTTTAATATCACACACACTCGGCGCTCGTATTAAACCCATTTAAAGCAGGTAACTAACTCTCTTTACACTTACACTGAGCTATGGTTTTAAGGCTACGACTAGTATAGCGTCAAGCTGTGCCCGCACAACTTATGATTGCTATATGCCAGGATCCAGTCTTGCTGAATTTTAATAACCATTATACAAAATACGAGCAACGGCTATGAATAAATATAAAAAATGTAAATACAAGACTATAAACTAAACTAAAAATCATTCATCAGACAGAGTTAATTTCTTTGCTGATGATGATTATATGACTGCAGGAGGGCCAGTCCAACAATTGTATCACAATTTATTTTAATTAGTTACAGTTATGCTCACATCGTTGTCTTTTTTTTTTTTTGTTGTCGTGCTCCAAACAGCTTTAAACAGTTCAATTAATAGGTTTTTAATAGCTTTAACTTTTTCAACGTGTAATTTTATTAATTTTATTTGATTTCAAAGTACATAGGTTTATCCTTTGCTTTATATGATATTCGTTTTATACGATTTGGGTTAAATATAATTGTGAAATTGTGGAGAAGTACCCGAACTTGGAGAAGTGAAAGAGTCTCGTGTACGCGGCCTTAACTTTTTATTTACACGGTTTAACACGGTTGAAGTGGAAGGTTGAACAGTGGAAGAACTTTTGAAACTATGGCCGTCAACTATGTAGTTTCTATTTACACGACCTTAACTTTCTATTCATACAGTTTAACTAGGTTGCAAAATAGTGCACTAGAACTTACGAACTTATGAAAGTGAAGGACTTGTTTTCCATGTAAATAGAAAGTAACGGATTTTCAATACGGCGATTTCCAAGAACCATAGAACTTTGCAACTTTATACAATTTTAAAATATCTTTAAAAATTCTGTGTTAATTCAAAAGTCTTTTTCAAATTAGTCTCTTTCAAAAATTATGCTCAATCTCATTATCAATATCATTTGATTTTTTCTCTACTTACGAAGTAGTCTTATCATTAATGAAATATGTCATTAAATATTTTTCATGGTTATAGAAAAGTTTTGAAGATGATAGATTTTTCCTATGTGCAATTTTTTTAAATAATAAATCCAATTTTGTAAATAAAAAGGTTGGAATAATGAACTAAGGATCTTAAAATGGTGGGAGCTACCTCTTTTCGTTAAAGTTATATAAATATTTTGAATGCGTCCATGATCTTCTATCGGACGACCTTTTGCCCTATCCCAGCAGAAGTTCTCGAGTTTTTAGAAGATATCGTATCTAGAGATACGGTACGATATCAATACACTCGGAAGTACTACAAAGACGGCAGGGCCTACCTACCTATGGTTATTGTTGTAAAGAAAACAAGGTCTGCAATTACAATGATATGCAATTTTATCGACTATTACATATCATTGAGATTATATCATGATCCAAATACTATAAAGATTCCAAATACTATACATTTCTAGCGGTTTTAGGAGCCCTACCCTGCCATGTGCAGGGTTTCATTGGATCATATTACCATCATGTATTTCGATCGATATTTTATATTTATGATCGATTCGAATGGTTAATCTGAATCAACGGTTACTTGAACAAGTTGTTTTTTAATATTGTCAATATCAATCAATCTCTCTCTTCTTATTTCTTAAACTTATACGTTCGTAATTTGTTACACTTGACTTCATTTCGCCTCATACTTAGGTGTGTAGCTAATAATTTTCTTCCATTGAATTGTTTTTTTTAGTATTCTTTATTGTATAACCAGTTGGTCATTCCGTACAATGTGGTCCGTGATTTGGCCACTTTGTATGATCATTCGTTGGCTTTCAAATTTCGTTGGCTTCTTGATCACGCTTAAGTTAAGATTATATCAACTTTTCTTATGTTATTTTTGTTAATCGTTTGTCGGCCAAATCACTTGCACGAGGCAACCATGAATTTTCTGTTTAACATTAATTACTGCTACTTACTTTTTCCAGCTACTAAAACTATTTGTCAGCACGTACCATCATTTGCGAATTGACTTGCCAGCATGATCTGTGTGCAGCTGTATAATAAATTTAGTTTGAATTTAATTGTTCCGTCAACAAGTTGTGCTCGATCAACTAGTTTTTCACATTAAACAACTTGATACAATGTTCAAGTAGCTCTCATTTCGTTGGTGTCTTGTATTGATCTCATAGTTGTTTGGCGCTTAGACAGATCAATCGCTCGGACCGCCCCGCCCCGATCAGTCTCTCGGTTGGTCAGCATTTTTTCTTTGCCTGTGTCGATTGATCGATTTGTGAGCTCATTTTGTGACTTGTTTGTCGTAATGTCTGTCAACGTGTGATTACTTCACTTGATGTCATATTTTTTGTTATTGTAAACCGGTTTTTTTCTAAAAACATAAAAAATTTGACGTTTTTATCATACTTTCAAAGGCTTGATTTACACTGATCAAGCTGATATTGTGTTTTCATAATGCCGTAACTGTCATTATTTTCACTTTTCATTCCACTTTACCAGCTAATCAACTTTCTGTGGACGAGTCTGGTTGTCGCAGGATTTCGAACGATTATTGATCGTAACACTTTGCCGAAATACAAGTGTTGAAAATGTATTCTTAATTTGTTGCTTAGCGATTAGCGCGTGGGTATAATCGATAACTATTAATAACAGATTTATGCTAAGAGTCGATAGTCGAGTATTTTAAGCAAAAGTATGATTACGAATTACCAATTTTTAGTAAGATAATAAGTACGTATGTACAATATATGACCATGTAAACTGAGAAATTGTTATCTACATACATAGTATATGTACATACGATATATTAAATCTACTATGCAGTTTCCTTACAAATCTTATAGAATAAATTGTGATCACATTTATGTAGCGATTTAATAATGAATTTTATTTAAGTCAAGGTATGAACATTTAGTATGCGGCAATAATTTTTAATTTTCGATTAAGTTTTTCTTGCCTCAAAATCGTGGATAAATTTTTGTGCTGAGCCAGAGCTATCGAAATAAAATACAAGTAAAAGCGTTACCTTCGGCTTAATTCATATACTTTTCACACCTACAACTGTCGAATCGTTGATGAAAAAGTGGGCTAGTGACGTCAACTTTCATTTCATGGCCAGGTTTGGTTGATGAAAATACTCCTTATGTGCGATGGGTCGGTCTAAAGTGTTTGTTTTTGTTGTATGAGACAATCACAGCAGTTTAATTTTAAGAATGATCAGCTTAAGAGCTTCTCTAAACATACTACACATTATATCCTCGATAGTATAGTGGTTAGTATCCCCGCCTGTCACGCGGGAGACCGGGGTTCAATTCCCCGTCGGGGAGATTATTTTTTTCAACTAATTTAAAATTTGCTTAATTTTGTAATAATTATAAAAATAAAAATAATTATACTCGTAACAAAGATAACAAACATCTTCTCGAAAAAATTGGTTTTGGGTTTCATGATATAAAAACTACTCCTATAAACAGGTTTCATTTGAGGACTCAAAAAAATAAAATATGGACTTATATATCATATCTAATATGATATATCTAATATATCATTTGGACTTAAAATAAATATGACATTTTGCCACTTTGCCATTTTGCCAAGTATGATTTCTCCCAATCAGGAAATAATGCACAAGTTATGGCATCGTAAAAAAGCCCCCTTATCCTCTCTTGGTTTTGAAGTTATTGCCATAGTCACAAGGAAGTATTTTTATTACCTCTTTACTTTGGTAATAAATAAAGTCAAATGAATCACGGCACAAAAGCACTTCCAGTTTACTAATAAATACTAACAAAATGCCGTTAATAGTATGTCAAATGTCAACTGGATATGATGATGACAGCTGTCACTATTGTATGTAGAGACTTCATATAACTTAAAATTTCACATGGGAAGATTTTGAAACGTACAAAAATGGCACAGGAAAAATATTTACTATGAGTAGAAAATTGCAACGTAAAGAATAACAAAAGAAACGGTTTGAGTACGCTCTATTATCTTTAAAAGTTTTCATTTAAAAACATACATACATCAAATGTTTTCCTTGACAATGTTGGCAAAAAAAGAAAGATGAAAAGAGATAATAATAACTGTGTGGCATACAAAGAGCGGAATACTTTGTTTGATTTATGCCTTTTTTGTACGACAAAGATACGCGGAGAGATGACGTTAGTTTACTTGACAAACAATTAGATAGCGATATTAGATAGGTAGTGTCTACAGATAGTGACAGCCAGAGAGTGACAGCAAGATACGAGTAACTAAATGTTGCTAACTTTTTGCTGATATACTAAGTTTTTTTCTTTCTACTTTCTAGCTGTGAAAATGTATAGTCGGCCTTAACTTATCACTTGATTCTTTTGTATGTTAATTTTCTCTTACTCTGAAGCTTTAATAAAAGACCGTCATGTCATAAAATTAATTGCTTTCTTTTTGGTTTAATTAGGGTTCCCTTTTTCTTTGTCTAAATTCTATGATTATCTACTAATTTTAGCTGTCATCTTCGCCAGTAGGCTAAAGCGTTTAGCTTGTACTAGTATCTAGCTAGCTAGATCTTCGTTATCATTTTGTGACTGGCATTTTTCTGAAAAAGAAACCATTGTTCAACCATCATCATCATCACAGTCATCCTTTTCATTACTTGCTCCATCATCATTATCGTAACCGCCGCTATAAAATGCCGGTTTTAAGAAAATTTCTACAGCTTTGCTAAAAGTGAAAAAGTATTGCCTTCAGTTTTTTGTTGATGGAATTAGCGCCTTGTATGCTACAGTCCTCATCATCGTTATTATCACAAAAACATCCTCTTCATCATTATCATCATTACCGTCATGAAATGCCGGTTGTTGTAGGAACATTTTTTCAGCGAAAATTTCTTTAGAGTTGAAGTAATGGCTGCAGTTTTTTGGTGATGGAATAAACGACTTGTATAAAATAATCTTAACTTAAGCTTAAGGAGATTAGCATCGATTTGATGAAGCCTCTTCTTGTCAGTTATATGAGTAATAATAATAATAATAATAAAATAATAATAATAATGATAATAGTTTTCTAGGTTAGCCAAGCATTAGACGAAGTTAAGGCACATTATAATGATTGGACTAAGAGAAATTTCTTTCGTAAAATCATAAAAGAATAGAGTAGAGTAGAGTAGAGCAGTATAGAAGAGAAAAGAGGATAGCAAAGTATGAGTTTAGTACAGAGTAGATTAGAGTAGCTTTTGGAGAGTTTAAAGTTTAGAGGCTTTAAAGTTTAAAGATAAATACAAAATTACAGGGACGGAGCATTGTAGAAACCTAGTAATTTCCAACTGCGCCGCCGTGTCTTACTTCAGCAGGCTTACTTTTTATTTGGCGTTGGTGGTGGTAACTGGACGTTTTTACATTGACGTTTAAATGAAAGTTATAACTTTTCTCATTGAAAAAAGTTGAATTTATGTTTTCTTCTTAATATGAATATTACCTTTCTCTGCTTTGGCTGGTAATCATAGTCAAAAGAGAGATTAAATCACGGCAAGTGTTTGTGATTTTGATCTTATTAACAACCTAAAGATTAGGTTATGATAAAGCCTTGATAAAGTTATCAAGATTTCACGGGAAAATTGGAGTTTTTGCTATCATTCAATAAAGACTTCATACGAACAACTGATTATTGTTTAAACATTGAATCTGCCTCAAATTTTTAAGTATGTATTTTGCGGCCATACCGAATTTACCTGAAAAGAGAATAAAAAATAGAAAATACGTTAAGTACAATATTTCTATAATTACGATACATATTATTAAATATTTTTTTTTCAAGAAATCTAAAAACAATTTTAAAATCATATAATAAATAATTCATATGAAATTTTGAGAGAATAACAATTTTAGGAAGCTTTATTAAAGAATAATTAAAATTAAGAGAAAAGAAATTTTTTTTAAATAATAAAGCCTTTTGAATTTCAAAGTGGGTGTAAGTACTATACACCGCCAAAAAGAACTACAAGAGCACGAAGAAGAGGAAGAAGAAGAATTTAAAAAAATCGCTTATCATTTATCTTTACACAAAAGCAACTTTAAAAAAAATGAATCATTTCTGCTCTGTCATTGTTGAAATGACCAGAGAAAATCATGTTAATTCAATGTAGCGGAAGATATCTCGTAAACCTTTGTTTTACCATACTTGTGCTGCGTTTACGTTGTATTTTTGTTATGCTTTGCATGTTTAACGCTACGGTCTCAAGTAAAGAAATTAAACTTTTTTTTTTTTTTGTCATTATGAAACACTGAGCAAAATCGTATGATTTGCTAGAAGTGTACGAGTATAGAAACGCTGAAATGTATGGAGTTTATTGATAACCTTTTCTTGTAGTGTATAAATTAAATAAAATTTAAAGAAAAGGAATTTATTTTTATTGTCGTTGTTGTTGTTGTTGTTGTTGTTGTTGTTATTGTTGTCATACTCGTGTCGTTCTTTACAATTAAATATCGTAAAATGCATAACATTTGTTGAGACTTGACATGCGAGCCCAGTTTCGCATTATGAGCTCGTAGTTAAAGCAAAGTTATACAAAGAGTATCTTTTAGGAATAAAAACAAAAACAACAACACGTCAGTATCTCAGGTTGCCAACAACAACAACAACAAGGAGTTATTGATAACATGAAAAAAGGGTTCTGGAAAAATGACCAACTCCAGTGAGTTTGTAGTAAAAGCGAAGACTAAGAAGACATTTTGACGTATTTTCTGTCTGTCTTCTGTGTGTCTGACTATCTCTCAGGCAGAGCTCTGTTTCTTTGGAAGTAGTAGACAAACAACGAACGTAACCGTAACAAGCCGTGAGCAAAGCCGTGACCGAACGTATGTATGTATGTACAATAACTTAAAGTGCTGCGAAAAAAAACAATACGCGAAAGAAATTATCGAAGCGCAGAATTAAGAAATATATGTGCATACTCGTTCATTATATACATACATACATATGTATACTCGTAATATATATGTTTGTATGAACCTGAACAAATTGGTTTACTAAACCTAAACTATCACGGCAGAAATGATCACGAATTACATGCGAGTATATCTATAACTAAAGAACTGGCATGAAATTTTGAAAGCGAGAAAAATTTAATTAAGAACGCACCGGACAATCTGTGAACTTTTATTAGCGACTTCAAATTAATGGGATTCTCAAAAAATGGCCTCATTATTTTTGGGGCGAAAGCTTTGTTATGGTAATGGAAAAAAAGTTGGAAATGATTACATACGAGTATATCGTATGATCTTAATCTTGTAAGAGCGTCCGGATCTATCATGCTTGACTTGGAAATTGCACGTACATATGTATATGTACATATTTATATGGAAATTATATGAATTAATTTATTATATTTACGAAGAGTGTATGTTATTAGCGTTTTTCAAGCGCCTTACTTTCACCCATTATTTTTTTAAGCGCTTACACGTTTATAAAACCATTTTGATGAACTATAAATGGATCATTTTTAAAATGATCGACACTCTTTAAGGTCATTTGCAAATGTACGATCCTAAAGAACATTTAAAAGTTCTGAATTTCTAAGAGCACACCGAGCACGTTTTTCCAAAAAAAAACACGATCAATGCTCAAAGCGATAATGTGATCTGATTTTTTAATAGAATCTAAAACAACAACCACAATTTACAACTGATATGGCTTTAGTTATTAATTTTTCCGATATAAAATCGTAATAGTCAAACTTCTAGCGGCAGGCAATAGCCTTTTTTTATAGTAGGCACCTAAAACCACCACGGTTTTTTCGGTTTTGTATAAACCTACGATATTTGTTGAATATTTAACGTAAACCAGTAGGTGCATTTTTTCCGTTTTGCTTACTTTTTTCTCACCGTCTGTCATTTTTTCACGATCGATAGTGGGAATGCGAAATTGCGCCATCTCAACGACTGACTCTTAAATCAACTGACTTCCTGCAGAAGAACATGATAACTGCATTTAAACTTTCTGTCGAACTACTTCTTATCTGTCAAGCGTGACAATACGAAGGCTCTACTAAAAAAATTAAAAAGCACCTTGAACGAGTCAGGCCCGCAAAAGCACCTGACAAGAACAAAAGAAGAACAAGAAAAAGCAGAAGAAGAAGGAAGAAGAAGATATACTATTTTTTTTTTCTTCTGTCAGTGCAATTCTGTCAGTAACTGCAGGAACAGGAAGAGCTGCCAACGACTGCAAAAGATTGTTATCTAATGTTCATGATTGTATAATTTGATAATATCGTAATACATCGAGTATACGCGTATGATACGATACTACACAGCTGATGACAAGTTGCAAAAGGAAATAAAATCATTTCATACTCGATGCTCACAAGCGAGCGAGGTACAGCAAGAACTGGTTGGTGGTTCGGTTTTAGCCAAGCGAGACAACATAAGAGCTCTCAGAGTCATTCAGATTCTCAAGACAACTTGATTAATTACATTCATCGATATCGTGTATGTAGTGATAATAATTATTTGCTTAATGATTATCAAGAGCAATTTTTCCAGAAGATCCAGATTACAATAGAGCCGCTAATAGTACTCTATAGCGGTCTTTCAATAAGAGGTGTTATTGAAATAATGCGTCATTTTTGAGCTGTCAACATTTAACTAATACTGAGACTTATAATAAACGAAATGAAATAATGAAAATTCACTAAAAAAATTATAAAAATTTCATGGACGCAGTCTTTAAAGTTCGTAGAGAAATTTTTTAAATTTCTTGCCTCAAAGTGGGCGTGTATGGTTAGTTTAATATATCATTGTCTATTAGTTCTGAGTTAAAATTTCTAGTTGCCAGCTTCTCGGGAAGCTCGTTTTTGAAAACCAATTTCTAAATTTGTAGCGAACATTTTGAGAGGGGCGCAAATTCTCTCCTTAAAGTGGGCATGGGTGGTTAATTTAGGGTTTATGTTGCATTGTCATTTAGTAGTTCTAAGCTATGGTTCAAATTTCAAGTCTCCAGCTCACCGGGAAGCTGGTTTAAAAAAAATTTCAGAATTTGTAGCGAGCATTTTGAAAGGGCCCAAATTTCTTGCCTTAAACTGGGCGTGGGTGGTTAATTTAGGGTTTATGTTGCATTGTCATCCAGTTCTGAGCTATGATTAAAATTTCGAGTCTCTAGCTCTTCAGGAAGCTAGTTTAAAATTAGTTTTAAAATTTGTACCAAACATGAACGAAAACGACCTAATAATAAAAACGTTTTGAAATACTCGAAAACGAGGAATAGTCTCCATCCACAACAAGTGATATTTATTGTAACAACAAATAACACTTCTTGAAGGTAATTAAGGTTAACCGGTAATCCAGTAATGCAAGCTCCATTTTACGCGCAGTATTCATCCATAATTGTAATTAACGTCTTTCGGTAGCTTAAAATCGTCTCAGGATTTAATAAAGAATTGACATTGTGAAATGATCGTAAATGTCATTAAGAAAGAATATAGTAATTATTCTATGTATGTACATACAATCGATCAATGGCAAATGTTGAGAATCGTTGGTAGAGAGATGTTATGAAAATGCTAAAAGGAAAGCATGATTGATTTAGAAAAACTTAGCACGAAAGAAACATGTTTATTCATTACAATCAAGTGATGATTGTCTCTTCAGAAGACTTTTTACCATGCTATATATCTACAATATACAAACATACGAGTATATATCAGTGCATGCTGTGTGTGTGTGTGTGTGTGTGTGTTTATATTATTGCAAATACACGAAGAATTCATGAAGAAATGAAGTCGCAAAAAGACAAATAATACGACTCGTCGTAATATCGTAGTAGTATGATTTACTTGAGCAGTTTTTTTGTTTTGCGTTTATTTTCTGATTTCTATGAATTTTCCTATTTTGCTTTTCCAACTTCTCTCTCTTGAAGACGATTCCATTGCCGGGCCGGGCCATCAGCATTCGATAAAGGCCATGCGGTGCGGTTACTCATTACACCGAGTAATCAGTGTATCCAACCATTAAGGAGATGGATGACAGGAAGGCGGGCAGGTTGGCAGGCAGGTAGGTTGAAGATATCTAGGTATGTCGGTACGTATGTACGTTCGTAAGTGTACGTTGGAACATTAAGAATTCAATGACCGGTTAAAGTCATTGACCGAGGCGGTGAATGTTTAAATTATGATGGTATGATCGTCTCTTGTGGCCGTTATCATCAGCGTTTGCATTGTCGTTAACGTCATTAATGTCTTAATAATCGACGCACTTGATATAGAGACACTTTGGCATTTGGGATCATGATTTTTAAAGGAAGAAAAGGGAAGGAAGAAAAAATGAAGAAAAAGGAAGAAAAATTCTGAGTGAATCTGTAGATTATATTAACGGATGACCGTTATCTCAATCTGGTTTGTAAATCATAGTTGAGAATTCATTAAGGATCATTTCAAGATTAATTTTGAGAGCTCGTAATGAAAGGAAATCATAAAACCAAGTTAGGAATAGTTGATAATTTGGTTTGTAATATTCAAGAAGGTAATAATTTACCACGAAATCGAGAGAGAGGCAGAAAAAGAGAGCATTCATTGTGTTGGATTGGGTGTAAAGTATTCTATGAGTACCAAAATAAAATAAAAAATCGTAAAAAAAATAAAAAATAAATAAATAATAAATAAATACTAATAATAATTAATAAATAAATAAAATAGCATCCCAATAAAATCGTTTTAGAAAATTGTTAAATTAATTTTTTTTATTTCTTAATAAGATTTCGATACACTGCAATAATTTTTCTATTGAAATCATATATGTTAATGTATCATATAAGTTGTCGTATACTAAACGGTTTTCATTTTGTGAATATTTAAAGAATTTATTAAGAATTAGTAGGTGTCTATGGAGAAAGTTAGTTATGTTTGCTTTTGTTAAAATTTCTTTAATTTTTTATTTATAGGCCTTAACTAATTTGTTTTCGTTTCAATTCATTATTCTTCTTCAGTCGAGTAATCTTTTTCAGCGCTTTTCGATTCACTTTTAGCCGTGTCTTTTTATAATCAGCCCACTGTGTAATCGATTCAGTCAGTAAAAAATCAACATTTAGACATCAAATAATCGACTGAATGACCTCGAAAATGTGACCCTAACGGCTTTCACTAAAAATATTTGACACAGAATCAAACAGACAGTTAGTTCCAGCCATTCAATTTTGCCGACGCTAAAGCTAAAGCTAACGCTGAATTTGACTCTGGGCTGATATCTTCAAATCATTCGATCATTATCGTAGTCAGTTATTATAGTCAGCATTATAAAGGCAAAAATGTTGCAAAAACAACAAAGAGCAAAGAGCAAAGCATCAACAACAGCAGCATGTTATTTTTTTCTATTTTATCCCGAACTTAGGCTTTTCATCATTAAAAATAATATATATAGCAAAAAATTAAATTAATCAAACTATGAACAAATATGTATTCTTTTCTTTCTTTTTATAAATATTAAGCATTTGGCAACTCTGGCTGGCTAAAAATTTAAATTAACTAAAGCAATTAAGGTTTTTAGTAACATTGATGAGCTCTGGCGGTTGCTGTTTTGAGCCAAAACTAAAAAAAACCATAACCACAATCGTCTCGTGCGTGATGGTTAATGTGCATCAAATGAAAAAAAAAAATTGTTTTCTTTTTTATTAACAGAAATATTTCCATTTTGTTGCTGTTCGTTGTTGTTTTGCCTGGTGGTTGCATTAGCGGTGAATGGTAACTGTTTGAGAAAAGCTCATCACTCAGCTGTGGATAATTATGTATATATATGTATATGTATATGTAAAAAAAGAGTGTGCGTGTGCGTGTGCGTATGCGAGAGCGCGTGTGAAGACTTCATATGAATGACTTGAACTTGAAATTATTTTTAATTAACACTGATTATCATCAAGACCATAATTTTTAAAACCATAATTTAATTAAATCGCTTGAAACGTAGAAGGTTAGGGTTAAGGAGAGGTTAAAGTAACTTATGCTATTGTCGTGGGCATTGCGGGCTAAAGATAAAAACAGGCAAGGAAACTAATGGCTGCCATTAGTTAAAAATCTAAAGATCTTGACCTATGCTGGCGTGCTAAACGAAAGCGTACTACTAGGGCCCATTGAAAGCATCGACTTCATTCAATTTACTGTACTAAAATGTAAACAAACTGCTGTCAAATAGGCTGATGCAGTCGAAAAGTTAAAAGTTCGGCAACTTTTGATTTCGACTTTGACGGATGCTTTGTTTATGGGCCGATGCTCGTCAGAAAGCGTAAATTGAACTCGATTTGACTCGATTTAGAACTTCAAAGTCGAAGTCTGACGGACTTTATGGGTCGAAACCAAAACGATTTTGCAATGCATATTTGTCTTCTAACTTGACAAATTAGATTCGAATACAAACCGGTTTCGGTGAAGCACCATTTCGAGTGCCTTTTTTTTTAATGAAATATCAAAAAATAATTACATTGAAAAGACTTTTTGGGTGTTCACATGAGTCAAGAAATTATCATGCAACAACATGCAGAAAAATATTTCAGCAACCAGCAGCAGCAACAACATACACAATTAGTGCAAACTGAAAAAAATACAACAACAACATAAAATTGACACCATCAGCAGCAGCGAATACAATAAAAAGTAATCAGAAATACATAACACATTTTAGCAACAACAACAATAAAAAGTGTAATAAACAAACTCCGGAGAAAACAACAAAAATAAAGAAATCTACAACAAAACAACAAAACAATAGTAATAATATGAATTAAATAAACCTTTAAAACGTCAACACAAACGACTTAAGCTAAATTTTATTAATCCGAACAGAAGATAAACGAGCTCGTCACATTGAAACGACAGTTTGTCTGTTCAAAAATTTAAAGCGTGTCTTCGTCATGCTTGTGGGAGGGTGTGTGTGTGTTGTTAGAAGTAGGTTTTGGTGAAGGGGGAGAGGGTAGAGGAGAAGCCCGCTAACTCAGTGAGTGACACGAGCTGCTAAGCTGCCTTTTTATGGTGTCTTTGCTCCAACTGCTTTTATTCATTGTCAATGCTAACATTATGCGGCTTGTTGTTGTTGTTGTTGTTCTTTGTTCTTGCTTATTAATTATCTATTATCGACGAGATTAAGGTTGGTAGGTTTTTAACCAGGTTGTTAATATCGCTTCTCAGTCATTTTCTTTAGTGTCGTTTCCTTAGTGTTATTTTCGTGTCGCTTCTTTAGTTCCATTTTTTTACTATTGTTTCTTTAATGTAATTTTTGTAGTGTTCTTTTTTAGTCCTTTCTTTATCGATGTTTTTGTAGTGTCTTTTGTGTAGTATCGACGTTTTTGTAGTGTCTTTTCTGTAGTGTCGTTACTCTAATATCGCTTCTCAGTCATTTTCTTTAGTGTCGTTTCCTTAGTGTTATTTCCTAAGTGTCGTCTCTGTAGTGTCGTTTCCGTAGTCTCATTTTTGTAGTATTGTTTCTTTAATGTCATTTCTTTAGTGTTCTTTCTTTAGTACTTTGTTTATTGAAGTTTTTGTAGTGTCGTTACTCTATATTGCTTCTCAGTCTTTTTCTTTAGTGTCGTTTCCTTAGTGTTGTTTCCTCAGTGTTATCTCTGTAGTGTCGTTTCTGTAGTATCATTTCTATAGTGTCGTTTTTATTGTATCGTCTCTGTAGTGTCATTTTTTAGTGTCGTTCCACAGTTCAGTAACGATTTCTTAAGAAATCATACACCACTGAATCTCACTCTAAATATCGGGATAAATAAATTATTACAAAAAGATTTTTTCAATAAAGTAAAATGTGGAAAAATGAACTGCTGTATATCCTGAGAACTGTTAAAACCTACGCCACTGATTACACGGTATCGGTATTGCAGAATATCGTATAAAGAATGAGAATGAAGATGGATGAGTATAAAAAGAAAATAAAAGCGTTAACAAAAAGAACCGTTGCGTTAACAAAATCTACCAATGATTCGAAGAGAAAGCAGATAAAAAAATTTATGTATGTTCGTAGAGAAGAAACGAAAGTGTAAATTAGTTAAAAAATTTACAGATGAAAGAGCAGTTAGTTCGTTTATGGTCAAAGAAGCTTAAAAGTGCGGTATTCTTTCTTTCTGAGAACAGAAAAAATCGAAGAGGAAGAAGAAAAGAAACATTTAGTTGCGGAAGGAATGTACAGTTAATGTTAAAAAATGTGTTTAACTGTTTAACTCGAGGGAAATTAAAAGAGAGAGAGAGAGAGAGAAAGGCGAGAGAAAGAAGTGAAGATACAAAAAGAGTGCTAGAAGGTAAGATTGATCCAAGACTGAAAAGAAGGGCAGGGAGAGAAGAGTGGCTAAAACGAACTTTAAACCAAAGAAAACAATGACTAAAGAAAAAAAAAAGAAAAAAGATTGACAAATAGGAAGGCAGCTAGAGCAAAAGATCTATAGACAAGAAAAGAGAAGAGTGGTAGAAGAAACGATTAATAGAATGGCAGGAGGGCAGAGTAGCTGAGGAAAAGAATGCCCGTAGAATTATCGTCGTCGCTTTCGTAATGACCATTCTAATAAATTCCTATAGTAGTCAAGAATAACAATAAACCTAATATTCGTTTTAATGAACAACAAAATTTATTGGTTTTTAATCTAGAACTAAGTAATCTTTAGTCTTTATATAGAATGACCTACTTTCAAGTTCTTTTTTTTGGACTCTTTTCTCAACAATAAATTAAAAATAAGTTTGAGTTTTTTTAAACGAGTAACCAGTTTTTTAAATGATTTTCGTTGATTGATAAAGAAAGAATTAGAAAAGAAAAGAATTTTAGTTTAAATTAATTTAAAATGTAATAAACTTATTCAAATAACAATTTTAGAGGTATCATATGGGTCATTAGTTCCTAAGGATATTTCCTAGGAACTAATAACTATCGTATCCTAAGGATATTTTACATGGACATCTAGCTATTTTGGTTAACTATCGTATTACCAAAAAGTTAAGTTTATGTATTGTAAGCGTCGCAAAAATTGACCTTCTCGCATAAGCGCGGGAACTAGACCTCCCACCCATACGATTTCTTCTGCACTCCATCTCTTTTTTCTGCAAAAAACCATGTCTTAGACCGTTAGTTGAGGCGAACTGAAGGCTTAAGATAGAGGCATATTCCGTTTTAAGCTTGTTTCGAAGCTATTTCGAAGTCCTATAGGCCTTAATGAAACGCAAACTTCACGATGTATGGCCGGCACATGTGGTTGCTATTAGATAATGAAGGAATGGTCACTATTACTTAACAGTATACTTAGTAGTAAAGGGTGTTTTTTTAAGCCCGATAGAACTTCAAATGGTAAAAAATAACACAAAAAATAAAATTTTAATAAAATTGTTTTATTCACTCGAAAGGTCAAGACATGGCATTAACATTTCAAAATGATTTGGAGCATATGGCCACCGCGGCTGTTTTTGAGTCACTGTTCTTCAATTTTGAGTCAGATTTTCGAGTACTTTTTTATAAGTTATCGAAGATTGTTCAATAAATGTTGTTATAAGACTCAGAGGTTTTTTCGTGAAAAATATCCTGAAGATCTGAAGACCTGAAGATTTGAATACTGATATTTTTATATAAATTTTAAAGTTCATAATGGTTTTTGACTTCGTTACTTGCATTCTAAAAAAAAAAATTAAGGAGAAATGATGCCTCCATCCATTCGTTGCGTGGGCGCGCACAGTCAGCTGACTGTAATTATTTAAAAGAAAGCTATGGATGAATAATAATTTCTACCGGACCGACTAACCGATCATTAAAATAGTAAACAGACCGTTTTAATTTAGTCAGTTCGGTTTGTTTAGTTGATTTGTTGTTGTTGGGCGAAGCTTCTTCTTCCTTCTTGGTTGGTTTAAGATGTTCGAAAGAAAAATCTTGATTATAATAAAATTCAAAAAAGAAAAAAATTGTTAGCAAAAAATTTTACTACCTTTTTCTGAAGAATTTCTTTTATTTATCTATGTTTATTTTTATTTTAATTAATAATCATGATTTCTGTCACTTTGTTCAATATGACTAACACAAACATTAATCATGTTGTCTGGTTGTGGTATGAAATGGGAGTTTTATTTGCTTGTTAAAATATCTTCATCATCTTCTTCTTCTTCTACTACTACGATTTTTTCTACTTGGAGTTTGCAGTTAATTGAAATGTGCCATTTTGTTTGGGAAAATTTTAGACTTTACTCCGTGGTCGTGGATTTTAATAAATGACAACATCAACTGTCAAAGTTCAGCTACTGCGTCAAGTCGATTTCTTAATTAATATTTTATTTTTCTTGCTTTAAAGCGAACCGAGTTACACAGGGCCCAAACATCACATAAAATATAAAAAAACCATCCGATTTCTCTATGCTTTCCATCCAAGAAGGAAGAAAGCCTTAATAAAAATATAAAGCAAATCTGATGAAAATTTGAAAGGACAGTCATATTAGAATACAAGTTCAATAAGAAAATCTTATTGTTTCTCATGAAAATGTTCTTATTATTATTATTTTTATGTGGTACTATTTTTCTCTGTGTAGTTATTGAAAACTTGTTACCATAAATTGACTACTGTCAGCTGAAATTAGTCAGACAAGCGTCAAGCTTAACTTGTCTAACTTGCTGTCAAGATGGAAAATTTCTTAAAAATTAGTTTGGTTTACACTTTCCTTTTACGATTATACAAATATCCATACATATACATTTATTGTATATTCGTCGTTCATGGTTTTGTGTGTGTGTGTGTGTGTTGTGTTTTTTTAGGTTTATTAATTTTTCTTTGTTATTGTTCTTTAAAGTTACTTTGCAAAATACGCTGGAATTTTACTTGAAACTAATATAATCTTAAATTGATTTTCGCTTTCTTAACTTTTCTTTTTTTCAAACTTATATTATTTTATTTTATGTATTTCTTTTTTAAGCAGAAATTTTCCTTTATTATGTTCGGTTTTGAAAAGTTAAGCTAAGTACGTAAATGACCTTTTCGTGTCAATGATTATTTACGTAAATGCACACGTTTCTTTCTTTTCATTAATGAGTTAACAAAAAATAATAACGCAAGAAGAGAAAACCAAAATCATTAAGTTTCAATTTGAAATGGGTAACGAATGAATAAAATTAAAGAAATAAAGAAAAGTCAATGTGATATATGGTATATATGTATGTATGTACGTAAATAAATGTGTTCGTATGTACATACGTCATTTTAGTCATAATATAATTCGTATTTTACTAACCTATTCATCATATTTCATAATTTCATTAAGTCCTCTGATAAGCAAAAAAACCAAATTAAGTAAGTTAAGAAGACTTTTGGATTTTTTATGCCTAAAATTTGACGAGTTTTCAGATTTTCACCTTCTCTAGAGAGTTAAGAACTGAATGCAAAAAGAAAAAATACATTCTGAATAAAATATCAATGATATTTGATAGAAAATTTGAAAATTTTTATTTTTATTTAAAGAATAAACTCTGTCATTGATATTTCATTACCATTATCACCACACGGTAAACAAATGCAATTTTAACTTTTCCATTTTTGTTGAAAGTTTAGGCTTGAAAAAAATAATTTTCAAACTTTAGTTAAACTTGTTTTCTGCCATAGGAAGTAGTTTTTCTTCAAATACGAGTAATATTGATACCATATACCAAATACACAGAGCAAAATAGTTCTACATAAAAATAATAAGATCTTTTTATTGAGCCATTTTATTATGAAATCTTATTAATAATTTCTTTCTTTTCGAAAAAAAAATTTTAGTTTTTAAGAATGAAAATTTTTATAAAATATTTTACTTTAATTTTCTACAAATTCATAAAATTTTCTTTGGATTATATTAATTTAGGAGAATGTAATGCTAAATAATTGATTAGTTATCTAATTTTTTTTGGTTTCTTGACTCAGTTTCTTGACCACTGTCATAATTATGGCCACATACTCGTATAAGCCCATCAAAAGAAGTTACTTTTCTCTTATTTCTCAATAGATTACAAAAAGGAGTTAGTAATTTATCAAAGACGAAACAACGAATTCCTTTAATCAATAAAAAAGATCAATCAACCAAACCAAAAGAACCAACAAGAAATAAAATGGTGGCTTAGTATAGAGTATAAGATAGGTTTTATCTTGGCGAATTGATCTGACAGGCCAGAACATATCAAAAAGAGAAAAAAAATCATATACGAGTATCTTCATAAAAAAACCATATACGAGTATGTATCTTCAGACCAAGGCATCCTTAGGCCAGTCATCAAATCTCCAGCCATCATCTTAGCTACATAAGTTTTGAATTCAGCAAACAAACCAACCAACCAACAAACAACCGCACCGAACCGACAGTCGATTACAAGATGTTGTATGATAGATGCATAATGTTGCAAGATTATGTATCGCAAGAATACATGTATCGTACATGATGCAAGATGCAATATTTCCTAAAACAGCAGTTTAACATCTCGGTTACGTTGTTGCTTTTTTGCCTCGATCTCTAAATTTTTTTAAAGCTTTACTATCTCCCTTTTCACTTCATCACCCCCACCACAAGCTCTTCTTCTTTTTTTTCGACATAAAAACGCTATCATGCACGATCTTGTGTCGATGCGAAACATGTTACTATTTTAAGAACTTGCGAATAGACAGCAAATATGTAGGTACGTATGTAGATGGAGAGACAAATAGATAAATAAATAGATCGATCGGTATTCTTCATTCGGTGTTCAGTTCAGTTTTTCTGAACTGATTTTTTTTTGTAATCTTTATTAAGGCACGTTCGTTTTTTTACCTTGATTTCTTTGTTACTACGAGTATTATCGACTTTATTGACCATAAAATAAACTCATCAAAATCTTGTCTATCAACATTTTGGTCATTGATCAAATAAACAAATAAACAAACATAAAAACGTGTATGTACGAGGTGAGTTAGATTAGATTACAATTACAGTAAAATCACGGAAAAAGTAAAGGAATACAAATTCGAGCAAATTTATTCGAAATGTTTATCCTTCTTTTCGGTGATAAAATTGGTATAGTATGTATATTATACTAAATACAATAAATCGATTACATTGTGCAGATAGGTCGTGAAGTGAGAAGTACCGGATTCCATTTGATTTGGTCCGGAGGAAAATTTAAATATATTGTTTTTCGTTGAAACTTCGACTTCGATTTGTGGATAATATACTACATAAGTTTAAAAAATTCAAACAAAAATTTAAAATATCTATTTTCAGTCACAAATTTTTAACAGAAATTGAAAAATTAAACCAAAAGTTTCAATCAGAAGTACCGGATTCTCACTTTACGACCTATCTGCTTAACAACCACTTACGCTTACGACCAATCAAGCTTCGTTCTGCAATTTGTCTTATAGAAGAAATTGCTCTTGCTCTTTCTTGCTGCATAATTCATCAGTCAGAAACCTCATAAACAACCTTAATTCCTTTTGCTTTGCAAAGATTTAAAGTCCTTTTCAAGAGACACAAGACGCTATAAATATTGTAAGCTTTAACAGTAAAAATTTCATAAGCTATTTAAACCATCAAAATATTAATAAACGCCACTGAAAGAAGAAGATGAAGAAGAAGAAGAAGAATTGAATGCAGATCGCTCTAAGCTGCCTTTTTAAGTTGATTGCCATCTAGTTATAAACATCAAACTAAAACGTAGCGAAAAGAGCTCAAGATCAAAGCAAGCTAACAAATATGTTACATACAGTGAAATCACGCAATGATCAACTAAAAATAAAAGACAATATCTTTCATCGGAAAGATGAATGGCATGGAATTTGTAACCAAAGTATTTCACAGTACTCCACAAGAAATAAGAACTTTAAGCACTCGAAAAAATGTTTAAAAGTTTCTTTAATTCCATCTAATTGGACTGTAGGTTTAATTTTTCCAATTTCTGTTAAAAATTTGTGATTGAAAATAGATATTTTTAATTTTTGCTTGAATTTTTTTTAACTTATGGGCTATATTATTAACAAATAAACTCAAAGTTATAACGAAAAATAAATATATTCAAATTGTTAAAATTGTCCATTTAAATATAGACTTTTTATACTATGAATGTTGAAATTTCAAGTTTAATAATTGAACTTTTATGCTACGAATGTGGTACGAAGTTTTATAAAACTGATTTGAAATTTTCCACCTTAAAAGTTGAGAGATTATTTTGTGAATTCAGAAGTTGAATTTTTATATACTTCGTAGTTTGAAATTTTCAAGCACTGCTGCTGATTTTTTCACTACAGAAGTTGAAATATTCAACCACAAAAGTTTAATCAAATTTTATCAAATTTAAATTTTATCAAATTTAAATTTTATCAAATTAAAAGCTAAATTTATTACTTACAAAACTTAGTTTTTCAACCTTTAAAGCTCCGGATCTTGAAATTTTCAAGCACTGCTGCTCATTTTTATACTACAGAAGTTGAAACTTTCAACCACAAAATTTTAAAATACGTTTTATCAAATTAAAAGCTAAATTTTTTACTTACGAAACTTGAGTTTTTCAACCTTTAAAGTTAAAAATATATCTCATTAACTTAGATGTTGAAACCGGAGAAAAAAACAGATTCCGAAAAAAATTTAGAGTGCCAAAAAATTAGCGTAAAAAAGAAATGATTTAAAGAAGTAAATATTCAGCTTTAATCGAGATTATTGCGGCAACAAGATTGCGCTGACGCTGATGCTGTAAAATATATTTTTGTCATAATAAAAACAAGGAGAACAAGAACAAGAACAAGAACGAGACAGGAAGAACAACAGAATTGTTCAACAACAAGAAAATTGTTTAACACCTTTCTAAAATTGACTACGATTCAAAGAATTGGTTCTGAAATAATCCATTTGTTGCTTGTGGGTCGTCGGCTGTGCTTACGTTTGACAGCTCTAAAGTGGGCCAATGTTGGGGAAGAATGGAAGGAACATGGTCAGCAAACAAGAAGGTATAATTTTTAACAATACAATCCTTGACAAGAAACGGAGAGAAAACGGAGCAGCTCCGAGGCAGGAGCGGCAGAATCCGTATGATATGAAGTAAATCGTTCAGTAAGAATGGAATGACTGGCACAAATTTGGAAATGGGGCAAAATGTTAGATTTTAAAAGAAAACCAAAACAACAACAACAAAGATAAAAGAAAAAAATATATATATGTACATATATACGAGTACATACGAGTGCTACTATATGTTATATATATGTTTCGAATAAGAAAAAGAAGACAACCTTTACGTTGTTGCTCCCGGTGATGATGCTGAGGTTGAAGCTACTGTTGTTGCTGTTGTTGTTGCTGTTGTTGTGGTTGTTGCTGTTGTTGTTGTTGTTTTTGTTTGGGGTAGCATCAGTTGTGTACCTGGATGCTGGATGCTGGAAGCTATGATGCAGAGAATAGCTTTTAGAGTATGCCGTGTGGCAATAAAAGCTGTTGTGGTTGTTGTTGTTGTTGTTGTGTTCGTTGTTGTTGCTATTGAAGCTCGTTTTACCGTTAGTTAGAATGCAATGAACGTTGCCGTAGTCGCGCTGAACGCGGTCGGTCGCTACAATTCAGTACGGTATGATTCGGTTCGCTCCAGTCCAGTCCAGGCCGGTCCGGTTTTTGTTCTGATTATTTGTTCTACGTTCTTGAGGTTGCAATTGCTGCTGTTGTTGCTGCTGCTGTTGCCGTTTTCTTTGCTATTGGTGAGGCTGAAGCTAGAATGAGATGCTTGAGACGCATGCGTAACCGTGAATCACATAATATCGTAGTTGAGGAGGACATTGATACATGAAGGCGTTGATGTTGATGATGATGATGATGATGTTGCTACTGATTTAAGTAATCACTACATATCGATCACCTGAAGTTTCACCAAAGTTTCTGCAATTTTCTTCTATCAATTCTCATATAAAAAATGCTTTTCAATCCTTTTTCATACTAAACGCGTTGGAATGAGACGCGAATGGCAGGATAATTTCATTAACTTTAAGGTGCCGCCATACATTTTTTTAACTTATTTTTAACAAATTTTGTTTCGTCAGAATTTTGTTCGGTTTAAATTAGTTAAAGCCAGCCAGATTTAATTCATTTAATTCAAACACTTTGAAACCATTAGTTTTTTCAAACAAACAATAAATAAACAACAGTTTTTGTTGTTGGTCTTTTACAAGATCAGTGTAAAATGACAGTGAGTGTGTCTTGACAACTCAAGTTGGCTTGCGCGTTCGTCCAACTTAACACTTCAACGATTTGAACGCAACTAAACTTGGCTCAAAACTGAACACGAACATTATACATTTAAGCCATTTGCAAGCTTGCACAAATTTCACCACACCAAACGTTTTTTAGCTCCTTTCATTTTACGCTCACTCTCCCAGCTTGCTCTCTTAAACTCTCACACTGTCTCTCTCTCCTTTCGATCACCAGAAATGTATTTGAATGTTTTGCTTAGACATCACTCGCTCTTTCTCTAATCTCTCTCTCTCTCTCTCTCTCTCTCTTTAATCAACAATCATTGGAATGGTTTGTTGAACCAATTTGTTCAACGTTTTAACTGATTCACGAATATCAAATTCTATTCTTATTGCTTGAAATATTGTGTGTAGGTACTCCTCACTTTACGACCGAGTTCCATTTCGAATTAGGCCTCACGTAGACTGAAAAGCGTCGCCCAGCGTCATAGTTTTTTCAAATCTACTGTTTTTTGTTTGACACAGCGTCAAAACATAGCATAGCGTAGAAATTTTCATAGGTTAATGTATGCTACGCTGCGTTACGTTGCGCTACGCTCTTCAGTCTGCGTGAGGCCGGCCTTACTTTATTATTGTCTGTGCTTTATTATTGTGATTATTGTTTTCCGCTTATTTTTGCACATTAAAAAGATATCTCTGAAATGGGGGGCACTTTCAATTAACAAAGATTTTGAGAAAAATGTTTATACGATCGTTTGATTACTATTTCAGAAAATCAGCCCAATTTTTTTCTGTCAGTGTTAAGATTTGCGCTGAATCCGATGACGATTATTACAACGTCAAAAATGTTATAATACGACGACCAATGTTTAATAGAAAAGAGTTTATTGTCTTGCTTTTGATTATGAAATAATTGATAAGTACCCACGAGTATTTCATAAGTTGTTAAGTATGTTGTTTTGTTGTGCTTACCTTAACAACAATAACATTAAAAGCATGCATGCCAAGGAATGCTATTTTCAAAGATTCAATTTGCAAAGACAGTTTATCGCACGGCTCAATGTAAGCTATAAACAAACCGCTGACAGTGTCTGCCAAGAATTCTGTAAATTGCAAAAGAGTTCAGATTGATCTTTGAAAGAATCACGTAAAGCCTGATACAATGATCATACTTGTGCTCTCTGCACACAAACCTATCGAATGCGGAACTATTGTGAAATTTGAGTATTTTCATAAGCACAAGAGCGATGATATCGAGTTGAAAAATAATAATGAATTAAGCGAAATAAGCTATAAATAATTCTCATTTTCAAGTAAAACAACTCATTTAAGTTTTGAACTCTTGAACACTTGAGTCTTACACTTGCGTCGTTAGTCGTTGAAGCGCTTTCAAAAACGATTTGTGGCAAAAATAAAAGCCTTCTTCGAAATGAAGAAGTTTTTTTGGTTGTGTCTAATTTTTCGAGCTACTGCTCTAGTCGACCCATATGGCTATGGCAACCGGCGGAATCGTAATCGTAATCATCAGGTGCACCGCAGCACTTATGGACGACCCTGTCGTGGTGATGATAAGCCCGTGTGTGCCACTAACGGCAAGGATTATGTGCTGTTTGAGGATGAGTGTTTAGTGCAGCAGTACAATTATGAAAGCGCCCGTTTAGTACCTCAGTATGAGCGAGCACCGGGCGATTGTCGTGAGTTTTGCGCTGCAGTGTTTTTTTTTTTTTCATACAAGACAATCATTCACAGTTTGTTTTGTGGTTTACAGCATTTTCATTAACTAAGCCTTCGTATTGTTTATCGCGTTGTAAAGAGATTCAATGTCCGTCCAGTTACCAACCGGTTTGTGCCACAGCCGCCGTCTCTGGGCTCGTGGAAACTTTACGCAATGAATGCGAACTCTTGCGACGCTATTGTCTCACACAAACGAGTAAGTTCGGACGAACGGACGGACTGACTATCCTCGCGCCCACAATCGATCACTCTAAATCTGAATCCTTATGCTTTAGAATGGAATATGGTGCATAAGGGCCCCTGCATCAACGCATGCTCGGATAACTGTGGCAACGATTATAGACCCATTTGTGCGGCTTATAATGAAGAGAAGAAGTTCACTTTCATAAACAGCTGTCACTTTTCGTGTATCCAACGCAAAGGAAAAGTTGGTAAGTCTCGGGCCGTATTGTCCACTATGTATGTTACTTCTTCTACCGAAATTCTCCGAAGAGTCTACCGAAATTCTCTAAACAATTTTTCATTCTTCTCAACTTTTTTTTATGGATTTTCTTTAGATTGGAGCATAATAAAACCGGGTCCATGTCGCCGAATAACGCGCCCCATTGACTACAATGAAACAGTTGTTGTGCCTTCGATTGCCACAAGGACGTATTTAATTGTACTAAAAAGTAAAGAGCATGAATATGTAGACGCCATAACAAAAACCATAGAAGATTATATGTTAAATCATACGAAAAATATTGAACCGGAGGTACCACCAGTAACGGAAGAAATACTCATCTTCGAGAATAATCAAACTGCAAGTACTGTTCATCCTAATCCTTCTACCAAGAAGTGTCTTCTGCAGGATATTATAAGCTCTTCAAATCCACTGCAAAACTCTTTGGTATCTCTGGCGAAGAATGTGCTCAAGAAGTTGGATTTTTGTAAAATATTAAGCATAGAACAAAGGATCCAAGGATTGTTACCCACGCTCTTGTCAATCATACCACCCTTAATTCCTGACATGAAGAAAATATTCAGTTGCGATGATGAATCGCAAGTATTTGACCTTTTAAAAAAATTGTTTAGCCCCTTGCAAGATTTTTGCAACGATGATATTAGTGCTACTACTGTCATGGCGCCTACTAATAGCACAGAAACCACATAAAGTTATTGGTTCGTAATTAATAATGATTCATTTGGTAATTTAATAATATTAATTAATGTGCATTGATTAATTGAGCATTGTGGTAATTGTTAAGCATTGTTGAGCATTAATTAATTTAATAAATCTGTCAATTTCAATGCCTTGTAAATGTAGAAAATAAAGTGTAGCATACTTCTGGGCTTCTGAATATGAAATGAAGAAACCTAGTGGTTACTGTCTAGGATATTTTTAGTGCAAAGGGTGATGTACAAGTTAACCGTCTAAACATTTTGAAATCACTGATTAGCTTTGTCGCGAATATTTAAAAAGCACTGTTGGAAAAAATATTTGCAAGCACTGTTTTTAAAGAACAGTTTCGATGAAAGTCAACAGTACAGCCTGATTCGCAAGCTCACTTTAGCACGTCGTCGTCCCCGTCTTTTGCAATAGATTTACAACTTTTCATTTCACAGCGGCAAATGTCGGTGCCGACTTTCCATGTGTGTTTATAGCATAAGAGTGTTGAGAGCATTTAAAACTGTATTGTCTGTGTAGTCAAGCAAAGAGTTTGTGTGTTTTCTTTTAAATATTAAAGTACACCATTAAAATTTTGTGAACTAACCTGTCGTGTTGCGAGACTGCATCTCCATTATATACCGAATCTATGACGCTACGATTCTCCGCAATGGAATTGTATATGTTTTGTGTTCCATCATAACAATCGCAGCAGCTACAATATGAATACATCGAACCACAGACGGTCGATGAGGTCAACTTGTCGGCCATGGCAAAATCATTGTGGTCCTCCTGGAGGTCTGTGATGGTGACGCTGCTGTAGTTACCACCTTCGCAACAACTGCTGTTCGTATCTTCGAAGAAACTGTTGGTGGGTGGAGCCCCGGAGTCGACGGAAGCAGGTGCAGCACTACGGCGTGATCTGCATTAAAAAATAAATAAAATCAATTAAAACAGCACTTCTCTAGAATTAGTCAAACATTGAATGAAGAACCAGAAAATAGCAAAAAACCTTTTGCTCCGATTATCCATTGTATCGACGACTACATTCCAGGTGCGATGGATCAAGTAGAGCAAGAAGAGTAAACGTGACGTCTCCGCGGCGGGAGGCGGATGCGGAGGCGCTGCTGTGCCGCCATTTGTACTTGTGACATTAATGCGTTCGGCAGTTGAGCGCCGATCACGTGAATGACGGCGGGCTGGCAGAGTTTTTGATTTTCTCTCATGTTGTTGGCAAAATGAGTGATGCGGCTGACGCTCATGCGGATGCTGTTGCTGTCGTTGTTGTGAGAAGTGTTGGTGATAATGTTGCCGTTCCGGGGTGCTGCGTGTTGTTGTATTCGTAGAATTATGGGATTTGTTTGAGAGCGTGTTGTTTTCGAACACGTTACTTAATGAGTTGCCCATGCTGTTTAGATCGTTGTTGTTGGTGTTGTTGGTGTTGCTGGTGTTGTTGTTGCGATGACCATGGTGGGGCAACTGAGAAAAGTAAATGGATCCTTCTACTTAGGCGCCCAGAAACCGACGAAAACTGAAAACCATTTGAAAAAGAAAAATAAATAATCTTTGGTAAAACACTAATAGCCTTTTTAAATGTAAATTTAAATTGAAATTAAATTTTATTAAATTTATATATTAATTTTATTACTGATGTAAATTGAATTTTGTGCTAAATTGATTACTGGCCTGATTGGTTATGAATATAAAAATCAGTCAAAAAAGTGGCAAATTTTGGGACAAATTTATCACTAATTAAAACCACAGACCATCTGCTTACGATCACTTTTACGATCACTCAATACGACCATTTAATCGCCAAACATCCTCGATTGTATAATAGAAGAAATGTAAAGGCGTTTATAATATAATATCGACATGATCAACGATTAAAAGGCTGTAAATTCTGCAACGAATTAGAAATTCCGGGCCTCATTCAAAGTGTGTAAGAAAATTAATAAAAATCAATAAACTCGAGCTCTAGCTACCGAATGGTTTGCACCAGACGAGCACCATTCTCATTCTCATTCAACGATCCTTTGTCCAGAACGATCTCCAGAACGATCAATTATGTCAAATGGAATGCAATTCTAGATGTTGGCAACTGGCTACAAACCAGTTGGTTGGTGATGATGGCTGTTGTGAGAATAAGTTTTCATGGACGCGCATACACCCATAATTAATTTTAATATTTGCTCTGTAGGAGTTATCTGAGCGTTCAGATTTATGATTGACTTTAAGTAGTTTTGTTTTGATTTGTTTGTCGCTCGAGACGAGATTTCATCTGTCATCGTATATGTACATACAAGTATATACGACAAAAAACCGGCCGAAGCTGTAAGCGTTTACATGAGGCAACAGTAAACCAATTTAACCAATTTTCAAAAACAAATATTTATTTGTAAATTTTTAGATATAAATAATTAGATTATTCTCCTAAAAATAATTTAGATTATCGAGAATTGTTTGAAAAGAAATAAGTTTATAATAACAAATAACAAATAAGTTTATAATAACAAATAAGTTCATAATAACGTTCATAATTCGGTCTAAAAGACCTTTCGGAAGACCTATATTTCATTGATTTTCGGAGAGAAAATAAGCTATTTAGACGCCTGTACTTTGTAGTACATCTTTTTACGTTAAAGCATATAAACTGAAGACTTGAAATTTTATTTTATTTAATGCAAATTCAGTTTTTCCATACAAAATACATTAGAAAAAATTAATGGGTACATCAAAGAGGTTAAAGACGCAAATGAAAATTCATGTAATCGCTTAACGAGTATAAAATGCAATAAACATTTTTTTTTCTAATTTTTTTATTAGAAAATAAGTTTTGCTTTTTTTTTATTATTATTTTCTTGGACTTCTTTGCATTAACATCCACAAGATTTGTTTATCTAATAGTGGTAATAAATTAGAAATTCACAATGCGAATATTTTTGCATGATTTCAAAAAAAAGTCATCGGTCAAACAGAGATAAATTAAGTGGGACGACAAAAAAAGAACAAAACTGCCACAAAATATCGGCGACATGACAAGTAGACCAAAGAACGAAATGAACGACTTTAAGAACAGCAGCAACAACAATTCAGCCGGTTTTACTGCATTATAATACCTTTTATTATTATTTGCTCTGTTCTTTATTGCAGATTGTTAGAAAGACGACGACAACAACAACAGTAGCAGCAATTATAATTACAACAACTGCAATAGCAGAGACACTGAAAAAAAGTTCTTTGTTAAAAAAACTTAAAAAATTAATAACTTTTTTAAATAAAATGCACTAAAAAGAATTGCACGAGGGCTAATTACCAGCCACCCACCGCCCCAATTTTTTTTACACGATGAAATTTTTTTTACACCATCGGAAAGATATTCTGAAAGTCGGAAGATATTCTGATATTTTGAAAGTGTTATTTGAATTTTTGAAAACACAATTTTTATTTTGAAAAAACTTAAAAAAAGTTTAACGAAAGTCTTAAAAAAGTTTGTAATTTTCAAAATTTAAAATTTACTTCTTTATTTAAATTTAATAAACTCAAAGAATATTGAGCGGTCGTACGGAAAGTCATGACGCATTTATATATATGTATATTTTCTTAAAAAATTTTTTGTTATTTATATAATGAACAGAAATTAATCCCGGATACATTGTCCAATTTGCTGTGCTTTTTGCCATTTTGCCGCAAATTTCATAATTTCTCATTCCGAAGAGTCTTAATACAGTTAAAAACTGAAGAAACTGTTGATCATTAGCCTCTCGCCTGCATTAAAAGTCATATAATATCGTCTATTATCGATTTGCTTAAGCCGTTAATGGCAATTAATGCCTTTATTTTGTCATCATCACAAGCTTCTCACAAGCTTGACACGCCTTCTTTCCTTTTGGCAAGGAAACAAAATGCTGATACAAATAATTTTACTCTTAAAAATTAACATTAAAAAATGCGTCATATCTTTTCCAATAAAGAAAAGTGGTTTTACATCGTGGTTTTTCTCTGTGTATGTATGTTATACAAAGATTGTGAGAAAATCGATGGCTTTCAGTATGTTTTGAGATACTTTAAGTGCCAGCAGAAGCAAGCAGCAGCAGTAGCATCAATAGCCGCTCTTGAAGTGTCTATAACTAGAATTAGGTCAATTTGTTATAAACGAACTTGGTTCACTGAAAAACTTCACTAAAACGAGGTCACACATTCGCCAAGTAAAATGATTAGAAAACAGCACAGCGGCACACACACACGTGTGTATGTAATATATCATTTCAGAAGTGTGGCAACGCCAACTCTGACTCGCTTTTGAAGCGGAAACGAACTTATTGCTTTCATGCAGTTTGTAAATCTAAACCCAGTTTCGGTGCAAGAAACTGGAAACTAATCAATAACACTAATAAATAAAATACGATAAATAAAATCGATCATCCAACGAGAACGGTTTTAAGGTTTCTTCTTTCTTAATTCTTTTTTGTCAGCAGGTTTTTTTGAAAGCATTCTGGATGTAACGCAGACGCAGATGGCAACAGCAATCAGTTATCATCGTTAGGATGTCGCAAAATAATTCTTATAATTTTATTTATTTCTTTATTTATTTTATTTTATTTTTGTATTATTTTATATATTTTATATGATTTTTTATTTTATTTTTGTATTTATTTCATTTTATTTATTAATTTTTTTATATATTTGGAGTAATTTTAATTATCCATTATCAACAATTATTAATAAATGATCTTTAGTTTTCTAAAAAAATTAGACAAAAGAAAAGACCTCGTGGGTCCATTATAAGACACTGCAAACTGAGATATCAGTCGAAAAAGATAAATCCCTCAAAAGAGGTGCATTGTAGATCAGTAATCAGTAATTAATTATCAGTATTGAAGTAACCAGTAGTCAATAATAGCAATCAACAATCTATAATCGATTAAAATCAGTAGCTGGTGATTAAATAACCATTAGCCATTTGGTAATTACGATAGTAACCATTAAGGTAATCAATAGTCGGTAATCGGTAATAAATACTCATTATCGTGACCTCTAATGGATAGAAAATAATCACTAACTTGTAATCAATAGTGGCTAAACGTTCGAATCAACGATATGGATAATCAGCATTTGGTAATCAAAATTGGACTATGAGTATTTAGTAATGAGTATTTGGTGATGAGTTTTTGGTAATGAGTATCTGGTAATGAATATTTGGTAAATAGTATTTGGTAATGAGTATTTGGTATTAAGTTTTTGGTAATGAGTATTTGGTAATGAGTATTTGGAAATGAGTGTTTGGTAATAAGTATTTGGTAATACGTATTAGGTAATGAGTATTTGGTAATGAGTATTTGGTGATTTTGGAGTTTTTGGTTAGTAGTAGATATGTTGTAAGCAGTATGTAGTGATCACTATTTGGTAATCAATATATGGTAATCAGTGTTTGGTATCAGTAATTGGTAATCAGTATTTGGTAATTATTATTCTGGTAATCAGTATTTGATAATTTGCATTTTAAATATCTTAAATATTTAAAAATCATTAGTAATTCGATAGTCGATAGTAATCTGAAAGTAGTAATAAATAATCATAAGTACGTAATAAGTAAACGCTATCATGTTATCATTAGTAATCACAAACCAATTAAATGGTAGAGCTATTTATGTAACTTTATTTCTGTCTAAATTCGAATCGAATACATTCGACCAACAATTTTACAAATTAGTTTTATTGTTGTCCCAAAGAGAGTGACGTTATAATGGCTCACCAAAAACAGCACACGCCCACCAAACATTTACTGCGCTGCGCTCTTTGCATGCAATTATGTATACCAGCTATGTATTCCAAATAGTACGTACAAGTTGTATGAATACAGATCAATTAAGGTAATCGCTTCTCTACTAACCTAGAATTCTAAAACTTTTCTTCAAGAACTAAAATGATTAACATACATCAGATTGCGCTGTCGCTGGTTGTTGTTGGTTGGAAATTTCTCTCTAGCGTTTTAGCAGATAAACACCAACAACAGCATCGTCAACAAGAACAAGAACAACAACAACAACAACAACTACACGAGTATCAATAACAGCCCGGAAAGAGTAGCAAAAAGTTAATACCTACTGCTCATTTTCTATCGTAAAACGTTCCAGCTAAACCAGAAAATCAGGGATGATCGAGAGAAAAAAATCTGGTGGAAAATTGCGTAAAAAAAATGTTTTTTTGTGTATCATATTTAATATTAAATCAATTTTTTTCCGTTTTAATTTTAACTATGTAGTGTTTTTCTAATTGACGAAAGTATAACAAAACCTTTTTATACGCGTTTTTCATTAGTCCGGTGACTCTTTGAAACCTTGTGACGCCATCGTGCTTGTCTTTCAGGCAAATAAGAGAGCTGCTATGCCATCGACCGACGACGGCGACCAACGATCAACGATCAACTAGTTTCGCCATGAAGCTCTACTTCCATACGAAAAACAATTCAGCAGCAACAACGCAAAGAAGAAGCAAGACAAATAAACATAATAGAAAGTATTTTCCGTAAACAAGTTTTCTCGTGCGAGCATTTCGCATACGAGTGTAGAGCATAACTTAATTGGCGAGCTTCGTTTCATGGGTTGTCACGAACGGGACGGAACGGGACGGATGAACGGCGGATGAACGAACGAATACTTGAATACATCCGACATGTATTACTTTACAATTATGTACTGCGAGTATTATTATTATTATTGTTGTTGTTACTGATGTTGCTGTAATTGTTATATTTATTAGAGAATTTCTGCATCGTTACTTTGACGAGCCATGAAGGTGAGAAAATGATCAGTGATTTCCTCAAAGCAGGTGCCACATTGCACAGTTATATTTGGGTACATACATTTCACAAAAGACATCTTCGTTGCGTTCATGCAATTTATTACAGCATGATACTAAAGCGTGCTACGAGTACATCAATCATGCATATGTTACTCACTCTTAAATGATCAGTATGAGAGAAAGTGTCATTGATATCCATGCATTTGATAATATGTACATACTTTTGATGTAGTAAAACCATCCTCCAATAACGAATAGTTGTAAGATATCATAACACGGTCGAGAATTTTGGTTTCATTTTCCAACTAGCAGGTTGTCATATACATATGTACATACATCCTAACCAAAAAGTTGATATCAACCTTCAACCTTCTCTACTCATTCCCAACTTCTATGATCAACTATTAAGTCTAAGTCTATTATATAGACTATTAAGTCTAAATCAACTATTAAGTTTAAATCGTGAACAGAAAGGCGTGAAACTTTAACTTCAAATGACAATTTGTCCTCATTTAATTTTCATTTGAAGTTAAAGTTTGACGCCTTTCTGTTCAGGATTTAAACTTAATAGTTGTTAACAAAATTAAGGAATATTCCAAACCAAAGAAAGTTGAAAAAACTTAAAAATTAAACTGTAATTTTCGACCGTGTAGTATAGCCTTTGCGGCCGATCATACTCACATCGTTAAATATGAGTTGGGTACGATCATGTATGCCATACTGGTATGGTATGTTCTACTTGATTTGTCAATTTTTAAAGCAATTTATTACAAATTCCAGGTGAAATTTTCCCTAAAGAGTCTAAGAACTCAACGAGTAGTTTCGCATTGGCTGAGACTACTCTGAGTATACTCTTATATAACTTTCTGATTAAGTGATTGTGGAATGAATTATGAAGTCTTCAAAGATTACAGTGAAGATAATTTATTGCCATAAAATTTAACTCCATTACTTTCAGTTAAACTGAATTGATCGGTTAATAAAAGTACATATTGTATTAATTTATATTGTTGAAGGAAAGTGTCATTGATAAACAAGAGTATTGTTTCGCCATTTTCCTAAATATAATAAATTCCATAAACTTTAAACATTTACAAATCAAACATGATTAAATTTTATAATGGTTGAGTTTTTAGTCCAAATTTTGATAATGATGATAATGAACAAGGAAGCAGTGTTTTTGAGATTAGCGGAAATTGAAATCCTGTTATAAAAGCAGTTTTCTATTATTTTTGAAGTGTCATTGATACCAATTAATTGATAAAAATGGTAACATTTCCGAATTAAGCTGTAACCAAATTTGACTCAAAACTTTTACTAAAGCAATGATGCAGTTTATCATAAGTTTTTTTTAGTAATGATTAAGGAAATTTTTATTGGTATTCATTATTTTAGTCATTTATAATTATAAAAAAATATTTTATATTGTTATTGTTTGCTTGTTTTTTTTTTTTTGTAAACAACATTTTATTGGTCCATTTTATTGATCAATCCTAACTGATGGCATCAAGCGATAAATAGAAAACGATGAATGATACGCGATCAGAGAAAGTGTTGACTGATATCAATGTTTACATAATGTTATTAATATATTTCAATATCAATATCAATATTTCAATAATAATTTCAAGTGAAATGGCGTTTAAGTAAATATTTCTTGGTACATACGAGTATGTGGGCGGAAAGGGAGAAGGTAGAAGTAAGATGGTATACAATCTCTAATACTTTGAAAAACGCAAATATTTAGTTACTTAGAAAATTAATTAAAATTACTTTATGATATTTGATCACATTTTTGTAATCTGAGAAGAGTGAGCTTGAATTTGATTTTATTATTTGCGAAGATCCAAGAGAGAATGACCATTTGTGAGGCACAGAAAAAGGTTATCGCGATGGTAAAAATTTATCTGATTAACATCATTATTATTATTATTGCATTTGTTCAAATTTTATTATGAATATGATTTTATACATTCAATTAATTTTACAGTATTTCGAATGATCTAAATTATCACTTTTTATGCATTAATTTTTATGTATTCTTCTTTTTTTGGTTTAGATTTATACCATACACGAACCGCATCAGGTTGGTTTAACATCAACTCGAGGAGTAACGGATTCAAAGTCAGAAGCGGAAAATCTTTTCTTTTTGCGCTTTTTTGTGTTTTGTGTTTTGGTTTTTTTTTTTTTTTTTTTTGGTGCCTTACAAGGCGTTTGCATTTTAATTTTAATGATGATATTGTTCATCGATGTAAATAATAAAGTGCTAAATTAAAAGAGAAAAAAATAAACTGTGCAATATTACGGCTCCGTTGAACATTGAATACTAAACTTGGTCAATTATGATGAACGTATAAACGTAATTATGGTGCACGTACATAGTTATGGTGTACGAGTATAATAATTGTGTGCACGATTGATTGTGTTATAGAAAATTTTATCAGAATTTGAAGAAACAAAAAGCAAAATTTTTATGATGTTGATAATGATAGGAGCCGTGGCGGATATTGTATTCGGGCCGGATTAACGCATAAACAAATGAGAAAAATGTCTAATAAAATTCGATTTTCAATTTTTTTGTGGCGTTATGGTGGTACTCATGTCCCTCATTTATGCTAACAAATTCGACCACTTTGAATGTTCAGTTAATTTTTGAAAGCTATTTTGCTTGGACTTATTTTGGCTCGTCTATGATTTTTGCCTATTCCACAAAATGGATCACAGAATCTGTATCAAATTTTGTGTGAAAAACAAAATTAAGTGCGTGGATGCATTCGGAATGTTGACTGTGACATATGGCGAAGCTACCATGTTACGCCCATTTTTTGTGCGATGACTTCCACCAATACCACCAATAAACTGGGCTATGAAAATATGAAGCAAAGTGTTTACGTTTACACAACGAATGTTTCACATTTTCAAATTTTAAAAGTAAATGTGAAAACATTTAGTATTTTTAAATTTGACGCTTTTGAAGTTTCATATAAAGTTCCTGTAATATCTTTATTTGATTGTTTTGTTTACTAAACGGTCGAAAATTACAGTTAAATTTTTCAATTTTTTCAACTTTCTTTGGGTTGGAAACCAAATCCTTAATTTAAATCTTTTTAATTTAAATTTAATACTCAATTTTGTTATCAACTATTAAGTTTAAATCGTTAATAGAAAGGCGTGAAACTTCAACTTCGAATAAAAATTTGTCCTCTTTTAAGTTGGGAATGTGTAGAGAAGGTTAAAGATATCAACTTTTTGGTTAGGCTGTATTTTGACAAGTTGCTGCTAAGTTGGAAGAAAAATTAAAGCAACATTTTGAGGCGTGTATACACCTACCTACCTTCTTGGTTCCATGCAATATTATCCAAAGGCAATGACCAACATTATGTTTTGTTACTTAGAAATTTGGTGTTTATTTATTATGTATTTTTTCCTTTCACTAATTTAAATTATTTGTTTTTTTATAAATTTAATAAAACGTTTGAGAGAAAATGAGCGAAAATAGTAAACAAGCTTTTTTTGGTAAAAATTAATGAAGTATTTATTTCGTACTTCTTTTAATACGTACGTAAAAAGAAAATAAGGAAGAGCATAAAAACAAGCACAAAACGAAAAAAAAATTTAATAAATATAAATTCAACCGTAGAATCTTATGGTTTTGTGAAGAGCTGCAAGTATATCTCTCTGTCTTGTATACTTTCCTCAAAGAGAGAGAGAGAGAGAGAGAGCGAATGCTGTCTGAAAATACAAGCCTTAAAAATGATAATACACTGATAATTGCCGAGATTTTAATGTTATCACAAAAAAAAAACTTTACTATTCAAGTCTTTAGTTTAGAAATAAAAATTGGTTTTATCGGTACGGAAGAAATTAATTCAATAACGGCAAAAATTCGAATGCTATAATACTCGTACTTATAGCTAGTCTGACGCCATGGACGCCATGAACGCCATGCCAGATGAGCCCGCACGTTTTATAGCTTTTTATCGTTATCGCGTTTGTTACAATTTTTTGAGGATTGTTTGTGCACTACAAGTATTTTTCGCATTTTATCCGATTTTTATATAAGTTTTATATCATAGCTGAAGAAGATTATTTACTTTTTCACAATTATTTACTTTTTTCGAAAGTTTCGAAAATTGTATCTAAAACGTTCATTTTTGTTTTTTTGCTAAATTCGCGACGACGATAGCGATAGCGAATGATTGCTTTGTTGACGATGGCCACAACAATGACGATGTCTGCCCGCTTGTTTGAAGCCTTCATTGAAGACTGAAACTTGGTCGACGTCTTGGTAATGAAATCTACCTCAGAGAGACATCGATTTGCGCGGTTTTCTTTCGCGCTGTTTGTTACTGCTGTTTGTTGTTTATTGTTGCTTCTGAGCTCTGCTGCTGAGTCTAAGCTGGAGCCGGAGCCGGTGCCGATGCCGGAGTCGGTGTCTAAGTCTGTGGCGTTGAGTCTCGATGCACGGGCGATGGACCATGGACGACGGTGAACCACAAGCAGCTTGATCATCGCACGATCATTTGAGGATGTTGATCGCATTTTATTTGCTCATATTTGAAGCTGATCGGCATTGTTGTAGAGTTTGTTGTTGTTGTTGTTGTTGCTGTTGATTATACAAATCTTTTGAACTTGTGAGCAATTTTCTTTTCTGAAGATCATCAACGTTGTCATGGTTGTTAATGCGATCTAGCATAGTTGATAGCTTGATATTATAATAGTTGTTGTTGTTGTTGTTTTCAGTTTTCTTCTGCTGTCATCGTCAATTAATCACTCAAACAATTCAATTCTTTTGTTTAAACGATTAACAAAAATTTTTAAATTATAATAAAATTTATCAGCGAAAATAGTTTAGAAGAAAATAAATTTGAAATTATAACAAAAATATTTGCTTAAAAATATTGTCTATAAATCCATAAGTAAATTAATAAATCATAAAAGATTTACTAAAGTAAAAAAAAAATTAATAACATTTTATATATTTTTTTTGGTCAAGAATTGCTTAAACTGCAAGAAATATTTCTTAAATTGTTTTTATTTTTTTTAATATGTATTTTTTAGCACAAGCATATTTTGCTATATCAAGTTTCGAAATGATTAGGACTCGCTGAACCTGCTATGATCATCAATCTTTTATGTTAATAATAAAGTCGTCCTTTAGCACTTTATTATTATTCTCATCAATTTATACTTCTCATAAGTGAAAGAGAAAGAGGAAGGAACCAAAAAATTGTCTTCTTAAAAAAAACTTTTACTGCTCAATTAATAACAAACAAACAAAGCATTAAAAATTGATTTGTCCGAAAATATGTCAAGTGATCAAGCGATAATCAAGCGATCAAATGATGGTTTTATCATTAATTTTAAAGATAATAAAGATAAAGATAATTAAAGATAAAAAAAAAATTTTCGAAAATTGCTAAAATCGTTAATTTTTCTTTTCTTTCAATCTTAAACGTTAATAAATCATAAACTCTCTGCCGAACAAAAAAAAGTAAAACAAGCAGGAGCTTCAACTTCTGTTAACAGAAAGACAGACAGACAGATACTTCGACTTCGCCGTATCTGTCAAATCGATGATTAAAAAGTGGGAGAGTGACGCCCATTTGAATTTCAGCACGTTTTCCTGTAATCGTGGATCGTGTAAAGGATCTTGCTCTGTATAAACTGTATAAACTGAATAAATGTCTGTCTGTGCCTTCGAACGGGCTTTACCTTTCCTTTCCTTTCCTTTGCGATGATGAAATGTCATGCATGATTCATTGATGCTTTTTTAAAGCCATGACTTAATGTTTTAAGAAACATGAAGGTATAGAGAAAGAAATCTCGATCGATTGTAAAACAACAGAATCGAAAGAATCTGAACGATTTTCTAAGGCATTATTGGCAAACTGTGTTTGGAAGAACAAAGCAACTACCACAACAACAACAACAACAACAACAACATTACGGAAAGGTGTAGAAAAAAAAGGAAAGAAAAAACCGGCTTCTGAGAGCGAGTGTGGGTCAGTAGGATCAAGTGATGAAATGGCCTGAGCCAAACGACACTGACGCAAAAAGATGCGTTGATCTTCGGCATGCAGTTCTGATCTTAATGAAGAAGCATTTCAGCATGTACATACATACATTTTTGTTTAAGAAATGGTGATGATAATGAAGAGAATGTTAATTATGTAAATGGATAAGAGCGTAGGTAGTATTGTAATGACGATAATCCTTATTGTATTATCGTTCTGGTAATGATAACGTTAATGATAACGATAATGATAACGATAATAATAATGATAACAAAAATGATAACGATGATTATAACGATAATTATAACGATAATTATAACGATGTTTATAACGATAATGATAACGGTAATGATATTGTTAATAATAACGATTTATGATGATAGCGAAAATGATCAAAATAATTATAACATGATGATGGCAATGATAAAGTTATTGATGACATATTTTTGCGAAAAATATTTAATTAAAAATTAAGAAACTTTGATGTCGACTAAATGAAAATGACATAAATGTCATTTATAAATGTCAATAATTATTAAAATAATTTTGCTCAAGATGATCTTCATTATTTCGATCACCAACGAAATTATGAACATGACTTCCATTATTATTATTATTATTATTATTATTATGTGCAGGTATTTAGTCATTATTGATGATAATTGTTTAGGAACGGTAATGATTTATAGAGTATGTCTAAATACTCTATTTCTTTGAATGGTCGACTTAGAATATCTGCACTTGTTTCTCCACCTCCTCTCTATCTCTGTTTCTCTCTCCCACTGTATAGCTGTCGTCTGTTTATGGTGTTTTTTCCGTTGTTTATCACGTATTGTCCACCATTTAAACAAGTTTCTGGCTTAGCAACATCATTCTATAAATTAATTTTCCATCATTACCGTTTTAATAGCTCTTTCTTAGTGACTCTTGCCTTTAGTTTGACTTTGAAAAATAGTAAAGTCTTATAGTCTCTCTGCCATTTTCTACTTCATTTTTATTGTACATACATATGTACATACATTCATATATATCTCTCCTTTAATTGTCGAGATCACCAGTCTTTTGCACTGGTGGTACACTCTATATTACCATTTCAAGAATTATGAAAGACTACTATGAATAGTCTAAAAATGACTTAATTTCTTTCTAATAAATCGAATGACATTCTTATTGTTTGAATTGTGAACTCCGAGAATGCAATTTGTTTGTGCATTTTTTGACAATTTGATTGGTCAGCAGTCAGCAAGAAATTCCTTTAAAAAATCTGCGCAAAAAGGTTGTTCTTCGACTGAAACATATGTCGTTGCATGATATTTCTTGAGCGCGCAATTGATCTTGTACTCGAACCTTAATACATTTCTCAATTAAGACACATTTGAAACGTCTCGTATGAAATTCTAACGAGACGACAATTAGTCGTCTCTTTTTCTCGTCTTGATATAGTCATAAATTCTCAAACAAAATCCAAAGAAGCGAGGATTCTTTAGAAGAGACGAGAGAGAGAGAGCCCAAGACGTGACCACGTTTGGGGGGGGGGGGGGTAGGAATTGCTTTTTAGGCGAGTTCATCTCATCCAAAATCGATTGGTGAATAATCTTTTCAACACTTAAAGTCACCCTGAACACACAGAAATATTTTTCTACTGCTCTTAAATTTTTTCTGAAATTGTTGGCTTTCAAACAATTCGAGTTGAGCTCGAAATCGAGTTGAGATCTGGTAATTAGAAAATTTCGTAAAATCTCGCTTGAGCATACCATTAAATCTGTATTTTTTTATGGTAGATCAGCGCAAATTTTCTTCGATTAATTAATTAATTATTGTTTAGACGATTTAGAAATAAAATAAAACCTGATTTTGCGATTTTTATTTAGTTTTTTTAATAATATTCTAAACCCGTTAAACAGATTTCATTGTTATCTATCGTTGCTCGCGAACATGTATCGATAAAGTAAAAAGCAAACAAATAAATAAATAAATATGTATATATGTATAGTTGTTATAACTAAAGTGGTTTGTTATACTAAAAATTTTAAGAAAAACTAAACTAAAGTCGATGGAAAAATAAAGTCAAAAGCTTCATTCATTTCGTGTAGCAGAGTAATTCGATTAATTCTCTTGGTTAATAGTATCGCTTAAAACATGTTAATTGAATTGAATCGAAAACAGTTTAGAGATATAATCAATAGAGAGAAATATTTTTAGTATTCATTTTAAAAATTAGGTTGATTATGAGTTAGATCCCATTGTGTCGCAGAGCTGAGAGCTGTCCGATCGTTTCCATTGCTAATGGAATTTAAAAATCGTTTATCTTCAATTAATGGTCGTTTCTCTACTATTCTTTTGATTATGGTTTATTTTTCTTTGCTTCTGAAGTTCTTTTTGGCGATGATTTAAAAAAATTTCAACATTTATATTATGAATATTAAAACTAAAATAGAAACCTGAAAGAGAAAGTAAATTTTGCATACAAGAAAAAACGGTAATCCCCAAAATTAGGTCACTTAAAAACAAAAGAGATCATCAAATGGAATGAAAAAGAATCATTAACAATAACAAAAACAACAAAATCTACAAAAACGAAGAAAAAATAAAAATAACAAAAAAACAAACAATCATACTAAAAACTTAGCTTTTTACAAACTATACGAGTACACAATAACCAATGATTTATTACCATCATAAAAACACATTTTATCTGGAGCAAACAGCTGTCTCCGTGATTATCATCATATGGTCAATGATGGTCATCATCAGATCAGATCATCATATATTAACGGTTGACACTAGGACGTAACCCAAATTGTCTACTGCATCGCCTACGAATTTTTTTTGTTACTCCCAAGAGAAAGGTAAGAAAATTTTAAACGATATAAAGCAGAAGCAAGAACTTTAGGAGCAAAAAATGGTTAGACTTTAGAAGATATTTAGAAATTTATCGATCATCTAAGAAAAAAATTTGATATAAATAAAAAAAATGAATTAAAAAACAATATTGAATAAATAAATGCGAAAAAAATTTCCCATACCGGGAATCGAACCCGGGCCTTCTGGGTGAAAGCCAGATATCCTAGCCACTAGACCATATGGGACACACTGTTGGCTATTCACAAGCATTACATGTATCAATTCTTATGTAATATTCAACTGCCCAATTATTTTTAAATGCATGGAGTATAGACTCTCACCAAAAACTAAAATAGGTTGTTTCATTTGCTAAATGTATCGTTTCTATTGATAGTACACTGACTCCATTTCTGTTAAAATCGAAATGTTTAAAGTTATGAACACATAAAAAGTCTACGGCGAATTTGATCGTTGAGAAATGCCAAAAATCTGCAGCTTACGTTTTACCTCGTAGCTTCGCCGCTTGTAGCTCTATCTATTGAAATTTTATTGTGCAGCAGCGGCAAGATGCAGCTATGTGTTCAGCTATTAAAGGTTCGGATTTCGATAAATTTAAAAATATTGGTAACTGATAACATGGTAGTATAATGCTTTTGTATTTCTAGAGCAAAATTTACCAACCAGCATAATTAATATTGTTTATCAGAATTTTTTTTTCTCAAAAAAAAATATATTACAATTTTCGACTTTTTTCATATAAACCATCATAAACTATGTTCAAATAAATTCCACCCTTACACGCGAGCAATATTGCCTTCGGTTCGAATTTCATTTCCTTGATTGTTGCATCGCAAGTTGTGACGTAATGATTCTTTAGAATGCGCACCAAACCAATTCTGCTCTGCAGAAGACCAATACGACTTCCAATACAGTTGCGCGGTCCTATACCAAAGGGCATGTAGCTCATGGGACTGTGGGTTTTTTTATTTTCCGCAGAGAAACGTTCAGGATCAAATTCATTAGGGTTGGACCAATACTGAAAAATACGATTGTTACTAAAAGATACCTTAAGAGATACATACACAATTTATACATTTGCATCCCTCTGTATACCGAAAATGGGCACATACACCGGCATGCCATTAGGAATTTCATAATTGCAATACGGTTTAAGGGATAAAGGCTGATCTCCCTCTTCAAGGACGCACACACGATCCAAGAGTGGTAGCACAGGATAAAGGCGCAGAACCTCATCAATAACCATACCTAAATATTGCATTGATTGGATTTTGTCATATGAAATTTCTCCATTTCCTTCCACAAAAGCTTCATGTATTTCCTGACGCAAACGTCGTTGTATTTGCGGGCGCTTAGAAAGCTCATAAAGAGCAAAGCTCATCGTAGACGAAGATGTTTCGAAGCCGGCCGTGGTGAAAACTGCGGCTTGGGCAACTAGAAAGTCGTTATCCTTGGCAAAATGATCACCGCCTTCGAGTGCAGCTTCTTTCCGCAGTGCAACCAATATGTCAATGAGATCATTGCGTGTGGCGCCAGTACGCTCACGCTCATCCATAACAAACCCAATATTATTACGCAAAAGTGTAGAGTACGATTCCGAAAAAATCTTTACACGAAATAACGTTACCAACTTCGGCAAGAAAAAAGAAATAAAAAAATGAAAACTTCGCACTAAATTGAAGTCAAACATTTTGCGTCCCTCCACGCGAAATTCGGTATTCGGATCTTTCAAACTCTTCACGTTGAGTCCGAAAGCAATTGTTGCAATCAGATCGGTAGTGAAATTGGCACAGATTTCTTTGATCTCTGCGGTAAAGGTGTTCGCATTTTTCTCATAACTTGCCAGATGATCCTCTAGATCCTGTCCAATCTGCGGATTGGAAAAATATTATTTTCTCGACATGAAAGTAGAATAATAGAAACAATATAATGGAAAAAAGTGGCCAACTACGAAATCACATTAAACATTAAAGTTTGTCCTACTTTTATGAACAAACTACAAATGTTTAACATTAAAAAAGTCAGTTACCGATTACTGGCTTTTTGAACGATACTGGTTCAGAATCAACTCCTCGTCAATCTGTCTGTGTCACGATGACAGCAAAACAAATAGAGGTACAACCGTGAAATTCAGCCCGAATGTTCCGTCATCATAGGCTGTTTCGGATTGAAAGTGGAAAAAATCGGATCAGTGGGATGCCCTCTTTTTTATAGGATCACTGATAACATATTTTCAGTTTTTATAGGCATAATTTCTAGGCTGGTAGGAGAGGTCTAAAGCTGAAACTGCATTACCGTAATTACTAATTCGGTCAAAGTTGCCTCCCAAGAGAGAGGAGGACAACCAAGAGACAGACAGTGTACTGTTCAAAAGAAAAGAACACAAAGTGACAGACCAGCAGAAACAGCTGAAAATGTATATCTAGAATCTAGCGATTCTAGCGATCTATTGCTAATGAAACGCTTCGTAAAAGATAAGAAATTCAAAGTGAAAGTAAGCGAAAAGTAAGCGTATGAAACGTTCCGTTGTTCACAAATAATGCACTAAATATCTGTTAGTGAAATAAAAACGAGCGTGACCTACCCGCTCACTTTTCAATCAGCGTTTCGAGGAACTGCGAGCGTAAGGTACACACGTATGTATATGAGCTTTCTAATTAACGCTCTTACATACTTGTTCTTTTTTATAACATCGTGTAATGTATATCTATTTTATGTAATACGTAATACGAGTATGTAATGTGAAGTATGTAGTACCAATAAATACAGTAAAATAAGTAATAATAATATGTATTGTACTTTACCTCTTGCATTAGTGGATACATCTGTTTGATTTTCCCCGACGTGAAAACTGGTGATAACTTTGTTCTAATCGCTTTCCATTTTGGATTGTCCACGAAAAACAGATTGTTCGCTCCCAGTTTATCACCATGTGGATCACAAGATGCATTATGATTAGGAAATTTATTGAAATCCCGGACCAAAATAGATTTCACTAAATCTGGATTACGAATTATAAGACCCGGCTTGTGGAAAGTATAGATGCCAACAACTGGCTCATCTTGCATACGTTTGTCATTATAAATATCGGAGAGATGCAGAGTGAAACTGTTGCTCATTGTGAACATAACTTTGGTATTGCCTATAAAGGGTGTAGTCTCCATATGTGGAATACCCTTTCGTTGCCAGTAGCTGTAGTGATATTTAAGCCAGCAGTAGATGACGCCACAAGCAACTGCTACGGCTAGCAGAATGTCCGCCATATTTGCCATTTTCGATTGGTTTTTATTTAATAATTTAATTCAAGGATTTGATTTTGTTAAGTAAAATTAAAATGAAGCGATTATAACATCATCAGTGCAAAGCACTGATTCGGAAATTTAGTAAAATTTGCTATTACTATTTACTAAATTTACTATTAATTTGTTTATTATTCTATAATGTAGATCTGCAAAGAATGTTTGCCTTTAAAATGTAAATTTTTTATTTTGTTTTCCTCACCCACTTTACTTCAAACCTTAGACTAACGAAATTTCTTCTAATTCTAACCCTTTTATAACTTTCTTCGTGTTAATTTAATTGTGCAAATCACGCTATTCAAGTGCTTTAAGTCTATGAAACGTGTTATCATCCTATAATCAAAAGAAATTATATTTAAATATATGTATATTGTATAAGAATATGTACATATGTATGTAACGGTTTCAGTATATGTATATAGTTTAACTACGACTGGTTAATGACTGTTTAACTTTATTCGAATTATTCACGTTATCTATTATTAACATAATTTTCTAAATACTTACTTGCATCACTTTAATTTTTTTTCAAAATAATTATTAAAAGTAGAGCTATAATCGGTCTTGTTTAGAAAAAGTCTACAATACCATTCTGACAAAAACAACATACATATGTATGTACTACAAAATACAAGTATGGTAAAATGTTGCATTTCATCAGCAACGTTGCCAACGTTTCGAAGTCTGATCGGTTGTGATTCGGGGATCTTATAATAGTCTTCAGCCGCATCGAACATGAATCTTATGAAATCTGCTCTGGAATTTATCCTTTTTCTTGTAGGTTTTCAAAACGACAGTGGCGTATTCAGTGTGGTTTTGAGTTGGAAACTTTCAAAACAAAATTATATAAATTGTCAATTTACATGTAATTGACATGCATGCATTCTAAAAAATTTAAAGCAACGACTTCATCTATTGAGACTCTGCCTTTAGGTGTAGGGTAGTACAGAGAGGTAAAAATATTTGAGAACCAAAAAAAAGTATTTTAATTAATTTATTCTTATAAGCTACGAAAAAAATTTCACAACCACAAAAAAATTTAATATCTCAAAAGTATATTGCCTCAGACATATTGAGGTATAGTATAATAGTTTATACATAGTTTATACATATATGTATCTATGTATATTTTAATTTGTTAAAATATAAACCTTTAAACGCAAAAAAGTGCGACTTAGTTCATTTTCATAATGATGGGCGCATATCTGAAAATGAGCAACTTTAGGCAGGTTGGGATTGTAGTTTATTCCATATATTTTAGATTGGTGTATCATAAATACTTTTTTGAAGTGGAATTTTCTGAAGTAATCAAACTATACCAATCAGCATTACTAAAAATTAAGAAATTCACGAGTAAAGCACTTTATTTATTAAATTAGTGTGCGCTTTTTTTTTGTAATATTTTTCTATCTTCCGATGAAATTTCTATATCAATGTGTAAAACAAATTAAAAAATACTTATTTAAATAATTTATAATACACACTGATAACTAACTGCAACAATGTAAGCTTTTGAATGAATAATTAATTCGCCATTTGCATATTCGGATAGACGCCAACGGAGCAATAGTTAAATACTATGCGTTAAAGTTGTTTCATATGTTCATTAATATGTCTAGATAATGATGACATATAATTTTTTTCGTCCATTTCGTATGTGACTTTTGGCCACTTGCTCCGGTCTCCCAGCCCATAGTGCGCTGGTCCGATTTTACCCATTTTCAATACCAAACAGCCTATGATGACAACGAATATCCTGCCAATTTCATGATTCTGAGCCAGAATCTACATACTTTTCTATACCTGACACGACTGCTTCCTTGAATGCGTTACAAACGGAAGAACCAAGTGAATATATCCTCATCCCTTCGGGTGTAGCGTATAAAAACAATCATTATTATGTTTGTTATCATTAGGTTTGCTTGATAACGTACGAGGAAGCACAAACTTTTACTATATTTTACTAGAACTCGTTCGTTAACTGAGAGAACATACACAAGAACGAAAATCATTTTCCCTTCATGCTATTTTTTAGTGGCAAAATTTCGTCCAGTAAAAAATTTATTCGACTATACGAGTACATATTCAATTTGTGACAGTAAAATATTCAATTTTTTGTTTATTTTTTTTTTCAAATGTAAATTTTGACCTTATTCTATTTTTTACTAGAAACTTATTCAATAATTGTTGAAGTAAAATTCTCTCTGTTTACAAAATTTTAAGTTTTTACTATTTTTTACCACAAAAGTAAACGAGTGCACCTATTAACACAATTTATCTTAATTAAAATCTTTTTACTTATTTTTTAATTCAGAAGAAAAAATATATACATACATACATATTTTATAGCGAATACAAGCACGCAATTTATAATCACTCTACTTTGTTGTAATTCGTGATTAAAGCCTTGTTCAGAGTGGCAGCGTCGAGCGTCCGCGTCGTTGCATATAAAAAACAATTCAATAGAAGTGAACACAACCGTTCAGAATGCGCGCGTTGGCGTCGCGTCCCCGTCGGGAACAATTATGACTTTGCGAGCGTCGTCTTCGCGTTCAGTGTGCATAATGACATCAAATCCAAGCAAGACCGCAATTATGGAGCACTATCTTGCCATCATTTAAAAATTAAAGATAAATTGTTTCAAGAAGTGACAGAAGCTCTAACGACGCCGACCACTCTGAACAAGGCTTTAAGGCGGGTTGTGAATGTTTAAAGAAATATGGCCGGCCCTGTACAGAATGTGTACAGCATGTATAGAATTTATAGTTTTCTATAAATTTATAGTTACATTCACATGTATGTATATTCTGGCTCAGAATCATGAAATTTGGCAGGATATTCGTTGTCATCATAGGTTGTTTGGTATTGAAAATGGGTAAAATCGGACCAGCGCACTATGTGGCCAAAAGTCACATACGAAATAAAAGAAAAAAAATTATATGCCATCATTATCTAGACATATTAATGAACATATGACACAATTTTAACGTATTTAACTATTGCTCCGATGGTAAGCAAAATACAAAATTTACAAAATCATTAATGAAAAGGCGGCCATGTCCGTGTAAAAGGAATGGGGATTTGGTATGGAAGATCGGAGGCCCCCTGAATAAATAATAAGGTGGACGTAATGCATTATAGAAGCATTTCGTTTCCCACTGGGTGGAGTCGTTGCTTTCAATTTTTTAGAATACATGCATGTCAATTACGAGTAAATTTATATTTTATAAAATTTTGTTTTGAAAGTTTCCAACTCGAAACCACATTGAATACGCGACTGTCGTTCTGAAAACCTAAAACAGAGAGGATAAATTCCAGAGCAGATTTCATGACATTCATGTTAGACGCGGCTAAAGACCCCGAATCACATACTATAAGATCCCCGAATCACAACCGAGAAGACTTCAAAACGTTGGCAACGTTGCTGATGAAATGAAACATTTTACCATACTTGTATTTTGAGTATGTTGTTTTTGTCAGAATGTATTGTAGACTTTTTCTACAATAAATAAGACCGATTATAGCTCCACTTTTAATAATTACAGTAGGCGCTCGATAATCCGGCACCCGATTTCTTTCCCCTATGCCGGATTAACGGAACTGCCGGTTTACTGGATTTATATGGGGAAAAATACTCTATCGAAAAATTTTCACATTAAAAGAATTAAGATAAGGCAAAATTAAGATAAGCCATACGTCTTATTACGCAGTTTTGCTTATCAGAATGCACATTCATACAACATACGACGTAAAATTAGTTCGGTGCGACACTTGAAAAATATTTCACGAACAATGCGCATGTGTTCCCTAAACGCCGGACTACTGGATGTGCCAAACTATCGAGCGCCGGATTACCGAGCGCCTACTGTATTTTGAAAAAAAATTGAAGTAATGGAAGTAAGTATGTATTTAAAAAATTATATTAATAATAGATAACGTGAATAATTCAAATAAAGTTAAACAGTCATTAACCAGTCGTAGTTAAACTATATATACTAAAACCGTTACATACATATGTATGTACATATTCTTATACAATATATTTAAATATAATTTCATTTTGATTATAGAATGATAACACGTTTCCTAGACTTGAAAGCGCTTGAATAGTGTGATTTGCACAATTAAATTAACACAGAGAAAGTTATAAAGGGTTAGAATTTAAAGAAATTTCGTTAGTCTAAGGTTTGGAGTGAAGTGGGTGAGGAAAACAAAATAAAAAATAAACCTTATAAAGGCAAACATTCTTTGCAGATATACATTATAGAATAATAAAAAAATTAATAGTAAATTTAGTAAATAGTAATAGCAAATTTTACTAAATTTCCGAATCAGTGCTTTGCAAACAATCGCTTCATTTTAATTTTACTTATCAAAATTAAATTCTTGAATTAATTAATTAAATAAAAACCAATCGAAAATGGCAAATATGGCGGACATTCTGCTAGCCGTAGCAGTTGCTTGTGGCGTCATCTACTGCTGGCTTAAATATCACTACAGCTACTGGCAACGAAAGGGTATTCCACATATGGAGACTACACCCTTTATAGGCAATACTGAAGTTATGTTCACAATGAGCAACAGTTTCCCTCTGCATCTCTCCGATATTTATAACGACAAACGTATGCAGGATGAGCCAGTTGTTGGCATCTATACTTTCCACAAGCCGGGTCTTATAATTCGTAATCCAGATTTAGTGAAATCTATTTTGGTCCGGGATTTCAATAAATTTCCTAATCATAATGCGTCTTGTGATCCGCATGGTGATAAACTGGGAGCGAACAATCTGTTTTTCGTGAACAATCCAAAATGGAAAGCGATTAGAACAAAGTTGTCACCAGTTTTCACGTCGGGAAAAATCAAACAGATGTATCCACTAATGCAAGAGGTAAAGTACAATACATATTATTATTACTTATTTTACTGTATTTATTGGTACTACATACTTTACATTACATACTCGTATTACGTATTATATAAAATAGATATAACATTACACGATGTTATAAATAGAACAAGTATGTGTGGGAGAGCGTTAATAGGAAAGCTCATATATGTGTGTACCTTACGCTCGCAATTCCTTGAAACGCTAATTGAAAAGTGGGGGGGACACGCTAGTTTTTATTTCATTAACAGATATTTATTGCATCATTTCTGAACAACGAAACGTTTCAAACGCTTACTTTCGCTGCTAACCAGTTTTTTGTTAAATTCAACAGGAGTATTCTAAGAGTCACTAACTATTGAAATCGTCTCTATTTGTATTGCAAACAACAACAAAAATCGGCTCTTTGATGTTGTTTGCAATACAAAAAGACGATTTTCGAGACGATTTCAATAGTTAGTGACTCTTAGAATATCTATGTGAATTTATCTTTTACGAAGCGTTTCAAAAGATCGCTAGAATCGCTGGCCTGTCATCGTGATACAGCCAGACAGATCGACGTGGAGGTGATTCTGAACCAGTATCGGTAAAAAAGGCAGTAATCGGTAATCGGTAACTGACTTTTTTAATGTTAAGCATTTGTAGTTTGTTGATGAAAGTAGGACAAACTTTCATGTTTAATGTGTTTTCGTAGTTGGACACTTTCCATTATTTCCATTATTCTGGAAACAATATATTCTATCTATTTTATTAATCTTATTCTATTTTCATATATGTTTTCGCAATCCGCAGATTGGACAGAATCTAGAGGATCATCTGGCAAGTTATGAGAAAAATGCGAACACCTTTACCGCAGAGATCAAAGAAATCTGTGCCAATTTCACTACCGATCTGATTGCAACAATTGCTTTCGGACTCAACGTGAACAGTTTGAAAGATCCGAATACTGAATTACGCGTGGAGGGACGCAAACTGTTTGACTTCAGTTTAGTGCGAAGTTTTCATTTTTTTATTTCTTTCTTCTTGCCGAAGTTGGTAACATTATTTCGTGTAAAGATTTGTACGGAATCGTACTCTAAACTTTTGCGTAATAATATTGGGTTTGTTATGGATGAGCGTGAGCGTACTGGCGCCACACGCAATGATCTCATTGACATATTGGTTGCACTGCGGAAAGAAGCTGCACTCGAAGGCGGTGATCATTTTGCCAAGGATAACGACTTTCTAGTTGCCCAAGCCGCAGTTTTCACCACGGCCGGCTTCGAAACATCTTCGTCTACGATGAGCTTTGCTCTTTATGAGCTCTCTAAGCGTCCTCATATCCAACGACGTTTACGTCAGGAAATACATGAAGCTTTTGTGGAAGAAAATGGAGAAATTTCATATGACAAAATCCAATCAATGCAATATTTAGGTATGGTTATCGATGAGGTTCTGCGCCTTTATCCTGCGCTACCACTCTTGGATCGTGTGTGTGTCCTTGAAGAGGGCGATCAGCCTCTCTCCCTTAAACCGTATTGCAATTATGAAATTCCTAATGGCATGCCAGTCTATGTGCCCATTTTCGGTATACAGAGGGATGCAAATGTATAAATTGTGTATGTATCTCTTAAGGTATCTTTTAGTAACAATCGTATTTTTCAGTATTGGTCCAACCCTAATGAATTTGATCCTGAACGTTTCTCTCCAGAAAATAAAAAAACCCACAGTCCCATGAGCTACATGCCCTTTGGTATAGGACCGCGCAACTGTATTGGAAGTCGTATTGGTCTTCTGCAGAGCAGAATTGGTTTGGTGCGCATTCTAAAGAATCATTACGTCACAACCTGCGATGCAACAATCAAGGAAATGAAATTCGAACCGAAAGCAATAATGCTCGCGTGTAAGGGTGGAATTTATTTGAACATAGTTTATGATGGTTTATATGAAAAAAGTCGAAAATTGTAATATATTTTTTTTTGAGAAAAAATCCTAAAGCAGTTTTGAAAGGGACGCTCGCTTGTACGAGAGTGGCAAGCTTTTAATATATACTATAATATAGTATGTAAGAAGCTTGCCACTCTCGTACAAGCGAGCGTCCCTTTCAAAACTGCTTTAGGATTTTTCAATAATCCATGGATCATTTTTTCAAATGATGATTTTTTTCATGGATTATTTTTTCATATTTTTTCACTTCTAGGGACTTGACTTTTCGCCAGTAAATCTAATCTTTTTTTATTTTCTTAAAGCCAGTATACAGAATTGCCTTGGCGATATTACTGCATCAAAAAGCGGTAACAGAAAACTTTGTTCATGCTGTAGTTCTTGCAGATACAATAAACGATCGAGCAAAATTAAACTCTCCACGACGGGAGCAAACGTCATTCGTAGGAGATAAAACAAATCCAAATAATATTTATCATCTTCATAAAATTTTTCCAACTGCTCAAGCCGTTCGACAGCAATGTCCTGCAATTGCAATTCTGCTTTCCGACTACAAACTAAGTCAAAATATTCACGAAAGTTTGAAAATTTTTGTAATTTTCCCACCTTTACACTGTTTTTAAGCGTCACATCTTTCTCGCAAAGTAGAATCTCCAGCAAGGAGCGATAAAAAAGCGAAATACTTGGTAACTCTCGCGCGGCCATAGTGCGTTCGAGCGACTGTGCAGCAAGCATACGTGCATTACGTCCCAAACAAAGTTGCTTCTCCCTTAAGTAAGCGCTCATAGGAAAACCTATTCCCGAATGTTGTTCCATAATGGTTTCGTTACTAAAAGGTTCAGACATTGAAAATTCCTCCTTGAGCAAATGATAGCAACAGCCAATATTGCAGAGAATTTTGAAAGACTGCTGTGCAGTAAACACTTTTAAACAGGTCGGAGCCAAATTGCCGCATGTGTGCAATCCCGTCAAGCAGAGTTCAAGGTCTTCGCGGCTAGACATTGTTGGAGTACTAGGAAAATGTTCACGCATTAATTGCACAAAATCCAAATCAGTGGTTATGAATTTCGATGTGGTCTTATAATGTTCAATAATACTAGGAGGGCTACGATCGCCCGTACACGTTTTAGCTCTTTTAGACTTTCTGCCTCTTCGCGGTGGAGTAATGCCGACACTTTCGAGCTTAGCGCGGTCGTTCAGAGTAACCCAAGCGCGCTAAATAAGAAATTTTTTAATAATATTGTATATATATAAGCCACTTCATTACGACAAACACATATTTTACCTCTAGCTTACGGCCTCTCTCCAGAGCATTTTTAGAGTTGGCTTCATTAGAATCAATGCCTAACACCTTATGTTTATATTGAAGTGCCAGACGTGAGGAGAGATATCCCTTTCCATCTCCAGCATCAAAAACAAATACCTCTGCATTTGGAATTTTAGACTGCAGTCGATTTATCAGATCGTGTACTAATTTAGCCGAGACTTCAACCTTCAAGTGGTGAAATAATTAAAATAGCATTGATATGTATGTATGTATATTAAATTTTTAAATCTTAAGAATAAAATTAATGAAATTTTCTATTATGTATGACTGATGGATACATGTGCCTCAGAGCGCTTTACCTCGTGCTTCTTCTTCTCACTCATAAATTCCTTTATTGAAAGGGTGCTCTTCTGATGACACGGCATATTATCAAGTATTGCACTCAATTCTTCTACTGTTGTCAGTATATCTTTAAAATTTATCAAACTATGGTTATAAGATTGTTTTATAAATTTGAAGAACTCTGGAAATTTCTTATCAGACAGTTCATTATCAGCGTTTCGCCAAAATATGGTCTCGATGCATTCTTTCACTTGGTGCTTCCCTCCAGCTACTTCGGCATGCAGCTCCGTTGGAATGAAGTTATCCCAGTGCCTATCCATCAGATAATTCACCATGTGACAATTCACAAATTCCCAATGTGGTTGCATATATGTCAAAATTGCATCCAAACGCTGCTTGATTTGGATTGTACTCATATTTAATTCCTTCGATTTCTAGCTAAAAACTGAAATCTTTATTTGTCTTTATTCTTGTGGTTCTATTTGAAGTAGTTGCAGTTGTTGTATTATCTTCTGATGCAGTATGTTTCAAATGCAGCATAGCCTTCAAGCGCTTGTTAAGTGCGCGTATATTTTCTAGGGCTCCAACAAGATCAGTTTCCGGATCGTTGAAATGAGGAAACGCGTCTATGGCTTCCTTTAGTTGCAATAAAATTTTTCGAATCCTTTCCGAAGATGTTAATAATAAATGGCCTTCAACGGTTCCATATATTTCGCCAAGCTCAGCTCCTATTCTTTGTCCTTGTGCGTAACCCAATTGATAACCTTCAAGTTCTCCCTGCAATAAACCTTCAGCGTAACCTTCTTTATAACTCTGCTTATGAAGCCTTTCTTCGGTCAACAGGATATCGTCAAAGATATCATTTATATCACGATCTTCCGGGTTAGTCATAAGTATCGTGGAATTGGCCACTCAGACGACGTAGCATTAGAAAAGCTATATCAGGAGCGAATTACCAGGAATTTATTGAAGGGAACCCGGAAATCAGCTGATTTTGACAGCCAGCTGTCGTAATGCAGAGTCTTTAACGAAAGTGGCCGTACTAAAAATTTTCATTACCCAGCAAAACAAGAATAACCGAGTCGCACACACTATTGCATTATTTTCAAGAATCACTAACACGGTCTCACTATTTTTTGACAATGGTGGCTGAGTGGGAAAGAAATGCCAATATTAACGTGGCTGAAATGGATTTTTTCTTATTCTGCCATTACTAGTGCCAGAAAAGCAGCGCAGAAAAAAATCAACGTGAACAAGGAAAATTGTGTTTGAAGTGTTATTTCCAAAAATTAACAAAAAAGATACAAACATTAAACAAAATATTTTTATTTTCAGCTTGTTAGATGTTCTGAAACATTTCCATTTGTTCTGAAGATTTCCTGAAGAAATCCAACTACATGACACCACACAGTTCCTGCTCTATTTTGGAATACAAATATAATTGGAATACAAAGTACATACTTCAACATTAAATGTAATTTAATTTTGTGATTTTACCATTTGTGATATCATATTAATTAATAATTTCATTTTTATTTAAACCATTTCTTTAATTTCTTTACAAAGAACATTAATAAAAACATGATATTTACCATAACTTGCATTTTATTAGTTAAAAATTGGAAACGGTATCGCAACCTGGTATTTTACCGGTTAATTAACTGGTAGCGCTACCAGAGTGCGAATGGTGCGAAAGAGCGCACTATACGTTTAAGCATATGGATTTGTTGTATAGGAAAGAAAGGGATACACGATCACACGTACAGAAAAGTTTCTGGTACTTTTTTCCCGATGCTCTTAAGAAAATAATAGAAACTTTAACCGAAACCAGAGAGTTATCTCTGACCGAAACTTCGGGTAGCGCTACCAGGTAAATAACCGGTGAATTACCAGGTAGCAGTCTTGCAGGGTAGGTAATTAATTTTGAAATTCTATTATCCACGTCCTACTTCACGGTACTATTCCGAAAAAACAACTACCGTAAAAACTACTAGATCCTTTCCGATTCTACTTTATTTTCCTAAATTTATTTTAATTCATTAAAAAATTCCGCAACAGGGGAATTCATAAAACAATTTTAAAATGCTCTTATAATGTATTTTATATATAATGATAAGGCAGTCTATTCATTAATTAATTTTAAGTAAATAATAGCTTTGAAAGCTTAAAAATATTTTTAAAGATTTATTAACAGTTCAAACGAAAATATGTAAAAAAATGTCCTGAAATAGAAACTTTTTAAATCTTACAAAATTTGAAAAGGTAAAATAATTATTTTCGCACTGTATGCAACTGTAGCGTAAAGTATACTTTAATTATAATTAAAATTAAATTATTGTATTTTTGAAAAGCGCTACAGCTGCAGGGTAGTTTCTGAGTTATAGCCATTGGCAGTTGGACGTTTTCAGGCAAACTTTTTGAGCTGTAGTCGTATTTAAAAGCACGTTTTATGACGTTTTTTTGCTTTCCACTGGTATTTTACCGCAATACATGATCGCCCAATTTCACTACACCATTCAGAATTCTAAATGAGAAAGGAATAAATGAAATTCTATTCTTTTATTCCAATTAGAAAATCTCATTTCAATTTCTCATGTACAATAGGAAATGGTGTAGACCAGGGATGCGCAACTCAGCTCGTACGGGAAGGCAATTAGCTTCTATGGACTCGTTCGTGCTCCGCAGGCTCTGCGGGGGAACAGAACAAATACCGGCAATTTGTGTAGGACGAAGTAACCAGGTTAAAAATGAAATTCCTATAATTTTGGCTTTTGAATACAAAATTTTGTTAATATATCGTTATCAGGCAGCTGAGTGAAGACTGTAGTCTTTCAATTCCAAAACTCTATTCCAGTGAATGTGACAAACACTATTATTAAAATAAAAATTTATACTTAAAATTTAACGGAATTTTTTGCACAAGAGATTATATGATTTGCGCTATATAAAAAATGAGAACACAATTATATATTTAAACGTTTTATATTGATCTATACAATTTTTACAGTCTCACTTAACTTCATACGAATATATTAATTTAAATTCATAATTACTGACTCTGCAAGCCGCCGAATGTACACTAAGAATTTATTGAATGAGCTAACATAATTTTTTTAATAATCGATTTGAATATCTCGTCGCTGAATTTGTTATAAAAGATCTGGAATGAAAAAGTTGGCAGTTGGTAAATTGAAAGACTGTCGCTACAATGAACATGTTTTTTGTTAAATCTTGCAACCAAGTACAAGTAAAAAAGGCCAGCCACAAAGTGTCAGAATATCATTTTCTAATAACTTAATTATTATGTATAAAACTCCACATGCTGAAATTATCATTTTCATATCCTTCCATTTCTGAATTTCCGGAAGCCCAAATTTCTTGTAAGTGTATTTACTCTGGGCATAAACTGAGCTTTTCATTCTTACTGAATTATAATTGAATTTGTTTCTAATAATGACGTAAAATGCTCTATATGACATCAGATAGAACTCGTTTAGTCCAAATGCAATCACTTCTCATTAAACTCTGGGAAAATATAAAGATTTCATGGTGCGACATTTTAAATATATTCCTTTTAAATTTTAGTTCTTCACAGAAAACAGCTGCGCCACTTTGTTTGCTTGATTTTTCAAATACTGGTAACTGCTTTGACCCGCCTTTTTCATGGTTTCTACTTTACTAGCATTCACCTGAGAACAGTGCAGTTCTACTTTACTTCCTGTTGCTGCTTCGGTGGATTGTGAGACGATCGGCGTGGAATTTGCGATAGCCACTTGATGGGGAAACATATTGCATAACACAAAGTTAAATCCATTTGCTGCTTTGTTACAATTACTCTTAAATCGTTCAATACCGAATGCCCGTATGGCACGAGAAAATCCAAAAACTTGAGAACTGATGTACGCTTGTCGCACCGCAAGTGTGCGTCCATCACTTTGTTCGCTGTACTCAACTATTTCATCAACTTTCTGTGGATCAAATAAAATAAGAAAAACGCTTTAATTTAAATATTCTTACTGAAAAAACAAAATTTCGAAATTTTAATTGCAATGTTAATTTCTACCAATGTTAATTTCTACCTAATGGAAAGACCTCCATCATAACCGAGAGAATGGCCAGGACCATGTGAAAGAGAATGAAATGTAAATAGAAATGCCTAGAAATCAACTGATCCATTAAACATTAACATTTCTTAAAACTAACGGAACAAGTATGCAATTTTTTTTCCAAATATCCTGGCTACTGCAATCTACCGAATAGTGTCTCTCATAGCCAGGTTCGTGTCAGTGCAAGCATATTATAAATTAAGACCTTCCATCGCACTATCTATGAAACGACGTTAAATGAAATCAACTATCTACTAAAATTCTAACTCTTCACTCAAAGCAACTTTGTTTCCATTTCGCCAAATCCACTAAACTACACCCGTTTTAGCAAGAGAGACTCCTCTTACTCATATTGTTCAGCGCGAATGGGTCCTCTCACCACAGGTTATGCAGCGGAAATAGGATTTTCTGCATCGCAGCTGTCTCGATTCTAAAGCCTACTGTCACGTCATTTTGAACTACGAGATCATATGTTATCACGGGATTGGCAGTGATAAGAACCTTTCCTACCTTTCAGATAGTACATAAAAACAACCTCAATATAAGAAAAATTTCCCGAAACAAAATGAAACACTTACCATTATCTTTTTAAATCCAACATTGCGGGTAAATGTGATGAGTGTCTTTTTGTTCGGATCCAAAATGGAATCCTCAATTATTTTGACTGGAGTGTTGTTATAAAACCGCTTTCCCCACTTTGGTACAGGATTTGTTTTTGAAAGCAAGCGCCGTGAATACAGTTTTCCATCTCGCACCTCTCGACAGATAGTGTCTTCGGTGAGAACATGAGTGCTATCCGAGATAGAAATCATAAAAGGAGACGGAATAAAAAATTCCAAAAATCAAAAAGCCAACCTTGAGGGATTCGGATAGCGATTCCAATAGGCTTGCACGACCTGCTTCCAAGTAAAGTCAAATATGATTTCAGTGGTGTATTGTGAGGTCACTGGTGGCATATTTGGCTTAGAAAATATATTACGTGGGAAGATTAGGTATTCGTCGACTGAATGCAAGCGACGGCCAAACGTTGCAGAAGCTAAAATACTTTGTTGACAGGAACAAAGTCAAATAAAATATAACGAATTATGTAGATTAGATTGTGGATGATTCTATCGCTTGGCCCTGAACTGCCGTATAAAAATGGATTAATACAGAGTTAACCGGCATTTTATAAAATTCTTACGAAATTAATTTTGAAATTTTTGTTGCTGAATTTATGCGCCTATTTAAATCCAAATTTCCAGAATGATCCAATAAATTTAGAAACCATTTTCAAGCCACACAAGGTTACACAACAGATTATGTTTAAATTAAATTACACGTTTTGAAATTTATTTAGGTGTATCTTTAAATTTTTTTCAACGCAGTGGTTTTTTTATTACATCTACAGATGATATTCTTTTCCTTCTTTTATTCTGATATGATAAATTTGTTCACATCATAGCTTCACAATTTTACGCTTATAACCTCTGTCATTGAAAAACGAACCCTCCTCTCTTCCGAAATGGAAAACGTGAGAAAATCCATGAACGAAACCTGATGCTCTGTTCGCAAAGGTTCATTAAAAACATTTTACACAGCACGTAAACGCATTAGAGAAACAGAGATAATAATATGTACAGTGCTCAATGCTGCCACCTAACGTTTTCAGGAATTTTAGTTATGCCATTATTTTGAGAAACCAACTATTGTAACAACTACTTGATTCCTCTAAATTCTGTTTAGTTATTTTCGTTGTTTTGCTGGTAGACAACAACAAATTTGGAAAAACAAAGCAGAATTGAGAAGAGTCGAATAGTTTTGACGGTAGTTGATTTTTTGGAATAATGGCGTTAAATAATCCAATATTTACTATGGTAATAAGAGAATACTATTAAAAAGTATACCTTCCGTATTCTTGGAACTAAAACCATTACGAAATTATACTAATTTTCGTCATTATAGCGAAAAAATTATTGCAATCGGTTTCAATTTAAGTCGATTATTTGGAATACACACATGACTCGACTATAGTCGATTCTGCTTTGTTTGTTTTCGGTTTTTGCTATACCCTGATTAGTTAGTTATAAGACTAACTTAGTTAGTTGGTCAGAAAAGCAGATGAAAAAAACATGAACATTAATAAAAAAGAATCTTAAATAAAATTTAGAGCCTAATAATTTATACTTTAAACACGTAATACCTATAGAAAATTTATGGCCTAATATCATGCCATTTACATGCCAATGCAAAACAACTGCAACAATCTGGTCAATAATATAGGAAATAAATATCAGCAGAAACAGATATGGTTTTACCTTGTAATAATTACAATTATTGACATAATTTTACGGACCTGTTATCGTTGGACACACGCGTGTGCTTCTGTTTGCCAAAAGAATGGTGCAACGTAATTATTATGTATGCATGCATATGTGTTTGACTTCGTATGAAACCTATTGCATGACTTCGTGACGCCGAATTCTTAATTTTTATTTTATTTATAGCTTAATGTTTATTTATTATCTTCATTTAAATTTTTTTAGAAATTATTAAATCAGAAAGCAGCATTTATTTGTCTAAAGCAGAGATAATATTTTCAAACACCAATTCAAATAGCCAAGGTAAAATAACGTTATAATTATCGAAAAGTATACTGATGAAATGCTTAGCAATAAAAAGTTTTACCCGAACCACTGACGTGTGATTTGTGCGTTTAGTTATTGATTTATGGGTCAATATAAAAAATTATATTAATAAATGTGTTTTAACCGTTAAAGAAAAAGGAAAAGAGTTTTAAATGACGAAAACCCTTTAAACAAAGCCGTATTTAGGAAAGAAAGCAAAAAGATATTGTAGTTGAAAGAGCATACCTTTGGAAATGTTACGGGAAATGTGTATAATGAAAGCGTTCTACACAATGTTAGCGTCACAATGCCAGGGTCATTGTAAAGAATACTGACATTAAAAACATTGCCGGTATTATATACACAAGTTGGATGTGAAAAGGTATAAAACATTAAATTAATTATTACTATTAGGCAATACCAGTAACAGGTTGGTTAAAGTGATAAATACCGAATGGCATAATCTAAAATCAAGTAGGTATGGATTAGAGGTCTGCACATATACATACTTCCGATAGTCACGGCTTGATACGAACACGGCATCAACGCAAATATTTATGTTGCTATATTAGCGTCCAATCTTTCGAGACATCTCATGCAGCCTTCTAGAATGTATGTATTCGCTTTATGTCTGCGCTGCGATTTTATTTAGCTCACCTTCGAATCCGTTAAATGTAATCATTAAGCCATTTAGATAATTCAATTATCTTTCTTTTTTGTTTTCCGGGTTTTTGGTTTGTTTATACCTCCATCCAGCACGAAAGCTTGAGAAAAGACTACAGAATAATATTCCAAGTCTTTTGCTTACCGATTTTAAGTTTCTTTTTCACTCTTACCCCCCACCATCGTTACTTAGTTAGTTAGGTTCTGACAATATTGCACTCGTATGACAAACGAGTACATTGCATATTCGCATTCGTACATACATACATATATTCGAATGTCTTCACTTTATTCGTCTATGCAAGCTGGTGATATGTCACAATAGTAAATCACTTAATGGAAAACCCAGTTCTAAATTGCTTTCAGTCTAAAACAAGCATTTTTCGTGACCATGTGTTCACATCGAAACATGTGAACGATATTTGTACGTAAACTTCGTCTGTTTTTCAATCTGAGCATAAATAAAAACGTTCAATTATTTACTTCTTCTTACATTTTAGTTATATTTATATTAGTGTGTGTGATTAAAAAATATGTACGAGTATGTATAAAATTTTCGAATAATATTAAAAGAAGAAAATTAAACTATTAAAATTGTGTTAAAATTCTCTTCTGACTTTTAGAAATTCAAATTTTTTTGGCAAGAGAGGAAGTTTCCAAAATAATTATAGTTAAAAATGTTAACTATAGTTTAACTATAGTTTAAGTTTGCATAACTAAAAGTTATCAGCGATAATATATAGTAAAAATTTAGTAATTGATTTTGTCGGATACATCGAATTTTTCCCTTTTATGGAAAAAGCTAGTAGCTACTACTAAGCTAGTAGTAAATGTATAAATTGCAATTTTTTATATGCCAAGCAAAACCTGATTATTAAATAAATGATTACAGTTATTATAATGTAATAAACCTTATTATTCTTAAAGTTATTGTAATGGAAAATCTTCAAATTTCAGAAAATCAAACCTATCAAACCTAAAAGAATGATATTTGTCACTTTTTTTGCAAAACTGATATATGATATGTGAGTATGTTATTTTATTTCAATTGTTTGTAATAACTAAAAGTGTCTGTATCGTTTTTATTGTCCTTAATAAATTCTTTTTAAATTTAACCAATAGATTTGTTTGCAACAAAACTAAAACAATTATTCCTTCCCTCTTTCGATAACTGTCTCTCGAACTCTCCAAATCTGTTTGTCTCCATTATTCTCTCTATGTTAAGCAGAATTCATTGAAAGGAATTGCCGTATCCTTGCAGACAGAGTGCTCTCCCCGAGCCGCAAATCAGTCTGCCCGAATGAGCCACGCGAGACGACAACGTTTTCAAGCTTTGCTCGTATCAAGCTACACCGCAAACACACACAGACTTTGTGCATATTGGAATATACTATACATACATGAGAAAGAAAGGAATTTTTTTTTTATTTAATTAGCAGGTTAATGAATACGAAGCCATAAATGATAGGTCGTTAAATTATTCATGATTAAAATCTTTACAATGTCCTTCGTGGTCGGAAGAAAAAAAATTTCGTTCTCATAACAAGAGCTCGAGTTCGGAAAATACGCATTTCTCATTGTTCCACAAAATACAAAGTGTCGATTAATCTCTTTTCTCTGAATCATATAAAGTTATGAATTTAAAATTTTTTCGGTATTACTGCAAAGAATGACAATTAAATCGGTTGTTTTCGTGGTGTCAGCAATGAAAAACTCGTAATGGATTTCGTTTAGTGGATTCAGTATAGCTTGAGCAACTAACGCATTACCTCAAATTGAGGAATAGTGATAATTTTCATTTTAGTTTTATTGTCAAATAGTAAAAAAAAATTTATATTGTACATAAGTATACGTGGATAATTTAACTTAGCCAAATTGTATGTGTTACGAACCGAAACAAAAACGACAGGAAGATATAATTGAAAACGTATCTAAGGTAAAGGGTAGCATACCACGTGAATTTCATCATTAGGTATGTATGTACGATATATAGAAAAGAAGGAAGAATTACGAACTTTTGGAAAATTTATGTCTCTCAAATTATTCTCCATCTGACAATAAAACATTTAAAGTTTTGGATTAAACAATTTTGAACTATATCATAATTTATCTAAATATATTTTAAATGTATTTAAATGTCTAAATATATTTTAAAAAGTTGCACACACTATATAAAAACTGTGTAAAGCCATATATGTATACATATGTATATGTACATACATCCAAGTAAATATTATTTAAAGGACATTTTTCAAATAAATACTTATCATTACGAAATTGAAATTAATTAAATATCTTATTAATGTACAATTACTCGTATTATTACAGTTTACGGTAACTGTTGTATTCACTGTCAAATGTTGTATTTTTCATTGTAAATAATTTGAAACTGTGTTTTTTGTGCCTTTAATAAAAAATCTCACGTGCGAATTACTGCGTCGGTCATTTTGAAGGCGAATTGGAATATTCGTATATCGTATATGCATACTTGTACATCGTATCGTAAATAGAATTTGCGCACAAGCTCTCTTCTTTTACGCACATGTTCAAGTGAAGTAGAGGGTCCTTGTTTCCCCAGCACTTTGTTTGTCGCGTAGCTCAAATTCTAAATTTAACACTTATATTTAATAAATCTAAATTCTTGTATATAGTATGTAATACATCTATCGTATATATCGTATATATGTATATACACACAAGGCATGCCATATTATGTTAGTGATAGCAGTGCGTTGTGCCTCCTTTAAGGACTACAATTCTTAAAACAGCCCTGTCCTGTTGTAAGAAAGGCAATTATATACTAATTCTAAGAGCTTTAACTTTCTGTAAGGCACCTTGAAATATGCCAAGAACCTCCTTTCGCGTGTCCTTCCTAAATACAAAGCCAGGATATAAATGGAATGGTATTCTGGTTGCATCAAGGGGTGTTGTGACCCTTAATCTATTCTAACTATTATAACTGAGAACACATGACCGAAATGCATCACACTAGTTCCTATTTTCCTAACATTTTAATCCAAAAAAAAAACAATCCGTTTTTTCAAAACATTCAAACAACATTTATGTTTGTGTATAATAAATCCTTGTATAGTAGGTGCACATATGTATGTAGGTACATGCATGCATCTTTAAATCTAGGTAAGATGGCGAGTGTGGGTGGAAGAAGTAACGTCGCCAAGTTTAGGGCGACGCCAAGTTTAGCCTCAAATGGCAACGAAATGTAGTAAATAATTATTCTCACATGTTTTTGGCATTTGGCCGAAATCAAATTGTGGCAAAACACTGAAGTCGAAACGAAACATTATGCGGTCCGGGAGAGCACAAATATACTATTGCTATTGTTGTCGTTAATTTTACGGACAAACATGTTTGTGGTAATTTATAAAAGCCACATTCCCAGCATTTCAAAAGTCAAATGAAAATTTCCTGAATGATTCCAACGATCCTTAAATATCTATATTATAATATTAAGAGATTGTAATATACAATATATGTATGTATGTTACGGGCAGTGTATATAATGCGGACATTCATTGTAGTTCCTGCGAGATCTTCCGTAATTGACTGTTGACATGATTGGATGAAGTGAAAAAACATGGAACCGCTATATATTATTGCCTGTGAGGTTTTACTTCTCTGTCTTAGAACTGTACATAACATTTTCAAATGTTTTCGATTGTAAAATGGTATCATAATGATTCTGATAGATACGAGTATATAGTATACATATGTATAGACATAGTTAAATTTAAAAACCTCCAATAAAGCAGAAAACTTTTCTATATTTCAGCTGTTTAAATTGAGATAAACAATTTTGGTTAACATTATATGTTAATAAAACAATTCCATCAAAACATCAATCAACGAATACACACTTCGTCCTCTGACTGCGCTACACCACACTACACTGGTCAACTATGGATTGGAGCTGGGCCCTTGAAGGTATCACTGAAGAAGTACCACGTACAACCGGTCCCGAATGCATCAACTATATGACGAATCGTCGTCGTTGCATCGAAGCGATAATATTTACAATACTCTTCATTTTCATAATTCGTGTTGCGATGAAGAAACTGGCACCGATTTTCCTGCCGCCCGGCAACGTTATAGAAAAATCACACTCAACCGTCCGATTAATGCTTCTGATCGTCATGACATTCATATTCGGTGCTGAAATGGGATTCAAATTTGCTGGCAAATCTGTGATATTCGCGCTGAATCCTTGTCATATACAAACAATCATCCAAGTACCTATTCTCTTAAAGGCTTTCAGAAGCCATAAATTATGAAATGGAATTTAATAGTTTTTCTTTGCTAGATATATCTTTTAGCAGCCAAACCTTGTAGAGCAACAGTAGTGTTGTACCGATTACAGATGAATTATTTAAATGGGCCATTTCTGGCGTTCCTATTTCCAGAGGTTGAGAGTCGTACGATGCCATTCGAACAGGCCACTTACTGGATTCAACACGCCCTGCTGTATATAATTCCTGTATATATGTTAAAAACTGGTATGAATGTTCAAAAAGATGTCTTCACAACGCAACAAGATGTCCTTAATCCACAAGCATCTCTCAGTTCATTAAACCATGATATTTCTTTTACTCTTGATTATCTTTTCTTTTACTCTAAAATGTGTTAATAACGTGTCTCAGATGCCTACAAAATGGAAGATTTTTCCGACTACAAATGGTCTGTGATTGGAATCATGATCTTATTGATCTATCACTTTGTTTTGTTAAATGCTTTATCCATGGTAAGTTTTTTTTTAAAAAACACGCCTACGACGCTATTCTATATTTTGTACAATTATTGTTCGCAGTTAACTGGCATCAATCTCAGTCATATGCTTTGTGCTGCGCCATCAGATCCGTTTCAAGGACAAAACTATCGCATAGCCGCTGTGATACATGAGTCCATTTTATGCTTCATTTTAAATAAAATTACAGTCTTCTTATTCAGTAGTAATAGCAATAAATCCAAGCATGTGCCTTTAACAGAAAAAATGCTTAATAAATCTAATCCAACCGAGCAAACACCAACACTGTATCATCAACTGAAAGAACAACCAAATCAACATCCGGTAATGGTCATGCCAACAAAGAGAACACCTGCATCGACGACAATAACAAAAACAACAACCTTTGCATCGCCCCCATCACCAACACACAACTACGACGGCAAGTTTTTGACGCAACGGCTACTTCATACGGTGGCGGACAATGAGAACGAAGTAAAGAACGTAACAGACCCAAAAATAATAGCCTCGGCTGCGATATCGTCGAATTGTGACTTTCAAACCACAAAAATTGATTAGCATCGACAAGTAGATTAGTGTTATTTTTAATTCTACAAATAAAACAATATCTACCTTATAACTAGATTGATTATATCGAATGGTGCTCGTATTAACTACAACAACACTTTCTATGCCTCCAGAAAATACAACCATACAGCATCCAGAACATAAGAATTTCAGCGATCTCGAGAGCCATCAAGCGGCAGCCGTCATTCAGAAGACTTCGGAATTATGAAATATGTACTTAATTGAAGCGTGTAAATGAAATACGTCAGGAAAACAACGACTCTAATATTTCGAAAGCTTTTAATAAGTGATGAACTAATATGCCCACCATGAAACAATAATACATAATTAAAACGGCATAACTTCTCATATAGTATTGTACGAGTATGCATGGATTTACTTAAGAAGTCGACATACAGTAGCTTTACAGTTACTTAGATCTTGTCTATAAAAATCTATTTAAACCTTACTTGTACTTAATAATATGCCCTAATCCTTACAAAACTGAGCAGTTACGCGTAATACGATAACATGTTATGTTATGTCTATTAACATAATTAGTATGAAATTTATTTTTTTCAAAAAATCCATTATCTTTTAATGCTCCCTTGACGAATAAGATTTGGCGAGACGAATAACGTTTTGTGATATTTCATCTAAAGTCAATCAAACTAAACTATACTTTTTTAATGTGACTGAATTGTTCTCAAATTTTCGAATTGAATATTGGTATACTGTAAAAAAACAAATACAAAAGTTAAAAGATAAGTGGCTTACTCTATTGTAATTACCAATAATAACAACTTACTCGTATTTTATCTATTTCATTGCAATTATATTATAATTTAATTATAATTTTTCCATATTAGGGCCTTCTAATTGACTAATTTCCAAACGCATATAAAACAATATTAAATATTCAACATATGTATTTATATGTACGTAGTAAGTACTTACATATATCTTAAGAGCAATAATTAAGGATTTTTCCCTTCTGCTGACTCTTATTTGACTTATTTTATCAATTATATTTTCGATTTTACTAAGTGATTTTACATTCTATATCAACTAAAAATGTTTGACCTGAAGTCACAGATTGTCGCGGAAACTATGAAATGGACCAATGAACCCCAAAATAAATTCGAACAGACCAAAATCAAACATTAATTTATTTTCCAGAACATTTAATTTCAAAGCCAAATCTTATCCATAGGCACCTTCGTATCGTTCTTTCGTCTTATTATAAAATCGATTAACTGCTTTTCTAGATTCCTTATAAGACAATTCGGCTTTTCAGTCTGAACGTAAAATATAATCTGTAACTGATCGTAACAATATCATTACATCTCACCCTTTTTAGTTTGGTAAATTTTCTATTTGAAACAAAGGTTTCAAACTAAGCATGTAGTAAAACTGAGTCAATCAAATTCCTAAAAACTAACTTGTTACTAATTATTTCTTGCCATATTAAATTCTCCTTACTTAAAGCCAAATCGAAATAGTAAATATTGTATACAATTCAGTGAATATCTTTAAATAGATAGTGTAAATGTTTCAGAATGTAAATACATAATTATGAGGAAATTCACTATAAGTCATACAATAATTATAGCCTAACACTGAATAGTCTATTCGCAAATTAAGAAACCATAAAAATAATACAATAATTTTAACACCGGTTGTACGCAGAGGGATATTATACTAAGATAATGTAACAATAAATAATGAATTAATTAATGGCAAACTTTTATTTCATGAGAAGAATATTCAAATTTTCCATTGGCCCTTTAGTACCAACTAGAGAGCTGCACAAAACGCTTTGAAAGCTTGTTGAAAACGTCTTGAAAGTTTCAGGGGTTTCCAGAGATAACTTTGGTGAGCGCGAGGAGTACTGCTCGAATCCTCGATAGGTACCCGAAAATGCAGAATAGATTTTCTGAAGATATAATAGCGATAGTAGCTAAAATTAATGGTTTAAGGAGAAAATATAATATAAATGTCAATTATATTTACTTGACGCAGCAAAGTAGATTGAAGATTCGAACTATTGAAATCGCAATTTTAGATAAATTTCAATAAAATTCTTTCCGAGTTTTTTGGCGACTAATCTTATTGTACCTATGCCACCCTCTTTATAGAAAAAATCCTGTGCCCCCCTTAATTTTCGTAACAATATAAATTCATAAATACTCACATGATACTCTAATTTATTTAATGGGCTAAAAAAATATACCAATACGTACATATGTATAAATATACATCAAAATATATTTATTCAGAAATATTTATATTTATAAATATTGTATGTGTGTTTTAATTTCATGGTGGGTCTTGTTTTTTAGCACAAATTTTTTTCACATAATTAAGATGTTGCAAAGGGCAATACAATTTCTAAAGCTTTTAAAAGTATTTCTTTACTTTTATTTAAAACACAATAATATCATTTTCTTTGGTAACAGCTGCGGGCCCCTCTTACAAGGAAACCATGACACCTATAGGATTCTATGGAATTCGGCTGCCAAGTTGTTTTTATCGATAAGTCAAAATTATTTCTAACTGGCAATGCTTTATCTGAGAGGTTCTCATAATAATAGGGTCTCTTTCTTACACATTGCTTACAGGGAAATATGATAGCTTTGACATTTTCTGTCAAGAATTTGGACAAATTCTAATTAGAAACATTTTTGCTGCATGTTTTGCATTTATAAACGCAATCTTTAGGGGCTAGTTAATTCATTGCACTTTTTGCAAAAAGAAATAATTCAATAAGAAATAATTCAAAGTATAATTAATAAGTGAAATAGTATAGTGTGTGATTAAAAAAAAAAGAAATAGAGCAAATTAAGTTATTAGCTTATTAACCCAAATTTATTTTGCGCTGCTCCATGTTATTCTTGAAAATAGCCGGACATCAAAAGCCGAGCCCATAAAAGTAAAGAAAACTCTTAATCCATAAACACTTCGCCGTCTGCAATATGTTTTTGTCGTTATTTTGTCTTAATTAGTGATTAAAAACACAACCAAAGTTAACAAGAATTTTGTATAATTTAAAAAATAAATAACACCTGTAGGCGACTTCACAAAGATACTTGTACCATGAATAAGTTTAAGGAACAAAACAGAACACTAAAATTTTGGCAATTGAAAATAACAGCTCTTTGCATATTTCCATTGAAAACTAAGTTCTGAATCATTTGTAAATAACTTGGTCTTCAAACTAACTTAAGTTGAATCACTATTTTGTTCCAGTCTTCTCAAAATGGCTCCACTCTCTGAGCCCTCATCAATACCAAAAAAAGCCGGGCTCACCCTGACTCCTTCAGAATCTGCGATTGGTTCGCATGCTGTTAAGGAAAAAGAACGTTCTGGCCTACCCGATTCTGTATCGCATTTCTATTATAAACACGGGCTGTTTCTATCCAGCTATCCCACATGTGCCTCTAGCATCGCAATTGTAGCAATCTTATTTTCATGGTAAGTTCAGCAGAGTTCAGTCAAAAGCTCTCACTGGCATTATATATGTGTATATATAGCAAATATGTGTGAAAGGATTACTTCTGAATCATGAAAAGTTTTTATTTTTTACTATTTCTTATCGATGGTTATCAATGTGTGGCCGCGAGCCGTAAATATTTTGTGGAAGCGTATAAGTAAACGTTAAAGTATGTACATACGTATCGTATGTATTAAGTATTAATTTATAATTGAATTAGTTTATGAGTTAGCTATGGACAATTGAGAAATTAAAAGTGTCAATATTGTCAGCAAAATTGTATAAGTCAGATATAGTCAAGGTTTCAGGAAACGATTTTGATTTTAAATTGATGGTAAAAGCTTGACGATTTCTAGGGTTCTCATTGCCTAATATAATATTATTACCATGTTTGCTTTTTAACACGGTACATCTACTTCTACATAATCTTTTGTGCAAAGGCGTTTTATTAACTCTGATTAACCTTGTGTTACTTGGGCGAATTCAAGTTGGTAAATTTCGGTAATGACTATGACGTTTGATTTAATGATGAAATCAATGGAGTACCCGATAGAGATTAATAAACATGGTTCTTCTTTTACTTTAGTCTTAATTAGACAATTTTTTTTAAGTTGGCATCAGATAACGTAAAGATTCGATTTGATCCTGGTATTTGGCAGGATCTAAAATAGCAGGAATATTGAGTGAAAAAATTAAAAAATTATTTAATTTAATTTAATAATTTAAATTATTAATAGCCAAATGCCTCTACCTAATCCATACATTCCATATTTTTGCAATATCTTATGCGATATATGCTGTGTGTACACATATACGCATGATTAGGCTGACCAACTGTACCGAAATGACCGGTACAGTACCGGATTTGTGGTGTCGTGTACCACAGCAAAAAAAAATTATACCAAAATCTATTTTCAAATCGTTTTTGTAACCCAACTGTTATAATTTTACTCTGTTTTGGCATTTACATATTTATTTTAAAAGGTATTGGAACATTTATCTGGAATATTTATCGATTAGCCTCTTTTATACGAAGCACAATGTAAGACCATTCATTAGTGTAAAAGTGCAAACAGTTTTTTGCTTTTTATTGAATTAAATATATATACGATAGTACGTTATATATAAAGTACGATGTAAATATTTCCTTTTTTTAATATATAATATAATTTTTTTTACTGTACCGAAATTGGATTCAATAAAATCGGTCATCCTACGCATGACTATATATCGAAAAATATGTGTATGTTAAAATATGCTAAAAGATACAGAACAGATTCGGGCTCAGACAGGTCCCTATCAGTGCTCGAGTATATGATCCAAATATACTAGAAATACAACCAACGCATTGTGACCAATAAAAAATTGTCAAAATTTATTATTACAAAATTTATTAAAATACTAGATGTACTCGTCCCCGAGTACACATCCCGTTGCTGTGGCTCATTTTGCTTAAATTAGAAAGAAATATTCTCTATACAAACGTTGCAACCCGTTTTCACCCCTTCAGGGGTTGAATTTTGAAAAATGCCGAAATATGTATTTGATTAATTATACCAAAGAGTATTAAGACCAAGTTTCAAGCAAATCTGACCACAAATAAAATATTCCTCATACAAACTTTGCAACCCCTTTTCACCACCTTAGGGGTCGAATTTCGAAATATCCGTTCTTAGTGCTTGTATACATCATAAAGGAAACGTCTTTGCAAAATTTCAGCTTTCTAGGTCCAAACGTTTAGTCTGGGCGTTGATGAGTCAGTCAGGACTTTCATTTTTATATATAGAGAAGAAGATAGAGATATAAAATTTAGAAAATTTTGCAGAAATTAAACATTCATTTATTTTCATTATTATAATTTTTAACTTTGAATTAAGAAGTTTATGTACATATGTATGTATATGGTACATATTCGAGACAATACCAATGAATGAATAAATGCAAGAACGAAGAAACATAATATTAACATTAAACAACAGTATTTCTAAAATACTAAGTTTCAGTATTCAGTATAATACTTTGTTTATAGAACTTTCTATATTTACAATTGCAGCTATCCCCTAATAAACATACCCCTCCCGGGTACCATACCAACAAAAATCGTACTACCTTTTGAGGGAAGATATTCACTTTTTGGCGAGGACGAAAGAAACTATACACTGATGAAAAACGTTTTTAGCGTTAACAACTTCTCAACTTACGATCCACCCTTTCTATGGGCGCAGGGTACACCGGCATTTTATGTGCAGCAAATAACTCTACGCTCCAGTGTTCTACCATGGTCCGACGAAATGCAGTTGATGGACGCCTTTCGAGCACCGCTCTATGAAGTATTTAAATTATTGGAAATTGTACGCAATCATGAAAGTAAAGAAAAGTAAGAGGAGGGGTATAGCCAACCATAGACATTCTATTCACTATTGCATAAGTCTGACTTTTTCGTTACTTTAATTATAGCCAGCGAACTCTGGATAATATCTGTTTGCACGTCGAACATGTTCAACAATCACAAAATGACCAAATTCTTCCTGAATATGGTTGCTTGATCCTTTCGCCCGCTAATCTTTGGACACTGAGTGTACAGAAATTCAACAAGGATTCGAATATTCTGAATACAATATTCCAAAATCATGTAAGCGTTTGTCATTTAATTTGGGAAAGCTTTTGATTTTAACAGAGTAACGTTAAAGACTAAAATGTTTGATTTTACTGTTATTTTTCTTACTTCAATTAATAAACTTAACATAAGATTACAATATTTCATCCCTGGCATCACCTTTGACACCTTCCCTACTTATTGTTATCATAGAATCTACAGAAATCGAAAGTTTCCATCGCGGAAATGGTTTTTGGTTTGCCAATGCAGGACACTGGCTTTAAGCGTTATCCGCTACGTTCGCGCAGTCGCATCATCCAATACGCACTCACATTGATCTTAAAGCAGAATGATAGAGAATACTTAACATCGCTAAAAGAAAAATTATTGAAATACTATCCACCGCCTCAGACGCGCACAAATCAACACGCTCAGCAGACAGCACCACACTCGCGAACACCGGAACCTCAGAGTCGACGTGATGAGAAGTCTTCTATTACATACATCTTTTATCCGGGAGAATTTAAATTGTGGGAATTCCTGCCGCTCGGAATGGCTTTCTTTTTGGTGTTTGTGTACATTTACTTCTCCGTGCGTAAGATCGAAGCCATACGCTCACGCATAGTATTGGCTTTATGCGCTGTCATGACAGTACTCGGCAGTCTAGTGATGTCACTGGGCCTTTGCTTCTTTTTCGGGCTGACTATTAGCTTGCAATCGAAGGATATTTTTCCATATCTGGTCGTTCTGGTCGGTTTGGAAAATTGTCTAGTCATTACGAAAAGTGTGGTCTCCACTGACCAAACCTTCGATGTAAAAATACGCGTTGCTCAAGCTCTGAGTAAGGAAGGCTGGCACATTTCGAAGACGCTGTTAACGGAAATAACAATTTTGACCATCGGTTTGTGTACGTTTGTCCCGGTAATTCAAGAGTTCTGCGTATTCGCCATCGTCGGTCTGCTCTCCGATTTTATGCTGCAAATGTTACTTTTCTCCACCATTCTGGCCATGAATATAAAGCGCACTGAATACACAATGGAAGCAAAGCATCTGCCTAAGATGCTACTAAGCTACACTTGCACCGGCAACCACCCGGAAATGGGATCATCTCATCGCCCGACAATGAATTCCAAATCAACTCGAAATGACTTCTGTTTCTTCTCGCATACTTGCTTCGGTGGTGGAGCGACAACGAGTGCCGGTGCCCTGCCAAACGGCTTTGGCAACGGCAGTTTTCATCGCTCACAATCTCATCCGAAACTCAGCTTTGCCGACTTGACGCCACAGCATCATTCCACTGGCGCAAACGACAACTTGACAAAGCGATCCTCGCAGGTGAATCACGAGCGCATACCAAAACGTCTTAAAGTAGTCAACTTCTGGGCGCGGACACGATTCTTCCAGCGAGCTTTTATGATCTGGATGAGTGTGTGGATATGTTCGATTGTCTATAATTCAGGCTGTTTGGAGAGTCTGTTTGTCATTGATAGAAATCGGACTGCATTCGCATCGGAAGAATTCCAGAATAAAATGGATTTACGGCACGGCGGAGCAGTTTCGAGTTTCTTTTCCAATGTACAATACATTCTAAACCGGCCTGCTTCAGGCTTTTCATCTCTTCCGGCTGCTGATGCGAGACACGGCGGGCAGCGAACTGAAACAAGGAGCCCGACAGAAGGTAAGCAGACTCTTTTTTGGACATAAACTATTAGTTGCGAAGGAGCTGTTCATTAATTACGTAAGAGTTTATAAGCGGCATAAATGAAAAGCTGCACAAAGAGTGTTTACCATACCTAATTAATAAACAGGTCCTACAGGTTGTTTGTTTTAGACTTCGCCCTTGAACGCTAATAATTCTTTCAGCAAATTCTGTAAACCAAACCGATGCCGAATTGCGCCGCTTGCTTTATCCCGACTTTGAATTGAACTACTTCTTGTCGAATTTTCACTGGCCTACCATTATGAGGCGATATAATATCTCGCTAAGCGGTCGTTACATCACTATACTGCCTACGATAAAACTGTCACAGGCCATCAGTGCCGAATCGGCCGTCCTCATACGCAATCCCAAGGAGAAATTGGTACAGAACTTTCAATGGAAAGCGTTGGCGGCCGCTTTAGATCCTTTGGATTTTAACGATGATGAGAAACGTGAATCACCCTTGGGAATCACGCCCGGTGCCACTCCCCTCTTTCCAAAGAGTCCCATGGAGATCTTTTTTGCGGTCACACTCTGTTGCATCAGCACCTTCGTGCTGTGCTACACAATGGTTGTCTTTTATCGTTGTATTTGTACGCGGAACTATGCTGAGTGGCGCTCTAGCTGGAACGAGTCCTCCGAATTCCCACAGAAGACTGAGCACATACTCGAAGGAGTGCCGACACAAATCGCCGGCCACAAGCATAAAATCGAGTGCCTTGTTTCAGATGGTGCAACCATTATCAGCTGCTGTTTGAAGGGACAGATTAAAGTGTGGGATGCGCGAAGTGGCGAAAACGTATGCACCATTCAACGGCATGATATACAGCTGACAACTGCCGGAAACGACGATGGTGTGGGTGCGACCACACGAAGGTATTCGAATTCACCGATTTGGTCATTGGATTACTACGATAATCTCATAGCAGTCGGTTGTGCCAATGGACGCCTTGAACTTTGGGAGACACCAAGTGGCTTATTGAAGGTTCGTTGTTGTTTTTCTTTTTTAGTTTTCAAAAGAGTTGCGGCATTTACGGATTCAGTACTTTTTCAATGCAGTAGAGAGGAATCATATAACGCGTCGTCAGTGCGGAATCAGTCCGTTCAATTTCGACTGAAAACTTTAGAATAAAAAAAACTTTTAGAATAAAAAAACGCTCAATCACCCTTAGTAATATAAATTTAAAAAGTTGATTCTAAAGACAAATTATTTATTTACGAAACTAAATTACTTTTAAACTTTCATAGTAATAAAACGAATTTATAAAAATTTTACTTTAAAGAAGTTATTACTAAGGCTAAATGTATTTGAATGTAAATGTTTCAGTGCACTTTCCACGAAGACGGCAAACGTAATCAGGGCGTCACACACATTTATTTGAATGGAGATCGCATAATTGTGGCACGCCTTTGTGGGCGTTTGGATTTCTTTCGACTAGAGACGTACTACAAAGGCAAACAGATTGATTGGGGCTTTACATCTGCTTATAGAAGAAGTACGTTAAATCGTCTCGTGCCTGAATTTGTACGGGCGAGATTTTAAATTTTATATCCCATTCTGCAGCACATCTGCGCTCGGGATCTACTGGTAGCATTGGTCTAATGCGGCAGCAGCAGCAACAACAACAACAGCAGCAACTTAATCAAGACACCGCGCACAATACTACCAAAGAAGAAATGAAATGCAGTCTGGAAAGTGTACGCTTGGCACATCAACAACCAATAACTTGCATGGAAATAATGAATGATATGGTTTTCACAGGCTCACAAGATCATACATTGAAGGTAGCAGAAGTACTGAAGGATATTTTTATATTAAAATTTTTGTAAGCTATCAATCCGTGTGTGTGTGTGTGTGTGTGTGTATAGGTCTATAGTCTGAACAATTCTGGCATAGAATACGCCTTGCATGGCCACTGCGGGCCGATAACGTGCCTTTTTGTCGACCACTGGCAGCCGGGTACCGGCGGTTCTGGCTCACAAGATGGCATGCTCTGCGTTTGGGATCTATTCACTGGCGCCTGCATGTACAACATACAAGCACATGACGGGGCAGTCATTGGTCTGGCATGCGCTCCCAGCTATGTGATCTCGCTGGGTACAGATGAGCGCATATGCGTTTGGGAACGTTTTCAGGGTAATCTGCTGACCACTATTAATATCTCCAATGCGTATTCGAATCTTTTAATGCTAACTCCATCGTTGCTCGTTACAAGCAGGACAGGTACATAAACATATGTCATAGTCATGTCATTTTAAAAGAAGATATACGTTTTTTACACATTTCTTATGCTTTTTATGTGTTAAAGGTTCACTAATCGTTTGGGACGTACGCACCGGTGAGCCTGCGCGTGAAGTTAAGCTCGACTGTTCCAATTCGCAATTATGTCCAACAAAAATTATGCTGGTTCATGATTCCGTTGTTTGCGATTATGGAAACGAAATTCGTGTAGTACGTTTTCCTATTGTTGCCGATAAATGCAATTAAAACTTTGCATAGCATTATCCAAAGGTATATGTATGATTTCATCAATGTGAAATTTTATTTTAAAGAATCTATAATGAATTTTGTAAACTTGATGAAGGTTTCTTTTATTTTGTTCGGTTTTATAGTGTGTAAAAACAAAACAAAACATCTTACATTAATAATCTCAGTAAGGAATTGTGAGTACCTTTACAATTCATTGCAATTGCATCGAATTTTGTAACTCAGCAGATGACTCTCTAAATAAAGGGTATGTTATATAGATCAAGGAATGTACAAAACATGTGCGGTTTTTTTAAAAATACTTTAATATTAATTAAATATTAATGTCAAAAAAAAAGATAGAAGAAAAATAATATTGGAAAAGTGAATTTTGCCGTCCTTGTTTTTGTTAATCTTTTAACAACATAACAAATACAAAAAGGCACTTTTTTGCTTATTGGTATCATTTTTGATTGTAGGACAATTTTTTTAAAATCTCTTAATGTTTCACTTAACCGAATAATCACGTAGTAATCATGAATGTGGATACTCATATAACTAAGAAAAAGAATCACTTTAACTGGATGGTAATTGAAAAAAATGTAGGTTTACATAAGCATCTTTTCCCTCTCTCTCTTGGAACTGTTTTTTTCTTTAAAATGTCAAAGAAGTAATGATTTTTTTAGAAAAGTCAATATTTCATTTCTTATCCAATATTCTTTCTACAGATCTATCTATATAGAAAAGCATCCTCGCCTGTTATCGTAAGACTGTGTATGCCCAGCGGTATGTGAAATTCCTTTCTTGGGGGTCACTTGTCTTTAGTGACTAAAAACCATTCTATTTATGTAATTGATAATACATACTTCTAAAGTAATGTAAAAATCATCAGGAAGAATATTTTGTCATATTTTTATCAAAATGCGTCCAAAAGTAAATAAATTATGGTAAGATTTTTTTATCCTCTATATCTGATAATTTTTAATAAGTGTATGCAGAAAAATGTTTTCAAAAAATGCAAGTTAATCTATCGTTCAATATGATATCCAACGTATCATGTACTCGGTTAAAGTAGACTTAAGACTTGTTTGTAATAAGGCCTGACATACATACATATTTTGGAGTTTATTTCATAGTCATAGTCGTAGCTTCATATTATCATTTCATAAATCCAATACATATTTGTTTTGTAATACATTTTAACTATAAACATTATAAGGATAGGATACTTCTTTAAATAAATTGTTACTTTTTGTGTTTATAAACTTTATTTGAAGTTTATTTTAATGAGTTATTAATGTAGCTAGTTTAGTTTATAGTAATGGGAAAACTTGTTGTAGATATTTAAGTCGACACCTCGATGATCGGTTGGAATTATGACGACAGACAATGATTTTCGTTAAGCAATTCCTTCGAAGGGAGGCAAATAAGCAGCTCCCTTCTCAGTTTTGCAGACCGCAACGAATCCTCAAATGCGTTCTTCAGAATATTAAAAAAGAAACAATAAATTGTTTAGTTAAAAATATTAATATTGTGTAAACTTCAAGACCATAGGTTCTGTTGAAATAGACTTAAAAAAATATAGATAATTGTGAAAAATTTGATTTTTACCTTCTATATTAATTTTTTGAGGGTTGTTTGCTTACTGCAAAACAAAAATTCAGGTTATTTAAATTTATTCGTTAACATTCAGAGTCAAATACAAGAAATCACTTGCTTTTTGACGCTGATGATGTTAATTATTGGTTGTTTTATACACATTAATAATTCGTTATTATAAAATAAATATTTTCACTGTACATTTTTTTTCTTTCTGTAAAACGTGAGGATATCAGTTGGTCGTCTTATGGAAAATGAAGAAAATAATAAAAGCGATACAAAAAAAATATATTAGATTTTTCCAAAATATGGGTTGCTTCCGTTCTACGAAACTGGGTCCAATTACATATAAAAAATCTAGTCTTACCTAATTGCTTTGATAATAAATATCAATAATTATCTTTCTTTTACATAAGAAGTTTCGTTTTTGTTGTATATCACGATACTTTATTAAATTTTGGCTTCATTTTTATTTTATGGAAGAATAAAACTATCGAAAGTACAGCAAGTTTACTCTCCAGATGCCAAATGAATTTCATTTCTTTAATTTAATAAATTGCGACGTAAACTCATAAATGCCCACAGAAGTTTTATTTTTCTGGTCATATTCTACCCAATCATCGGACAGATCCACGTTTTCGAATTCTTGACCGTTATTCGAGGATTGTACAATCCATCCCGAGCGTGGTGAAAACTCAAACGGCTCCGCACCGCGACAATCAAAAACAACTATTGTTTTGAATTTACCAGAGTCTTCCGATTTATAAGGAGCTGTAAAATATATATAAATTAACTCTAAATTTTCACATCTATAGAAATACCGTCATTTATAACCATTTGAGTTTTCGACAATGTCAATAGTGTTTTCGCGGGAGCACATTTTGCACCTAATATAAAAATTAAAGCCGTCCGGATTTCGTGAATCGTGTTGATCACGTTCAGTTTCGGTGACGTCGTGCCATTTTTCCGATTTCTCACCACAATTGGTGCAGGCGACTCTTAGAAAATACGGAAATTCCGGTTGATTCTCCCTGATCTCCTCTACATTCTCGAGAGTCGCATTGATTTGCAAACCAACACGCACCATATTTCAGTGCTTAAACTGCCGATCTAACTGTATTGCAACAAATAAATTATTATACGAGTATGCTATAATCCCATTAGATACATAATGCTTTTCAATAAACTACAGAAACCTTTACTATACGTCAGCAAATTCAAAGATTCTTTTTCGGATATATGTAGATTTCTTGAGTTGGAGGAAATTTTGTCCAAGATCTCGAACAGAAATAAGGGGATGTGAAACTCTATTTTATCAGCTGATCAAAATTTGTTTTTGGAATATTATACCTATTCTACACGGTGATTAATGATTGACGAAAAAGTCGCCTTAATTTATGCGCTTCCCTCGTGATTAAAAAAATCTTTCGAAGCAGGAATCCATTTTGTACTACATATGTACATATTAAAGGGCTACACAGGACGTCTTGAAGACAACTCTACACTTAATTGCAGGATTGCAGAATACTGTGTTGTCATATGTATTCTGTATGACAACAAAATAGGGTTTGATTTTCGAACTAAAAAGGCTTTTGAAAGACGGATAAACGTATATATGTATACACTATTTACTTACACTTCGTGTGTATATCCTTCTTCATTAAGGATGGTAACAACGATTGAAAACATTAACATTCCACCAACAAGAATGCTCATCTACAATTTTGCAATTGTTTATTCGTTGTCTGCAGTGTAATTTCGTGTTGTAGTCTTGCGTCTTGTCTTCAGCAGGGTTTGTGACAGTCAGAGATTTTTTATGCAACGCAAGAAAAAGCAAAGCAGTGAAGGCAAACAAATTTTTCTCTCTCTTTTAATAGTGCCTTTAAGACGCATTTTGAAGCCCTGTAATACATCTTATTGTGGACAATTGCAGACAGCCAATTTGTGCAGATATGGCGTGTGGGCCGCTTTAATATACAAAAATTTTTATAATTACACAGTTCCCTAACGCAAACCAGTTCACACACAGCACAAAAACAGTAGATTTTCGCATTAAATTTGTATCGTCTATTTGGCCTTTTAGCACCAAAAATTGTATTTTCACAATAATCTTTTTCTTTGTTTTTTTGTTTTTTTTTTTTTTGCTATGCGATGGTGTAGAAATTTCAGTGTAACCTCCACCATTTACTATCCCAACGCTCTAATTTTACATTTTTGTTAACATAACAAAAACTACATAGCGGAGAATTTTGGTTGAAAGAAACCAGCAAATTAGCAAAAAATTTTGACTTTAGGCAGTGCTCCTGATTTCTCAATCCCTGACAAAGTCTAAAAAGGAAATTTTTGGTTTATAGATTCTTTGAAATATTTGGTAAAATTCAAATCATTCAAAACGGACTCTTCCTTAAAAGACATGAAACCAACATTGGCTGTTGATGAAATGTTTCCGGAAGGTCCTGGATTCATGGATTTAGAAGAGGTTTGTAATTGAATTAAAGCGATGTTTTCTCTGAATTTGGTTATTTGTAAAGTTTTATTTGATTTGAAGTTATAGTTGAAGACTATCGAGCAAGTTTCGAGCGGAGTTCATTAATGAGTGAAATTCATTGATTTTCATTTCGTGATCAACAATTTTAATAACAAATAAACTATAATATTTTCTTTTTAGTCCGGGAGCTCATCGGGTATTCTTATGGATTTGGCGACGAATGAAAAACATGTACACGCTGACTTCTATAATGATTTCGAAGATCTCTTTGAAGATGATATAGATTTTCCAAACCCAAATAATTAAATATAAATTAAAATCTTAAATTATGTTCCTTTTTCTGTTTATTTAAATTTTTTCGTGGGTGGTTTAGTTATTTATGATAATTTGTATATGTAATGCATTTTTTTCTTAAAATTATTTCGACATTATACTTACTGCAAAACGTATAAAAAGATAATCAGATGGTAATTATTGTTGGAAATTATTTTTCCAAAAAATATATTCAGTTGAATCAATTATTGCTTTACAACTAAACTAAAAATTCCTCTAGAAACAAAAAAATCGGTAGGATTGGTTTTAAAAATATGATCCTATGTACTCTTTGAATTTCTTCAATGTGGTCGATTAAAATACTGCGGACTACAAATAATGTGGTCGATTTAAATTATTGCAACTATTAGTACTCTTAATAATTATGCGAATAGAAATAAATCGACACAGGCCAATATTAAACATATCATAATCTTTACTTATGCGGGAGGCTTTCTTATTTAATAAAACAATTATAAATTAACTCTTTAATATGAAATTTATTAAGAATTTTTGTAGATTTTCTTCGTTTGTTCGTTCTATTATACAAATTTTAACTACTTCAAAATATTGCAAATACCAATGGAAAAAACTGAGTTATTCTAAATTCTTATAAACTATGAATTTTTTCCTAAATACTGGAAAAAGACAATACTGCAAATGGGACAAATTTTTCTTTTCTCTTTAATTATAAAATATTTAATTTTGCTTCAAAAACCATGAAAATGACAAAATCTATAGGATAATTACTACCATCAGCAGGGAGGTACGTACAAAATATGTCGGAATATGTACGAAAATGAGAGTGACTCTAAAAAGGAAAATTATGTGTGCATACAGTTTTACGTGGTTATTAATTTTCTTATTAATATGGTAAATAACTTTAGTTTTGCTTATAGTTACCACAAATATTTGGTAGTATGCTAAAAAGAATATAAATTAAACTAAATAATTCAAAGAGGCTTCGTCAGATTTAATAAAGGCAAAGAAATATAGTCAACCCTTTTCATCTTATTCATATTAATCGTTAAATGAGTAATTTCCTAACTTATTTCGTTTATATCCATTCCTACATGAAGCTTATGGTTGTTACCATTAGCTTGACTAGCAAATCCAATATCTTTAAAGTTCTCTTTGAATTAATATTTAGAGAATTGATTTCAGCTAAAGAAAAGAACTTTTCTGATATCTCACATCAGCAGCGTCAGCATACTCGAATTTTAAAATTATCCATCTAAAGGTGGTCCTAAATATACCATTGAGACTTCGGTATTACCGTATACAGCTGAAACTGTTGGATAGAGTTTTTTATCTGGCAAACCTTTAAATTGCAAGAAAGGACATGAAAACAATATTTAATTTTAAGAAATTGATATTTTAATACTTATTTTAATCTTACCTCTAAACGCAACACCTAAAAATTCATAATTTTTTTCAAAGGATAATGTATTATCATCGCAGTCTAGTATTACACGTATTCGTTCTCCTACCTTAAAAAAATTAATAGGGATGATTTAAAATCACTACACACACCCACAAACAACCCATTGGCACTCACTTGATATTTTGGAGCGTTATTTAAAAGAGGGTAACTACCTTGCGCATCACCATTGTGCAGCAAGTGGTTTTCAACTAAATTCCAGCCCCAACTTTGATCATCTGAACCCAATAAGGCCACATAGCCGTGGCACTGCAATGCCGCTTCTTTGGTTGATATTCCTATGACCGCCACAGTGCCTAAAGGACCCTCCCAAATAACCTCCCATGCGTGTCGGCCCTGACGAAAACCAATTTTTCCTCGTGCGGCGTCTGTGCTTTGAGCAACAGGATTACTGTAAACAAAAGCAACATTGTCTATTGGTTTATATCAAATTTCTGAATCCGTCAAATTGTTACCGATGCAGTGTGAATCCATTTGGTTTAATATAAATATTTCGCGAGCAATCATTCGAATTCCAAGCATGGTAAAAGGCTCTTAATTTGGTCTTGTAGGTAGGTGTCGAAGAGAGTAAATCCGATTTAAGCGCCTCCTCCGCCAATTTGCGTATACAGTGCATACGCCAAACATCACTGTTCTCATCATTTAAGAAATTGTACCAATTTCTGCAGACTAAAGCGCAGTTTCGCAGATCCCTCATATCGAGATATGAGAAAATCACTTCCAAAACGTTGTGGTTGATCATTGCCGCAATAGGATCGACCATTTTGTCGGATTTTTATTAATAATTTCAATTTTTGTCAATTGGATTCGTTTCGATATTTAGACCTACTCCAGATAACTTCAAATTTAATGTGGTGTATTTGTTACTTCCGATTCCTCCGGATTCCTACTTTGAATTAATACAGCTTCGGCCTTTTTTTATTAGCTCATATTTAGCTAATACTATGAAGTCTTTTTTCGTTTATTTAACATTTTCTTTGTAATTTTTTACAATTCGTAAATAAAAGTCGACATGCGATAAATCAGCAAGGATGGATTGGGAAGATTCAATTGGCTTACATGCCTTAACGCTATTGGACACTATTGACGCTGTTTACACATGCGACGGATCGCACTTTTATGTAAGATCAGAGAAATCAACATTTCACAGTAGTACGATGGGTAAGAACACTTTTGTGTGCCGCCAAATTCTTAACATGTGCCGCCAAATTTTAGAAATGTATATAGTAAAAATCATAATACTTTTTTCAATTACAAGTAAAATTTAAATTTAAAAGAAGTACTTTTATACACGTATATATGAATATGTTAATGTTATGTTGTCATTTTTACGACCAAATATAAATGACATTATCAAAAAACATCAAGCTCAAATTTCTCAGTAAAAGTAATCTTATTATTAACTGGTAATTAATCCCTTTATAAACGTACTGTTGTTTTTGTAGTACATATTATTTTATTTTACATTCAAAATTGTTATCATAAACTATTTTTCACAGTGTATTGTAGGTAAGTTAAGAACTTTTAAACTTGCCTTTTTACTGATCCTAAAAACATATAGTATAAAATATCATCCACATATCAGCGGAGACGTAAACAACCCTAATAATTGGTAACTACCCCACTAACTTCACGGAAGTTGTATTTTTCACTTTTGACATTTATCATTAAAGCCGCAGCAAAAGGGACTTGCATGGCTTAAAATAACAAATTTACTTAACCCTAGCAGTAGAAGCCTTGACTTTGAAGAGAAAAATAATATAATCTTCCAAAGGTTGTAAGAGAATTAGCGTCTTTTGGATGCTGTGCAAAACTATTACAAAGAATTGGTTTTTCGAAACAGGCGGTATTTATTTGCTTTAACAACGGAGTCCGGGTAGAAACGGCGACAACATAATCTGGTAGATCATTGATCATCTGTCAGTGGAAATCAAATTGCAATCCACTAGTATCCAGTGTGAGATCCTAAAAGGGGTTATCTGCAAATAATTTTAAGCGAATTGTATCAAATAAACTTGAACATTTATTATTAAAGAAGTGGCCCGAAAAAGGGAAGTGCAATAGTATTTATAACTTTTTGGACGTGATACTTGTGCTTCAATCGGTCGCCCGTCGTTACTGTACCATGGATGTTTATGATGTCAGTGATGATCTGGTCAAGAAACTTCAGGATTGGAAACTTATATGCATTATATCCGGCAAGTTTAACGAACTCAAGGAAAACTACGCGAAGGTGAATTTTGTAGAACATGTGTTAACCGACTTTAAGTACATGGAGAAGATCAAAGTCAAGGTGGCACTACGTGAGGAGAAATGCAATAAGAAAAGCTCAGAATATCGGATGCTTGGCAATGAGCAATTTTCCCTCAAAAATCGAAAATATTTTCAGGTAATGACATTTTCTATTGTATATTTCCACAAAATTGGTCGCTTAAAATAATTAAAAACCTAAAGCTGCCATTTCACTAAGAAATTAGCTAATTTATTTGTTACTTTTCGCGCCTGTTCGTTCCTCGTTCCAAACCGGGTTCGAGGATGTGTCTACAATCCTCACAATTCGTTCTCTAAAAATTGTGTTTACAGTAATAATTTTTTTAGCAATCTTTAAATATTTCATAAAAAGTTCAAAAAATTACTTCAATTTCCTTGTCCTTTTTTTTTTGGACGGTGTGTCTCCAACCGTCTTTGTTTGTTACAAAATCAAAATTGACAAGGGATGACGAAAATTCGTTCCAATTGTCATGATCATCTAACCCTGTCGGAAAATTCAACGAATATTAAGAAACAATTTTAAACATTTACGTTATTTATAATTTAGGTTATTTAGGTTATTATTTATAATTATGTAATGTGTATTATGTACATTGCAGGCCCTTGAACTTTACAACAAAAGTATATGCTATTCTGAGCCTGGCTCTGAAAATCTATCCATTGGCTATGCTAATCGTTCAGCGGTTTTGTTCGAATGGAAACGCTATAGGGAATGCCTCGCCAACATTAAGTTGGCACGACATGCCAACTATCCCGCACGCCTCATGCACAAGCTGGATAAACGTGAAAAGGACTGTCGTCAATTGCTCGACACACAACCACCGGAACAGCTGGCACATGCTTTTCAATTGTCTTTCGAACCTCATCCGCAGGTGCCCAACATTGCCGAATGTCTAGAATTGCGCGAGAGTGTAGAGGAAGGACGCTTTATTTGTACTAAACGCGACTTGGTCGTTGGTGATATGATCGCCACGGAGGATCCCTTCTGTTCCACACTACTGCCACCCATGCGTTATATTCGCTGCGCCACCTGCAAAGAGGAAAACTACCTCACGCTGATACCTTGCGAAAGCTGTTGTGCTGCCATGTTCTGTTCGCAAGAGTGTCGCGAACTCGCCGTCTCCACGTTTCATAAGTACGAATGCCCGGTAATCGATTTGTTGCACAAAATGTTCAATAAAATTCATGGCATTGCGTTGCGTGTCTGTCTGTCTGCACTGGAGCTCTTTCCTAGCGTCGAGGAACTGATGGCGTTTTGCGCAAATCCCGAGAATCAAAATAAATCCGCCTTCGATTTGGACTATACGAATTTAACGTGTCGCGAGCATTATCGTGCTATACATGGCCTCGTAACAAATCAGCATTTGCGCTCAGTATCGGATTTGTTTCAACGCTCGGTGGTGTGTGCTGTGCTCAAGCATTTTATCGTCGAATATACTCCACTAAAAGATTACCTGGGCAATGGCGAGGAAGCGAATAATTTCTTCACCGAACTTTTGTTTCGTCATCTTCAGACGTCCTCTACGAATATGCACGGCATTGACTTGATTGAGCAGCTGAACGAGACAAAGGATGATCAAACGCATTCATCAGGTGCCTTCGCATTTCTGTCCTTGTTGAATCATTCATGTGCACCGAATACTGTACGTGTGAACAAAGGCACAAAGGCCTATCTGTTTGTGTTTCGACCCATACCAGCCGGCGGTATACTCTACGACAATTACGGGTAAGAAAGAACATTTAGATCGACATCGAAAGCATTTAATTACGATATTGAATATACATTGAATTAACCCAAGCCATAAAAAATTTCTAAATCTTGTATTCTCTTGTACAGACCGCACTTCGCTGTAAACTCCAGAACTCAACGCATCGAAACGTTGTCGTTGCAATACCGCTTTACGTGCAAATGCGAGGCATGTGAAAATGATTATCCTACTTACGGCAAGCTGAAGCCCAAACTTGACGTGCCCTACGTAAATGAAAAGACAGATATGAACAGCCTGGTTACCTACGACTTCGATTTTGCCCTCGAGAATTATCGCAAATATTGTGAATTCTTGTCCACGTATGGCGACGCTTATCCTTGTGACCAAATTAGCTCTGCCGAGGAATGTCTTAAAATGGCATTGCATATCTTACTTAAAGCGGTGCCACTCAAAGCTAAAATGTAACGAAAAAAACTGACACCAACCTTATGTTGCAATAATGATGTCCCTATGATTGTAAAAACTGGCTGCTGAAAGTGACAACAAACGCTTTTATACATTTTAAAGCAAAAATACGGTTGCTTTAAAAAAGATAAAATCATTTTTACCACGATGTCAGATTTTGATCGCACATACTCATACATACTCACAGCTATCCAGTATGTACAGAGAGATGTACATATGTACATCGAAACAAGCATACAATATGTAGAAGTATATAGTATATATATAGACGGTATATCATCGATGTTTACATGCTAAGTCAGAAAGAACTTATTTACAGAGAATACGTTTTTAAAGTCATAATTTTTTTAAAAATTTAATAGCATCTAACAATGATAGCCTTCAACCCCTCCCTCATAATCCAAATTAATAAATTTTTTGTTACAAAATATATGCAAAAAACTAAATAACAAATGTTCTTTTATTTCTCTTATTTATTTATTGAGTTCTTTTATTTATGCGACAGTCTTATAAAGTCTGATAAAAACTAAACCAAACTAAAAAACCAAAGTCTTATAAAAACAAAAAATAGCGCAAGAGCAGTAGATTTTCGACCAAGGAAATTTTTATTTTTTATTTATAGGCAAAAAGAGGCTTCAATTTTACATTACATTACTCTCGTTTATAAAACTTCTATTTAGCAAAGCTCTTTTTTAATGTCAATAATGTGTTCCTTTTGCATGTTTATCTGTTTTCATACATATACATATGTAAATATTGTTCAGCTTCGGTTGAAAGATATCAGTGGATTTTGCTATATATATCGAGTAAATTCTTGTTTAGACTGGCCTCGAGGCTACTCTCATAACCGATTTCATTTGGAACTGCTACATTTCTATTGTAAACAGTATTGACCGACACAAGTTCATCCGTCGTCACATTCTCTTCATTATTACCGGCGATATGCGGCACAGCTTGGGTAAATACACCCAATTCCATCATCGATTTAGGTAATTGATCTTGTGCCCTCGCATCGTAAGCGGCGATGGTGCAACCATTTGGGGTGCATGTCTGCTGTATTTCTTGTTGAATATGCCATCCGTCATTATCAGCCAATCCGATTGCCTTCTGTTCCAGTGTACCCAGTATTTCGGCGTGCAGTTGAGCGATGTTGTGACGTGCTGCACCAACAGTCGGACACACGGGTAATAATTCTTGCCTTCGTTGTGCAGCAATATCGACACTTAGAGTATATATATTATCTCCGGCGCTCTGTACAAAATCATTGAAGTAGCTTTCTTTTACTCGCGGCAAGAAACTGCCATCGTTCAACTGAAAACCCAGGCGTATGAGCAGGGATATTTTTGTGTTAAAATTCTGCAACCACGCCTTGTTTGTATAATAGATTTCGCATTGTGTCTCATCGTTAAAAGAATTCCAAAAGTCTAACACCATATTTTTCACATAATCAATTTGTGTAGCAATTTTTTCATCTGGATATAATTTAGTGACGGAGTTCAAATGTCGAAATGTATTATCCAGCAGTTGGAAAGGATGTTGTGAGACAAAGAGCTGCCATTTGTAAATCATTGTCATGAGATTCCACAGCTTATCCATGGAAGTCACGTCGAGACGCATCAGAGATCCGGCCGCAATATTGTTCATCATAATTCGACAATTTTGTGGGGTTAAAAGTTGAGAATGTTCACGGATGGAATCATTTATTATAGACTCAGTGAATCTCGGATTCAAGAGTATAGCACTAATTTCGTGAAACACTAGAACAAAAGCAATATTTAAAATAATGTACATATGTTTATGATAATTGATTTTTCATGCTAGGAAATTTAGTTTTCTTATTTCTGAACTAACTAATGCATAAATATACGCCGTTGTTCTTAAAATGAATCTTTTCAAATTGTGGCCCAATCTTTTTTATACTCATGCCGAGAATGGGTGTTCGTATGTAAAATTGTTAATTAATTGGCGTTGTTGCCTGTTACCTCTGAGGATTCCACGCAAATTCCACGAAACAGAACTTGTCCGAGTTTAGTGATGGCGAACCTATGACCCGCGGGGGGTTACAGACTGACCCACGCCACACTTTTATACGGCCCATGCTATATTTTAACCACTTCCACAAACCAAATTTTTTGTTTTCTGAACAAGTTTAATTTGTTTAAACATTTAGAAAATACAATGAAATTTATTTTGCATAAAATCGAATTTAATAAGGTTTATCATAAAATAAAATTTAAATACCAAGTATTTGACCTACTGTCAAATTTAAGTCTATCAGTTGTACAATTTTGACCCACGCTTTAAAATTTAAAAATAAAATTATATAATATTGACCCACACGGAAAAAAGGTGTGGGTCACCATCACTGTACTAGTTGAAGGTTAAAGTTAATAAAACGCAGACTATAAAATTGGAAAGTCGTTATATCGTTACTTACTGTACCCCATTTTCAGCAAAAACAACGGACCGATTTTTAGTTTTATTGATTTTTACACTATCAAGGTTGATGCATGAATCAGCACAGAATTTTTTTTTTTTTCAAATTGTTAGTGTTTAATGCCGATGGATATTAATATGAAATATTCCATTGGTCACCACTTATCTCTCTCGATCGACCGTTAACAACATATTATCTATCCATCATTATTATCATAATCTTATCATAGTAATTACCTTGTGTTGCTTTTGCTTTGTCGATTTGTTGCGCTTGCAAACGCTGATCAATCACGTACAGCATTTCACAACCCAAATTAATAACAATAAAAATATTCGCACGTGGATTACTCGGATTTTTGCAGGGCACCATTGTTTCCGTTTCCACTCGTACAACTGACTGCAGTGAAATTCGAGGCTGAACTGTTTGTTTATAAACGCTCCGCAAATGCTTTGTCCTTAGACTACTAGTAGTTCGTCTAGAGGCTAGAACTAATTCCTTTTGTATTTCTTAAAGGATACACGTATGTACGAGTTTGTTTATTCGTAACGAAACGAACTGTATGAATAACGATTAACCAAAGCCGAGAAAGAATTATCAATATTAACTCAATTTTAATTCAATCAAGAGTAAACAATTTTATGATGAGAAACTCCGCTTATATAACACGCAATAAATTTATATACGTAAATAAATTATTTCAAATTTAGATACGAGGAAATAAAAACTATTTCCTTTAATTTATTCTTTTTGAAAATATGAACTCATAATTAATTAAATCTGCACTCTTTAAAAGTAAAATTTATTTACAATTTTTATATTTTAATCAAGCAAAAAAAAAACTAAAGTTCATTATTTGACAAAAGGATCTGTACAACAAAAAACAAATTTGACAAATAAATCTGTAGAACTGAGTCCCTAATTTGTTCGTAGAATAAAGAAAAGCAAAAAATCCAGTAAGTTATTACAGTACGAAGGAAGGGATTGTCAGGAATTAAAATGTTAAGAAATAAGGCCGAAAAGGATCTAACTTTTGAAAGGTCTAAGAGATTATTTTAAAAAGCTTAAGAAGCTCTGCTTAAAATAAAATCTTTAGTGTTGATAACAATTTAAAAAAATATTACTAGTGTTTGTTTTCTAAAAATAAAAACTAGCTAATTTTCATTTAATATACATATGTATAAAAATGACAAAATCAAATTGAAATTATTTTTTTATTATTTAAATTCAATAACTATATTAAATGCAAAATTATTGCAATAATTAAAATAATGCGGTATCATTCAACCATGTTCGGTTTCGAAATTAAGCCTTACTTGCGACTACTCTAGTAGCCCGTAATGCATCCATATTAATTATATATTTCTTTCCCGTGAAACCCTTAAAATTCAATGCCGCTGCTACCGCCTCCCGGAATTGTTCGAATGCTATCATCTCATGCACTGGCGCTATCAGCTTACCTTCCATTATGAGTTCACTTAATTCCTCAAACATATGCGTGCGGTCAGGTGAGTTAAGGTTCTCTTTGGTCCAGCGTGTCATCCAAAATCCACGAAAAGAGATATCCTTAAAAATAAGTACGGCAGTTGGGGCTGTAACAGGTTCACGTGACATACCACCATAGGTAACCATTACACCTCCGTGCGGCAGATGACGGGTCACTTCGGTGGCGTTCTTACCGCCTACACAATTCAGAGCTAGTTTTGGCTGGCCAATGTTCATTTGTGTCTGCTTAAATATTTTAGTCGCCCGTAGCTCTTCTTCAGTGAGTATTTCAGTGGCACCCAAACACTTTAAATACGATTTTAGATCAGCAATGTCGCAACGATCTCGGACAATGCCCACAGAATTCAATCCCCAAGCTTTGCAAAGTTGATGAACTGCTTGGCCAACGGCACTGTTCGCACCATTTTGTATTACACAGTCGCCAGGAGCCAATTTCACGAAATCTTTAAGCATGCGATAAGCTGTGCAAGGATTGACGGTTATAGTTGCCGCTTCGGCTAGTCCGATATTATTTGAAATAGCCATAAGCTGGTCTTCGTTGTAAAGGGCATGTGTAGTCCAAGTACCCAGTCCGGTAGCAAAAGGCACCACGCGCTGTCCGGGCCGAAGATTCTTGACATCAGTGCCAACGCTCAGCACCTCGGCTACACATTCATTGCCTCCTATAGCAGGAAACTTTGGCTTTACAGGGTACTTTCCTGAAGGTAGGAAAATAAAATTAAGTCTTTTATAACTCATCGATACACACCCTGTATGGTATTGATATCTGCGGGATTTATGGGCGAGGCCAAGATCTTTACCAACACTTGCTGTTCTTTAGGATCCTCTATTCTCTCTTCGACTATCTCCAGAACCTCCGCTGGCTCACCATGCTTGGAATATTTTAATGACTTAGCGTTCACTGCCATGTAACGCTGTTGCCAATGCTCTGCGTGCATACGCATAGGTCGCAGAATACAAATATGTAGTTTGTTTAAAAACATTATTATGAAAACGGATTATTGGTGCGGAAGCAAACAATTTGCAAAACAAAGACACAGCTGTTTTCCCCACGAGACGCTTTCAACGAGTATAGACATATTTCTACTCGGTGCATAAATACAAAAAAAAATATACTCGTTGACGATCCACACAATTAGAGACTCATTCACAATTAAAGAAAATGAGGAACGTACATCAATACATATTTGAACATAACTGAAACCATAGACGTGTTAACTTATTGTGATATCTAAATTAATGCGTCGTGCGTTGCTTTCTCATTAAATATTATTTTTCCAAATAATTATTTTTGAGTGGTTTTTTCAATAGTAAATCTGTTAATGAGTGTTGTTTTTCTATATTCTTTATGCTATGTTTCTTTTGTTATAAGAGATAATTTAAGTTTATCATTCAGTGTTTGTATTATCAAGTTATTTACATGCGGGCCCTTATTTTTTTTGTACATTTGCAAATTAAAGAGTTCACATGTACATTTTTAAATTTGTAGTTAAATAAATTTGTCCTTCAAATGTTAAAAATGAATTTTTTATGAAGAAATGTTTTACATTTCTTTTTCAATATTTTCTGAATAAAAATGCAATTTCACATTTTTTAATATAAACATTCTAGATTTTTATTGATTAATCTTTTGTTAATATTTATATTTTGTATAATATTTTAATTAAATTTATTAAATACATAAATTTATTTTGTTTCATATCAGATAATAAAATTTTCAATGCGCTGATTCATGTACGGATAAGTTTTTATTCCAACAACCAATCGACAAGAAATCTTTAATTGGATTAACACAAATTTCAAAATTGTTCAATTTATTAAGATTTAAATTCGATTTTATTCAGATTTAATCAACTTGTGTATTCCTCGTATGCATTTGTTGCATTGTGTAAGAGCACAAGGCATGCATTTTTTATGGAGGTTAAAAAAGATTTAATTACATACAGTTATTTTTTCAATACGAGAGTTCTTTTTTCAATACAAGAGACTTTTTTCATACAAGAGTTTTCAAAGTACATATGTATGTATGTTTCTTCGTTTGTTTTCATGCACTTTACATAAATCTAGAATACACAGAAACTAAATATGAGTGAACCCTTCCTTCACTCTATTCATAAAACTAGGGACACCCTTCCTTGATTTTATATTTTCCTCTATTCTATATGAAGTCGATTTTGATTTCAAGATTTTTCGATTCAAAGATTTTTTGGACCTAGCATACCTTTTGAGGGCGTTGCATCTGTTTTATATCAAACTTAACATTAAAATCAAGGAAATTAGGAGAACTAAAATTATAATTATGTAAAGTATAACAAGGATTGTAGCGCATAAGATGCAACAACAAAGCCTAAAAAGTTTGGGAAAGTGGGTTGTGGTTGTGGCAATGTGCCGTTCGCATCGAGAGTTCAAATTTAGCATTAGTTTCCACAAACAGGCTGGCTTTTATAAGACCGGAAATATTAGTGCTAAAATTCATGACGATATCTTTAATCGTTCTTCTAAGATCATGATATCTATACAACACGACAGACAGCGACTCACCCTGTATTTATAAGAAAGATTATAATTTAAATTTAAACTATAGTAACCTATTACCCTATACCTAAAGAATTCCTAAAAACGTAAATCAGATACATTTCTATTTAGATAAGTACCTAGCAATTCGTATTTAGTATACAAGCCTTCGAATTTCTCTACAGTTAGTTTTAAAATTTCCAAATTCACATAAATCATTGTTTCAGTTCAAAACATCCTTTCAATCCGAAATCTTTGTAGTATGCATTTCAAGAAAAAGGAAATGATTTGTAAATGTACATAGACAATAAAAGTAAATATTGCAATCATGCTAAAATGTTTCAAAACATTTTAAAAAAGTAAATTTCAAAACAATTTTTTAATAAAAGTACCGCAGAAAATCTACACTTACATAAATTTGTATGTTTACAAATCTAGAATGACAGAAATCAAGATTACGCGCGCCTCTGCGGTTAAAAAATTGCTCTGCAGAGTTTTGGCGAGCTGAATTCTGTGTCTAACAAATTTTCGACAACGTCCAAATGTATCATTTGTCCACGAGTTGCTTCTCAATTCGATCGTATACGTGTATATTGCGGGATGATATAGTGATTAAGTAATATCACAGAATAAATAATATAAATAACAATTATTTATTCTGTGGTTATATCCAGTGAGGTCCAAAAAAGCTTTCAAATAAGATGTAGTGTGAGATCTTGGAATCGTTATCTTGTGTTTTCTAATACTTTAAATCTTAAAAATTCAATTTTTTCAGATATTTTTTAAAAATATTGATGAAACCGCGGGCTATAGTTTATTACTTATAAAAATGTAATCTTCGAGACCTTTTAACCTTTTTAAAAACTGTTATCTTCGAGCTTTTTTACTTTTAAAATCTTATTTAACGAGTTTACAACTCTCACATTTTTAGTAATTGAAAAAAAATTATCAGAACAATAAAATATTTTCAGAAAACAAGTCTATCACAACTGTCAATTCTCTTTCAACTTTCTTCAAAGACCCCAGAAAACATAATATTTCCCGTACAACCCCGACTACCGAGGTACGTCCTTGCAAGCACCGAATTCCCGATTACTGACACGAAAACGCTCATTTGAAATGATATCTCACAGCACAGAACAGCCAGAAGTAGGAGTAGCACGATCGCCAGGTTGTAGGAAATAATTGGATTGAAGAAAAACGTACTTTTTTATCTTTTGAAAATATGCATTTTATTGTTCTGACAATTTTCTTTCTTGAAAGTAAAACTTCAGCAATACCATGAAGGCATGAGAAGCTAACGGCTTAAGTAACTGAGAAGAAACCACATGGTTCGAACACTTGTAATTACTAACACGGCAAGTGAATTTGAAGATGAGAACAACATACAACGTCGCAGACATGCTTTCTATACATACATACTTGTCAATTACCAATACTAAGACTCAACTTATTGCCAAACATTGCCAATATTTAGGTTGCCAAATTGTTGACTTAAATTTGCGTTTGGACCAACGGCGCCCAATGCATTCCCTGCTGCAGGTGCTTGAAAGGACGCTAAATTACCACTATTGCTACCCATTCCCATCATTGGCATGCCACTGCCTACGGCGGCCGCGCTCATACTGTGCATTCCGCTAACACTGCTCGGCGGCAGTTGCTGCATGCTGGGCTGTGGCATCGCTCTGGCCATCATGCCAAGTGGTAAGCCACCTAAACGACTGTTATTGGTATGCATCAGTTGCGGCGTACTGGAAGCTGTCGTGGTCTGTCCGGTGGCCATAATACTTCCACCCAGTGTCATCATATGCTGCGGCATTATGCCGGCGGATTGTATCTGGGCCGGATAGCCCACGTGCGGCATGCCCGGAAATTGAGCACCGAAGCCACTAGCCGCAGATGGCATTACGGCATTGCCCAGATGTAGGCCACCTCCGATTCCAGTTGTACTGAAGGCAGTTGGAGCTGTCATAACGGGAGCATTGTACATGCTGGCCGAGTTCGGTGGCGTCATAAATTGTGGATTGTGTTGTTGTTGCTGCTGCTGTGTCAGGGCGCCGGCAGCAGCGCCACCCATGAAACCGGGTGACATGCCGGTGAAATTGATGTTGTTGTGCGCCACCGATACGCCACCGGCGCTGCCACCGTAAGAGTTTTGCGTGTATTGTTGTCCCACCACTTGTTGGGTTCCAAAATGAAGTTGTTGCGGATTGTGAGGGTTAGTGGGCGCTGCGCTATACAATGCTAATATGCTATCCTTCGTTAGTTTGCCAGATTTGTCTTTCTCGTTGGCACCAAGCGACCCATGATTGAAAAAGTCCTGCTCTTCTTTGGCCAATGCATTGTTGGTGCTGCTGCCTACAGTACCCGAATTCGATATCAGTGAGCTTTGCACAGTTTTATTAGAGTCCGTAGCTCCGGCATCGCTAATCACTGGAGCACTTAGAAAGCTACTGAAAGTATCGTTTTGTAAATCTTGCGCTGCATTGCCGCTCAAACAGTCCTGGGTCATTGGTTTCGTGGGCGATGACAGTCCCAGAAGGTCATTCTGTTGATCGGAGAAATTGCTAATCGCTCCGGCGCTAAGTCGTTGTGTTTTAGGACTGCTACCACTTTGGCCAGCTTTGGGCTTGGGCAGCGGTGCCGGCAATGGTACAGACCTCACTGCTGCATTACCACCAGCTGTAGCGGACTTCTTGTCTCCGCCAGTGCCACCACTCAGTACACCAAGGCCCAAAGCGTTGCTTGCCTGAGCAGCTTTCTTCTTACGCTTCTGACGTTCCAGTTCTTCGTCAATTTCCTTCGCCCAATCGACTTTCGGTGGCGATGGGGGTACCCATTCCCGCGCCAAGTATTTCTTGTGTTCATATTTGGCACGTACGAACGATTCCAAAGCGTTATCCGTTTGTGGACGGCGAAAACCATCAGGCAGTTGCGCCTCGTAAACGGCGCGAGCACGCGAGTTACCCATTTGCTGCAGTGAAATTACTTGCTCCGGCGTCCAAGTATCCAGATTGACAGACTTAACACGTGATATGTGTACGCCGAGATTGCGATGTATTCCGGCACAGCGTATGCAAAGAAACACTCCAATATTCCAAGAAGCCCAGCGCGGACCTAAAATTATAAATATTAAATTATTATTATTTAAAATTAAATAGTTGCTGTAATTATTAGATATTAAATTAGAATCAAAGAGTGTGAGCAAGAAAACTTATATTTCAAAAACAATGTATAGCGCCAACTGTTGACTCTGGACTGTTCATTTTCGGAGCGGCTTTGGTTTTTACTGTAATTATGTTACGTTGTTATCAGAAAGGAAGCTTATTAATTTTTAACACCAAGTATCGTTCCTTCTTTCTCTCTCTATTGATTTTTGTAATTATCATAAAGAATGAAAAACTCTAGCAATAAAAATGAAAAAACAAATACCAACAAAGTTTAGGAATGATAGATAAATGTATGTATGCCTGTTGCTAATTACAATAAAACGATAGATATAAGAACAAAAAACAGTGGGACCGGACCCAAAAAGTGCCATAAAGTTATACTAAAGAGCATTTCAGAATAGTTATTAAAAAAGGCAAATCGATTAGAAATTCCTTCGGAATAAAGTCTTTGGATTTCACTTTTCTTTCCAACAATCGACATCAGAATAGAGTGAAGCTCTTGTCCAGCTCCTTTCTCTGGGGGAGGATGGTGCTTGTACCAGTTACAGCACTGTTGCGTACCTTTAGCATCACAGTCGACGCAGTATTTGTTATCTTCATCGCGAAGCATTTGAGTTAGCAAAGTTTGACATTTTTCTTGAATTAATTTGGTCCGTTCTGTTTCCTTGCGGCTCGCATTGGTGGTACTCATCATCTCTGACGTTTTCCACACTTCTCTTTTCACTTTTTTATACTATTAGCTCTCAATTTCTGTGCACAATATATTCACGCTGCACTTTAAATGTTAATTTTTTAATACCGTTTAATATTTATATGTAAATTGCAATTTTTTTGTAGTTTTAGGAAACGTGTCCAACCAAAAATGAAATTTTTTATTGCACCGATTTATAAAATTCACTGTCACTACGGCGACAACATCGTTTAACAAAGTGAATTGTCAAACAATCTACGGCGAAAAATTGTATGCATTTCGTACAGTTTTTGCCACTAACAGTGTTGCCAATACGTCATCATATGTTACTACTGTGGCGATGAAAATTGGGCAGAAATAATCTTTGTGATGTTAGTGTAGGGCACTTTACTTCAAGAATTAATAATTTCCTTAGTCCTCTTTTACATTAGGCAATTATTGCTCTCAATTTCGGATTCGAAGTTCGAGTTCGTCGGTGAGGGTGAACTTTCGTAAAGATGAAAACGGACGAGTACAGACACCTCCGTACTGGCAACTTTACAAAGTAAAAGCACACGGACACCACAAAATGGAACGTCAAAAAAGTTTAAAGCAATAATCGTGTAATATAAAACAGGACTTAAGCAATTATAGAAATAAACTAAAATTATCTATTCTTAAAGTACTTTAATTAGTAGTGACTAGCTAGTACAAAATTACAACAGGGACATTTACAATATCGAACGAGACTCGTTTCCATAAATGTCAAATTTAAAAAGTGGTTGTACCGGCACTTGGTAATTTTGTTGATTTTCTGTTGATTGAACAGGTTCTTTCGTTTGTTAATTTGTTTCCAATGGAGATTATGGAAAAGTTTAGAATATTACTGACAAGGTGTCGTAGTATCTTGAACCGAGGATATACTATCGAGAGAACTAATGGAATTTCGTGGATGAACGTGAGTGGAGCAATTAAAAGAAATCGGTCTTGGCAAAGTGTGCTTCATTCATTTTAATAATTATATTTTCAAATTTGTAGAGCTTTTGTGCTGAATTCTTGGAGTTCACAAGTAATCTACAAAAGTATTTAACTAATGAGTCTATATTCGGAGATATTGAACCATTGGTGGAGACGATTTTTCTGTGTCTTTCACAAATTGTGGTTTGTATCAAGCATATGGAACGAACTATCAAAGCAGAGGAGGCAAGCGGAGTAATGAGCTCGGTATGGAAAAATTTGTGTTTAAACTATTGCAAAATTTTACTATGGTCCACAACACCACAATCAAAGGAAGTACTCTAAAAAGAAATGACAAAAATCTGTATAATGAAAGACCTCGCTGGTGACAATAAAATGTCATAATCGGAAGCAGTTATCACTAGTGAGGTCTTTCAATATGTAAAAGATTTTAATCATTTGCTTATAGATTCTCCTTTCAATATTGTTCATTTTGAATAGGCTTCGCGACAGCATTTTCTCGATCGTTTACATTGGTGTCTGGAACGTCTGCGTGTCTCGGTGCGTTCTTTGTCATCACATAATGTAACTAAAAAAATGCCGGAAGAGTATAATTTTGTTGAGCTGATGGATATAGCATTGGATCATTTGGCACCCTTCAGTTCGTATAAAGAGATCAATATACCCCATGATCATCAGAAGAATACACAAGTAAGTTTTTTAAAGTAAAAACGCCACTTATTTACATCTTTTTATTACCTCTTTCTCTTTTTTTTTTTCGAACTTTTCTGGGGTTTAGGCCAGCGACACTAGTAAACAGCTACGCTCTATAATTGATCAAGTATTGAGGCATGCCTTAGCGTTTGCCAACGTTGCTCTGCAGGAGGATAAGAAAGCCTTAAGTGCTTTGTGCCAAAAGGTAACATAAATAACCAAATTCCATGACTGACAGACAGCATGAGTTCATTCGACATTACGGTTCTATTGTAGGTGTTACGTGAGTGCATCACATTCCAGGATGAATGTACTGTCGTCGGTGATGAACAAGAATTGAAGAGTAATGATTGCAGTCGCAAACTGAAAGCTATATCTTTTGAGAACGCACTCTATCAACTAGAGGATTACATCAATGAGTCATTAGTACGCTTGATTTACAATACCTTTCTGGATCACGTGAAATTTTCAATTGAGAATATACGCAATGCGTTGCGTATTCATGGTGCCGACAATCCCCTGCTAGATGAGTTTATAGCAGACTTTGATGTCAACATAGATCGTACCACCCAAATTGGCATTTTCGCAACTGCCTTTGCACCGAATAATAAGAGTAAGTTGCTGAAGAAATTGCACTGAAATTTTTGTGACAATTTTCTATTTCTTTTCTTGTAGTTAAAACTGCTTTACGTAGTTGTTTAGCGTCTTTAGAATCATTAGATTCTAATATTATTCCCGCATTGCAAACGAGCAGTCCTTCGGATATACATGCGGAAATACTGGAACAACATTTCAACGAAGAAATTTCTAAATTTAAATGCATCATTCAAGAAATCATCGACACTCGGGCCTTTATTACTTGCTTTTACGAAATAGTTACTCGAACATTAAACTCTGCGGAGAAAACGTTCGATAAAGTCAAACTAAGAGAATCGTTGCAAATGGGCGAGTTCCTCTATGAACATTTTCAACTGAAAGTTAATCGCCAGGAGTTGCAAACGGGGCGGAACAGTATGAAACGTCTTCAATTATTTGAGAAATTTTCCTTAATGCTGCATGAATGCCAAGCTATACTTATTTGTGCCGATCAAGTTGATCCGCAACGTATACTTAAACGTTTCAAAATTCTTCGATCGGTTGTGCGAAAATTCTCGGAAGCATTTGGAAGCGAAACTAATTCGTCGACGAAAGAGCAAAGTGTTAAAGAAAATAATGTTCTTATAATGTCGCCAAATTTATGCGATTCGCAGTGTCTGTTCGAATCTATTGGTATCTCTGCGTCGATACCAAGCATTCTCTATTGTAATAAATTGTCTCAAGCGCGACGTAGAAGCTCTAGTCATTCGCTGAAAGGAAATTATTCGCAATCGTCCAAAACTCCGTTGCCAATAAAACTTTTATCACAGAAGCAACAACAACAACAACAGTTACAAATATCACCAATGATTGTTGGAAAGCGCCGTCGTTTACTTGCCGAAGCACAAGCTAAACGATTACTACCGGCTGATAGTTTGCGTAGAAGTGGGTACATTTTTATGAAAAATTTCATATAAAAACAACAAATGTTTTTATTTTAAAGTGTATAAATATTTCAATTTTATGCAATTTCAGAGCAAAGCTTACGCACATCAATGTTCAAACGTCATCAAGGGATCGATGAGTCTCAACAAAATATGCACGATACTTGTAGAAACAGCTCTATAAGTCTTCATGTAACCGGTAAGATAAAATTCGCTATAACAAAATCAATCAATCAAATCAATAAAATGTAGCAAAAATCAATAAAAATTTATACACTCTTATATATATAACTAATAATTATTTAATTTATATTCTTATTTTGCGGTTTCTTTACAGAAATACTCGACCAACTAACAATGATATCTTCGAATGCATCAAATGCTTTACTATCGATTCCGGAAATCAGTAACCCTTCGAAATAACAATAAAGACAAATTACTAAATTACTCGTATTTTCGAAATGAGATTATTTCTATTTACTGATGTATTTTTAACCTCAATGTTTGATATGAATTCGTTTATTATGTAAAAATGTAAGATTTATATAAATTGTATATTCTCGTATACGAAAGAAACATTGGTATATGTATTCGTTTTCCAAAATCTTGTAAATTCTTCATAATTTTCGATTTAAAAAAAAATTCTTAAAAAACTTGTATCCTTAAGTACTTAAAGTGTCCTTCTAAAATTTAATCAGGCATGTTCTAAATTCCGTTTTATCGCGGAATTAGAGTTGCGTAGTTCGTGAACGACGTAGTTCAATTGAACTAATCACCAACATGAACTATGAGACCTAGTTTGTTCTTTCTAGTTCAGTAGTTCTTTTCGTTCTCTCCTTTATATATACGGGCATGTTCTGAATTCGGATTTACCTCGATATCGTATTTGATTTCGATGACATTTGCTTTGGATGTGTTTTGAAATCCGATTCCGATGCTTGGAACATGCCTGCTCTATATGTTTGATGAGAAGATAACGAGAGAAGACCATCTGTAACAAGATAAGATGGTGCCTATTCGTGACGTGGATTGTTGGTAGCAGTGTCGACAGTAGCAGCTAAGAATACTAGAATAAATGGAATTTAATCTGAATTAAATTTGCTAAATACTTTTTATTGAATCTGTTGTTGGTAATTAATTATACACGCATTCACATTATGCAAATAATGCGGGCTAAATAATGATTTTGTATATTCTTTGTTTTGAGAACGAGCTCTCTTCTTCTGTATTCTTCTACAAATATCTTTTCGATTGGCAATTTTTGTATTTTTTAAACATATTTAGTTCTTTGAATCATTTGTTTTTTGTTCGAAGTTTTTAGTTTTTATTTCGTCTTGTTTTTTTAATGCTTTTGTAGCAGTTTAACATTGTTTTTTTTTAAATTCAAGTATTCACATTAAGTTAATGGCATATGATGATACTAATATCGATATAAGATTGCCATCGATGCATTTTAAAAGCATTAACAATTCAAATTATTTATAATAGTAATATAATAGTTCTAATATTAACTATTAGTGAAAATTTTTAAAATTTTTTTGGGTAACAGTTTTCAGTTTATTTCTTATAAACTAAATTAAGTCTATAACTAGTAGAAAAGAGTAGACAACGGGTTAAAACCAAATTCACTCCATTTTCCCGACAGTGTGTGACAGAGAAAAAGATCTTCCTTCTCTACACAAATTTCAAGAAACTAAAAAGAATCTCTTTATACAAACGGAATGTGTTTGTTCGTTAGTAAACATAAAAAAAAACTTGCTGACAAAATGGGGCAATTATTAAAAATTCAAGGTCCCCAAAAAACAAATTTAAAAGAATAATAAAAGATTAAATTCATTTCTGTGCCGTAACACATTCATAACAATTCTCTTTAAGAGCAAAGAAACTAGTTTTGCATTTTCATTTAATAAATGAAAAAGTCCATTCTAGTCCATTCAGTCACACTTTTTCTGTTATACCTTTTCTTTTAATTTTTGGGCAAATTCTTTCGTTAACTCTTCTCGTGAGGTTTGTCTTGTCGGCCGCTTTGCGTCCGCTTCCTGGCATTCGAATGAAAACGAAACACTATTCAATGCCTCGTACTCGTATCGTTCTCGTCGTGTAGTGTTGTAATAATATCTGCTAACTTTATTTCTAAAATTTTTTATTTATTTAAGGCCGATGCCAACACTTCGGTCGGTAGTCATTTCGAGTGCACGATCCTCCTGAAGCAATAGATCGCGTATGTAAATATCTTCATCGGTCGTTACATCAACCAAATCCAATTCGAGTATTGGCGCATCCGATTTACTCAGTCCATCGTGCGTTATACGCTGAATAATCGATACGAATTTTTTACCCACTGTAAGTTCACGGAAGCGTAAACAATCTTCCAGAGTCCAGTCGACATTACGGGCAGTAATGCCTGAAAAATAAGAAAAAACATGCAAAACTATTTAAAAATTACCTTAAAAAGTGAGTTCAAAACAGTTTTAGTTTAAGCAGTGTAGCAATATTACGAAAAAAAAAGATATGAACATTCTAAACGGCCCTTCCTCCACCCTCTCTTACCATGTAGCTTTGCTTGTATAGCCATTTTGGGTAGATCACGAAATTTGGCTGGTAATATTTTTAACTGCTCATTGCGCAGTATAGCAATATCACCAAAATCACAGAAACAGACATGGATCATCTCGACGTTGTACGTGTTAACAACAGTGACACTGAAACAAATAAACATTAAGCTTTGACTTAAGGCTTTTTAGAAAAAACCCTAATACGATTATTACCGATGATAAAAACCATCTGGATTCTTAGCTGCATAGGCTTGTCCTATTTCAACCATATCAACTGGTATAAATTCATCATTATTTTCACAATATTCTTGCAGATCTTTCATCAGCGTTCGTAAACGGGGATAGTCTTTATAGGGTTGAATCTATACGTAAAGGAAGGAAAATTTCAGGCACAACTAACTTTCGTATGTCCGCAAACTTACCGTAAAATTGGAAGGATTGGCTGACATGGTGACTCGCACCTCAAAGAACTCGCCTACTGCCGGAATAGCCTCATAACTCTTCAGTCTGAGAAGCTCTCCGGAATTCGACGGTGAATTTGGCACAGAGGTAGTGATGGTAAGGCCGCGTGTCATGTCAATAAAAGAGCTGGTGCGCGGCGACAATGAAGAGTTCGATACGGGAGACACACGCCCACCCATACCGAAATTAACATTTCTAGTGGCATCTGTTGGTGTTGACGATCCGTCAGGTGCATTGCTAACATCAGAGCAGCTGTGAGTGTCAAAAGAGGGGACAAAATGAAGATAAAGAAGTGATATTTGTAAAAAGCCCCACCGGCTTTTTAGCACTTTGAAAAAGCTGAATTCGAAAATTTCCTAATTTGCATTATTCTAGCGATCATGATTATAACTTTGCTTTTTCTAAAAGGCTTATTTTTATTGGATTTATTGATTTTTAAAACCTAAATGATTTGAGATTAATAATCCTTTTTAATAAGGATTTAATCCTTTTTAATAATTCATTTAGGAAACGTTAACGTTACGATCGTTAAAGCAATAAAAGGCATAAAATTTTTAAGCCCATCAAGAAACCCTATAAAATTTCCAAGATATCTATAATTGGGACTCAAATGATGCAGGCGGCATATCGACCGCTTGTATATGCATTTGTCTGAGATGCTGCGCTATCGCCCACAAAGGTGACTGAACGTACATTTCAAGTTCCTGCTCAATCCGTATGACATCATTAATCGTACACAAGGTATCAGGGCCTTCTAAGCGTCGGTAAACCGTTACTAATGGCACCAGTGAGGATTCGGAGACCTTCACCTGAATAACAATCGTAACAAAGTGCTTGTTAAAATCTTTGTCTTATTTTATTTTATATATTTTTGTGTGTACTTACCATTACTTCACTGTTGGCTGGCATCAGAGCGCGCATACGCCCAACAATGTTTTTAGTGATTTTCGGTATATTATATAGCCTTGCTTTGATCGCTTGACGTGGAAATTTACTTAAAGCCGTGCTCAAGGAATCTAAATTGAAAATGCTTGAGATATGCGTAGCCTTAGTCTGTCCGTTGTCAACATAGAATATATCAAACTCCTCATCGATTTGAGTGCAGCAGTGCGTTTCAGCAAGAGCACCGCGGTACCATTGCGGCTGTGCCGAAACACTGTCGCTTTCATCACAAATTAGGAACAAATTGGAACGATTTAAATCAGAACGCGAGACTTTATGTTGGTTGCGTTTGAACTTCGATTCGATTAACTGTTGCATGAGTTTCTAGAGGAAAAAGAAAAATCCGTGTGAAATCGTGATAGTTGGCAAAGAACCTCCTTCGTACCTGTACATATTTCAATTCAGAATTTTTTATTTGTAAATATATATCACCGGCATCCGACACATACGTAACCACGACATTGGTAACACCCTTTTCCTTTAGCTCTGGCGGCGGCGTATCATCACTGATTCGATTCAGTATCAACGGATTCAAATTGATATCTTCGTGCGACGATGTGTCGTAGAGGACTACTTGAATCTTTCCCGATTCGGAAGCATAGAAATCGGTCTCTTTGGTGAGTATTTCAGCTACGACTGACTTGCTCGATATCATGATCTCTAGATGTCTGCGGGCATACGGATTTCCAGCGAAATCTTCCAGACCGAACAGGGAAAATGGTACCGCTTGCGGTGGTAGCTTCAAGAATTTCGTGTCGCAAATGTACAGTTGATTGACGCACAGCCAGTCGGCGTCACCGAAATCAATAAAGAAACACAAGGCGGTACCGTTTTGCTTGTCCATTTCCTCGACGCGTACGCGGTGCCAGCAATCGGAAATGTACACCAAGTATATGTGGCGACTAGCGATAGCGAGCGGACGAGTTTTTGCACCCAGCATGTAGTCATCAATCTCATTCATGAGACTGTCGAATTTTTCACTGTAACCTTTGCCGAAGAGACGCGCCCATACCTCAACCGTGGAGACACAATGTGTAATGTACAGATCCCAGCACTTCTGTGACCAGGGCAACGTGATGCCTTCCATTTTGATGACAGTATTTAATATTAAATTGGACACCGATTGATTATCATCTGTAATGAATGGAAAGCTCGTTTGTTTGTTAAGGCGCGAAGCGCAATGAAAAGCAATCAACGCACCTTGATCGGTCTCCAGGTTGGCAAATACGATTATATCGTTACTCGCTGCGGTCTCGGTAACGAATCTGCTGGACGACTGCACCAGCGACCACCAATGCTCCGGCAACGCTTGCTGATATCTGGTCTCGAACCACTCGGCCATGTTCTTAGCGAACATACCATGCGGATGCGACTGCAGCTCGTTGTAGATTTTGTCAATCAGCTCGCCGTCTGTGTCGACGCATGGCGGCAATGGACGACGTGCTTCCTGAATCTTTATCTGGTCAATTGCTTGACAGGCGCATGCAATCTTAGCCATGTTGTCGCTGGGATATTCATTGGGGTAAGTGGAGAAAATGCTACCATTGACATGCACGCGACATTGGTACAGCTTCGAGAACCTCGATTTGACGATACTGTATTCGGGCATGGAGCAGCGACGCACAACACAATACTGCGAAAGCGATGTGACCGGATCCAATTTCGGATTGAACTGGAAAACCTTGGGCGGAATAACAGGCTATGGTATGGAGAGGTTTAGTTTTTTTAGTCACCTAAGAATCTAAGTTTTCGATTTTTTTTTTTGGTTTTTCGAACCAAAAGATCTAAACATTTTCATTCAATTGTTGGTACAACTTGCCAACAACAGTTTCACGGGCGGTTCAATCAAGTTGTATGAAAAATCGCAACGTTAGTGGCCTGATTTAGAGCTTAACAGCCCCAACACATTACGGCAACTACTCTCTCTCTCTCTCTCTCTCGCTGCTCAGTGAAGTATAATAGAGCAGTGACAGCAGCAGGAGCAGGAGCCTATCTGGAACATCCAACCGCTTTGCTATTTCTGCCCAGACTTTACCTTCGATAAGTACATTTTTATAATTTGCGTTTTGCAAATTGTATATTAGTTCGTTTTGACGAACCTCTTCGATTAATTTGTCCTCAGAAGACATTTTTTTATAGAATTGCAAATTTTTGTAATTTTCTTTATGTTAAAATCATATGGTTTTTGTTTACCTTTTCCATTAATACGATAGTTGGCAACGATTCCATTATTGTATAGAATTTTCAGTAAAAAGTGGCAGCATTTTGATGGTGTTTTCATAAAACGGTTTTTGTTTTCGAATATCGACAAGTGTCAAGTGTTTTTATACAAAACGGGTTTTATTTTTGGTTTTGCTGGGTTTCGTACCCTGCTGTCGTTGTTGTAGGCAAAACCAATGTTTTGTTTTGATTGTGAATTTGGATGGATTTGGATATTTATTGTACACAAAAATTCGTACAATATATTTTTACAATTTATCTCCTTCTGCCATATTAACTATAGAAGGTGACAAGGATATGGCGTCTAGTTTTCGAGCTTCGAAACAGGGTTAAAAATTGCTAAAACCAGAAATCTTTTTAGTATTGCACTGAACTTAAAAAAACAATTTTAATGGAGATTTATTGATTTCATAATGATTTTCGCTGCAAAAACCAGTTTTGCGCTTAACCGAAGCAAAAAACTTTATGAAAACACCATATAAGCAACTGCCGTAATAGAATCTATTTGTCAGGGCGGCGGCAGCTCCTATAAGCTTCTGACAATTTCTGCGAGCTGCCGCTGCCGTAATGTGTTTGGGCTGTAATGTGAACAATGTATGCAACCACTTTTTGCAAATTTTCTATCTAAATTTCATTTAGATTAGAGATAGATAGATAGAATTTTCTATCGAATTTCAAAACATTGCTTACTCTTCATTATTTCGTAATTTTTCAACAAAAATTATCATCTCAAAGTGTTAATATAACTTACCTGAAAATCGTGTTGTCTTTGTTGTTGTTGCTGAACGATTCGTTGCTTGTGGAACTTTGGTTGTCCCGCAAAAGGATTCTGCATCGGTTCTGAACCAGCCGAGGAAAGTACAGGCGACGAATTGGAACTATTCGAAGCATCACCATCACCACCGCCATTGGCCATTAATCTGTTGTTGTTGTTGTTGTTGGCGTTATTGTTAATCTTAATCTTTAGTCTATTTTGTACGGAACCGGGACCCATAGTAATTCCCGTTGAGCTGGCTAAAGCGCAATTATTTTGATAGTTTGTGGCAGCCGCAGCGGCAGCGTTTGATGCCGACGTCGCATAGTTAAGGCGTTGCAACTGCTGTTGTTGCTGCTGGTACTGCATGGATAGCAACTCAGCACGATGTTGTTGTCGCTGCTCTTGATTTTTCTGCTCACGCTGTGCCAAAATTAATGAGGAAGCAATGGCAATGGCCGAATTGTTTTGCATTAGCTGCTGTTGAATTTGTTGAGAATGTTGTTGAACTTCTGGTAGCTGCTGCTGCTGTTTTAGATGCGTAGAAGTGGTCGTAGCCAGGGCAACATTGTTGCTATTATTTTGGCCTAAAATTGGGCGAGGCATGTTTTCTTTCTGTTGCTGCTTTTTAATGAGACGTTCACGTAAATCTGGCTTGTTGTCGCTTTGCATTTTCTGTTGCTCTTGCTTCGGCTGTTTTTGTTTCTCCTGCTCTTTGGCGGTCAGCAAAAAGCGCAAATCCTCCGGTGTTTCGGTGCGTTTAATATTTTTGTCACGCTGTTTTTGTTGCTGCTGGACGTTAGTGATGTTGTTACGATTGTTATTTTGATTGTTGCCGCTGGTGGTGGCCGCTCTGTTGGCTCGATTCTGAGATTCTATGAAGCGATTTGTTGATGGAGGCAACTTTTGAAAAATGTTGGAGGAAAACGAGCTCTTGTTCCAGCTTTGATCGGAGCGAAGCGGCTTTCGTACTTGCTTTACTTGGGCGATTCGTGATGACTTACTGGATTTTTGGGAGCGCACCAAGGACTCGATGTGAGCCGTTTTTACATTGTATTTTGCTGTGATGCATGTCTAAGAAGATCAAAGGAAGGAAGAAATCCATAAGGAAGGATATAAATCCATTTATACATATATGTATCTGCATACTGAAAGAAGAGAGAGCAAAACAAGAAGGCTTCTGGGTGGAGGAATTGTAGCGCATTTCCTTAAGAAATCATAAATGAATCACGCATGAAATGTCCATCCTAATGCATGAACTGTGCTGATTTGTTCGCACAGTCGTCGATGCTGATTTAATACTTTGTATGTACAAATCAAATGGTATAAAATATATATACCATACATACAATATACTAAAAATATAACTTTTTTTAAAATTTATAAATTTAAATTTATACACAAAACATTTGACGAAATAACCATTATTTTTATGAAACTTTAGTAGACGATTTGTGTGGACAAGTCAGCACAACTAGTGCACGCGATGGTTATATAGGGTCTTTCAACAAGAGGTATTATTTTAAATTCAGGAGGTCCCTAGATATCGCTACACATTCGCGCAATGAATTGAAATAGTAACAAATTTAAAATGACACTTCTTGTTGAAAGACACTTTACATATTTCATACATGACTTGTTTATGATTTCTTAACGCTTTTTCACAAGCTCACTTTTACCCGTCGTCCTCGTCTAAAAACAGCTGTCGTCGTCATTTGCTATTCACAAGTACGACGCCGTCTTTTTAGTACGAGAAGACACCTAAATTGTTGTCGTCTTAAAATGGACGTTTTGATGTCTGCTGTCGTAGCTGTCAATAGCTTTTAGTCACCTAGTCGTGCGACTGCAATTTACGTACTAAAAATTTTGTCTAGTACACAAACCTCTGAGCACATTGCAACTGATGTGAGCGTAAAATAGCGAATTTAAACACTTTTAAAACTAGTGAGCTTGTGAATGCGAATTCTACCAGAAAGTGACTTTTCAGAAACGACGACGACGAGTGACTCGGTTAGTTTGTAAATAAGCGTGTTAATGACCCGATACTAAAAAATCTGTTTTTCAGTTTTAATAATTTACTTTGAACAACGCAATTTAAATTTAGTTATAGACAAATTTCTTTGTAGGTAATAAAATAATTCGCAAATTAAATTTATTCTCTTACTACACTTTTCACTTCCTCTCTCTCTCTCGCTCTGTCTGTTTGTTTAGCATATCCCTCAAACTACATTCGCGCCGTTCTGGCCACTCACCTCGCCGCCGATACGATTAAAAATAAATTCTCCAGATTCTCGTAATAGATCCTCCGCCGAATTATAACCCAATTGCCTAAAGGGCAACGGCTTACATTCTACGTCTGGGTATTCACGTAGTATGTCGCGCAATAGACTGGGTGGCTTGCGTGACGTCACCAGAGCACGCACCACCGATGCAATATACTTCAATTGTTGTTGCTTTTTGTCGTTACTATTTGCCGACGCCGTCGTATTGATGTTATTAGCGCTGCTATTCGTTTTTGCTAGTGTCGTTTTTGCTGTGGTAGAAGTTGTTGAGATTGATGTTGTTGTCGTCGTTTTGGTTGTAGCCGTTGAAGCTTTTGCTGGCATTGTTTGATACAGTAGATCGTTGTCGTCGTCTTCGTCGACCTTATCGACGTTTCAGCGATCGAATGAGGCAGATGAAAATGCTGCAAAAATTAAAGAAGAAAATGCAATTATAGATAGTGCCATATTTCCCATATTTTTGGACCGTCTGTCCCACAATATATCAGCTAAATTTTTTAGTTGAACAAAGGATGAACAAAGACAAAGATGAACAGCGAGCGTTCGTTCGTTCATTTACTGCATGAAATTACTTTTCGAAAGTTTGTTTGAAAGTAACAATTGTATTTCTTGGCTGGCAGCTGGCAATTGGCAACAAAAAAGCACAGCAACAAAATGGAAACGAAGTGAAAAACCATCGCCACGCCACCACCAGAGCAATATTTTGTGATAGGATAAAAGCTAACACCGAGCAATGAACTGCAAAGTAAGAAATTACTGAACGGCGATTGTAGAAATTCGAAAGAAAAAGTCCGACTCTTTCGTTATTTAGTCAAGCAAAAACATTGTACTTGATAATTACTTTTGCTGTTAAATCCGGATTTTAATTTAGGTACAATACATAATTATTTTCTGCACAGTAGTCTACACTGCACTTTAGTAGTCTACTAGGATAAATTTAAATTTTCTTTTAAAACTAAATATGAATGCAAAAAAGTACCATGACATAATAGTCAATGTCAGGAAAGATTTCAACGAAATAAGTTTATTAATCATCACAACTGTTTTCTGATTGTTTTTCGCTGATGTTCTTCATTGTCAAAACAAATAAAAGAAAAAATAAAAAAATGGAAACAAATAAAACGAACGATTTTATATTATAAAATATACTAAAAACAGTCTTAAAATTGTTGAATTTTGTCGTGGTTTGTAAAAATAAGACAGTTTCTTTTCACGTTACTTTAATACATTAATAACTTCTATACCTTTTCAGCTTTAAAATGTGAATAAACAATAGAGGTGTGCATGAAAGGTCTCGTATGATTCGAAACTGACATAAAAAATTTTTTGCGATGATGCAGTGATTTCCATTTTATTTCGAATCAAGTCGTAGGCTTGATCTGATAGATATCAGATTATCTGATAGATGATCTTATCTGATCTTGTCTGATTCTTATTTAACTGAATGATTTTTATTAATCTGGTTGATCTTCATTGACCTGAAAAATCATCTTTATTCATGTCAGTTAATCGGTTAACTGTTAATTGGTCAACTTAATTGGTTTGATTGATCTTCATTGTCGACCTCAACAATATTCATTGATCTTTATTTATCTACTCTGTTTTATTTGTTCACCAAAAAAACTAAAAAGCGTTCACATTCAGTGAAGTAGTTGTGGTAAGACTGTGCGCGATTCGTTCACATTGGTAGCAAGCAGCTGATACGAGTAGAAGTGACCAAATTAGAGCGACTTTGAGCTATTAGGCTTCTTTTTTATAATAAGCTACTCAACCAAAAGCAGCATTATGGTTGCTAGCGCGGATTATTCGCTATACAAAATAGAAAATCTACCCGCAAGAAGCCTAGCATTATCACATGATAACAGTCCCTAAAAAAATGTATCCAAATTATTGCTACAATATGTCAATTTTCATACGTATTAGATATTAGGTCAGTTTGAAGCATTCTAATGGATATTTCCTAATTCCAGAGAATATGGGTTAATTAAATTTGTCTTTGCGGGCCAGCTCTCTGTGTTTTCTATTCACAGTTGTCCTCATGTTTTCTATATAGGTAGGTAGATAAAAGACGGTAATTTCTCTTCATTGGTTTGATTAATTTGATACCAAGTAATCAAGTTAATTATCTTTAAAATAATAATTTAGGCATTTCCAATAAAGTTTTTAACTTTTTTTACATTTTCAAAGCATTTACAGAAAATCGTCACCCACATTAACTCCGGCTTTGTTAATCAAATATTTAACGCTATACGTCACCCATAAAAAGTCGTCACCTCGATTATTTTCACACTTTCCTTCATACACTCCTCGACGCCAAAAATATAGGTACATTAACTATGTTTATATAGTTTACGAATTAGCACACTAAAAGAGATATTTGCAAAAAATGTGAAATTATGGAAATTCGCAAAGTAATGTAAAATGGCAACAAACGAAAACTACTATAAAAATATAGATAAAATGACTAACAATTGTAGAAATTTAAACCGCTGCGAAACCACGAAAAGCTCTGTCCCGCTTAAGAAATATTACACTAGTTTCACGTAATTTCGTCTAGACAAAATAACACTGTCTCGTTCTCAGATCTTGTCTCGACCGAGACAGTCTAGTCTATCTCATTCTCTATTGTCTTTTGAACTGAAGAAAAACTGTCTTGAGTATTAGACTGAATTATCCGTTGTCTCGTTCTCGGATCTTATTTCGACTGAAAAACACTGTTTTGTTATCGAGTCTTGCCGAAAGAGAAAGAGACTACAAATCGAGAACACTACTTTTTTGTTTAGATAAATGAAAAACTTAGAAAACTCCTCAATGGAGAAGCTTAGATTGAGATAAATAAGCGCTTTTAATCATTGTGCAATTGTACAGCAATGAAAACTCGTGATTGTGGTAGAGCAAGTACTTTCAAAGCTTTCACTGCAGACGAAGTAAACGGAAATGTGGAGAATGTACGTGAATTATTTTATAATACCTTTTAATTATGATGCAGTTAAATGCACCGGTTAGTGTTGCTCTATTTGTACGTCGCTTATTATTTATAGGCAGCGAAAATAGCTCTATGGCTGACGATAAAAGTTGCTGTTGCATTACGTTATTTTTACATTTTGTTACATTTCTTTTACATTATTTTCAATTTATTTGACATTTTTTCTCCATTTTTTCCATTCTCTTTTAAAAGGTAACAAAAAAAAATGATAATTTTCTTACAAATCAACCAGACACGATCAACCAATTAATCAGGCACGTAATCTTGCATGTTCAGATATTGTTGGTAATACGTACTTCTTTTAATTGAACTGGAATATTTTGGGAACAATGTATGGAAAGTAAACGAAAAACTCTCGTACTAAAATAGAAAGTCTGATTTATAATCATTAACGAATTATGAATTTTAAATTTACCAGTAAGCTAATAAATAATTCAAACTGAGCAGACTCTAAGCAGACTATATGCAACCGAAATCTCTCATTCCACAATTGGAAACTGAATTTGTCTTTACAGAATAAGATCTTAAAGCGAAAGTCACTGACAGATAGAATTTCATAAATAAAGCCAGCAAGCTCTTTCAAAACATTTCTTTGGTTATTTAAAAAACTGTTAAAACTTAAAGAAAAAGAAGAGAAGGAGAAGCGGAAAATGATCTGTTCTGAATATTTTACGAGCAAATTTTCGTCTGAATGCATTAAATAAAACAAAAAAATTCAACGTCTTTCTTAACCGTATACTGAATAATGGAATTTCTGGGTCATCAGTTTAGTGACCGACGGCTCTACTTGAAAAAATAGCAACAACAGAAACATTAAAACAACAAACATTGATAATAATAATTACACATGCAAAAACAAACAGACAGCAATAATTTTCATGTCGACAAAAAGAGCGACAGCGGACAGAGACAGAGTCACAAAATGCTAAAATAGAAAGAAAAAAAAAAAACAAAATATAAAAAAGAAGAAAAAAAAGGTTACAAAATATTGGACAAGCACAGAAGAAAATTTAATTATTTTTCAGTATAATTTCATTACAATTAAGAAGAGTTCTCTCTGATGATAGATCGACCTAAAAAAGATTAAACGTTTGAAAATTAAAGAAATCTGGGTGCTATTAAGAGAACCAGGTCAAATTTGTCTAAGCGGGGCAAATTAGTTATTGTTTGCCGAAAGTATGGTTGAATTAAACTTATACAAAACCCAAATAATAACCTCAAAGATGTAAAAAAAAAAATGTTCTCCAACCGCAAGCCACAGGCTTCAATAAATTTCCAGGGACGATAGAAATATTTTAATTACAACCATCCTATCGTATTTAGTTGGTAATACTGACAGCTAGCTTAGGTATGCCCGGCTTGAACGATTTCAAAGTGTATTTAGTGTCTCAATTTCATAACCTTAAGTATATATTCTCGAAAAATTTAAACGTTTTTACAGAAAACGGTCTCTTAAAAACTCTACTATTTGTTAAAAAAATTTATTTAAAGCTAATGGAAAAGTTGAAATAGCTTCTTTCTCTAGTTTTGTCTCTCAGAATTCAAATTTCAGCATTTTTTTTCTCAAAAAGTGTTTGACCTAATTTTTTACCTCAGTTAAAAAACGATATGGATACGGTAATAGCTTTCCAAAAAGGTGAATTAACATACATATAAGCATGATAGTTGCTTCGATTTTCATATAAAGTAATATTTTTTAAACATCCGCCACTTGTCGTCTCAACGATGGTGAGTGATGGATGATATACGCAAATACGATTTTTCCTTCATCTAATACACCCTGTATACGATACTAGTGCTTGAAAGCTTATATTTAAATCAATATTTGGTGGCATTGCCGCATTATTAGACATTCCATTGGAATCGAGATTTGGCGATGCTTGGTTAAATTTAGAAGTTTTTGCATCAAACGTCTAAAGTGAAACAATAACAAGCAGTCAATTTAGTTCGTGAAACGAATGCTTAACATTAAAAATTAATTAAATTTTCACGTTCTCTCTCTCTCTCTCTCTCTTAAACTACGAGTGTTATATTCTCGAGTAAAATATTCTTTTATTTTATGATATGTTTTTTTGATATGTGTTTTTGAGATTAATACCATCATTTCTGAAAAACGAAACGTAAAGTTGGCGTACGTTTTTGTGATTTTCCACATTTGTTGTTGTTTGCCAGCAAAACCCAGAAAATGAACAAAGTAAAACGTACGCTTTCTTTACGTTTCATTTGTCCGAAATGATGCCATAAAACATTTCATTTTTGTAATATCATTTCATCATACAAAGTACATAAGTGCCCATTAAGAAGAATTAAAACAAAGATTTTACCAACCGACAGCCAATTTAGATTAGTCTTAAAAAAACGAGATAAATGTTATTGTGATTCGAAAACGAATACACACGAAGGAATGATAGATAATGAAAAATTTTAATGAGACAAAGCAGATATAATTTCACATTTAAGCATGTAGAAAGTACATATATCTATTAAGCAATCCTCATTAGATCAGCAAACTTATTACAAGAGAATGTAAAAACTTTCTCCTACTTTTCTCTGCCGCATCTTTATCAATTTGCTATTCAGCCTTCTTCCCTTCTCATCTCGTAATCAATGATTTGATGAATAGTGTTCCTCGTTCGACCACTGCCGGGCCTTCCTCAACATTTTACAACATGCTACTTCACAAAGAAAAAAACAAAAATCAAAAGGTATGTATGTGTGTACGATTAAATGCAGAAAAAACATTAGAAGGCAGTTATAGCGATTTATTGCCAATAGCATGAAACTGGTTTAAGAAAAACTATCAAGCAAGATATAATTTCCTGGTTTATTTTGAAATTGTGCATCAATCGAATGATTATCTTTTAGGTAGAATACAAAGCAATACCATGCAAGCAATACAAACTCTGAAGTTGAAATACATAATATAAAGTATTCTAATCGTCTTCAGGAACTTTTACATTTTCTTGGAATGTTGGAAATAAATGCTATGCCATTATGCATATGCATGTACTTTTGCAAAACTGTTTACACCCAATCGTGAGGTGCTCTAATAACTCATCACATCGAAGTAATACCATCAGTGGAATTGAATACGATTACCACGTCTCATGCAACGATATTATATGCAAATACATATACAAACTTACAAGTACAGTACAATCATAAAAACATTTCAGATAAAAGACAAATTCAATAGAAGAACGTACCATATCGAAAAATAAAGCCCAAGAAATGCTGAAGGTTATTTTATTTCGTGAGAATTTTTTACATATTATTTTCTACCCTTCAGAGATATGTATTTACACTACTACCGTCGCCCAGTTGTCGTGGTTAGTTTGTATGGAAAATCGAAATACAAGAAAGCTTGTCCTTCTTTTCAAATTTGACATTGAGTGTGAAAAAAGCGCGGTTTTTACGAAACTTCATGATGATCTGCTTTATACTTCCTAAGAGATAATACAATTAATAGGAGAGAAATAAAATAAAATAATTTTAATGGAAATAAAATTACCATTTACCATTTAATAATTTTAAAACAAAATCTTTTTTATTATAACGTAGAAAAATGTATCAACTGAAATTATTACAATTGATTTTCTCCAAGACTGACGATCTTTTCGTGCACTTATCTCATTTTTGTATTAGCCTGTGTTGTGACACTCTTCGTGCCGATGTGCGACATGTACATGGCTAAAACAACGTAGCCATAACCACAGGGCCAAATAAAATAACCACCATGGGGCTATAGCCCTGGGGCGCAAGCCTTTTAGGGGCGAAAATTTTTTTTTGGCCACTGTTGCGAAACTGTTGCGACTGTCCTGGTTAAAAATAAATAATAAATTTATCCAATTTACATTACATTAAATGTAAAGCAAATTCATTAAAGGAACAATTATATTATATACAGCTTTGTCGTGTAACATTGAATGTTGCACATTGAATAATTGCAAGATTTTCAATACAAGAACGAAGGGATTCTTTTCGATTCTACTTCATTTTCGCTCGACCCTATAGGTTTTTGTAAATATATCAAATTTATTAAATGTACATATATATTTAATTTCTTTAGATTAAAAATTGAATTTATTTTACAACGACGTTTGTTCTCCAATCTCATATTTCAATTGAAAATTCTTGACAGTAAAATATTTTATACAAATTGGAAATTCAAGGAAAAATTAATATTAAACAATAATTTTCTATGAGTATAAACACATAAAGTAAAGTGTATATATATATATATATTTATATATGTATATATTAAAAGTGATATGTTGCCCGGAAAGTGATATATATATATATATATACTAGCTGCTGCCCGCAACTTCGTTCGCGTGGAATAGTGCTCGCTCTAACTTAGTTTGATTGAATGATATACATATTTACACATCACAGTCGTTCGCTTGCATACATACTCGTACATATGATATACACGACACTTTTTTATTTGGATAGGAGGGGCCCGTTATAGGGTTTCCTTGATAACTCGAGGGTCTAAGAGATACTTCTTGCTTGTTTGTGTCTTACCACGATATAAATTCATTTATTATTGACATCTATTCTGTCCAGCACAATGTTAACTTAATTTCAAATTGAGACTGAATTCGCCTACAATCCTTTATTCCCTATTTAGAGGTTGACTTTTCATAAAATAGGTACCCTATGTCCCTCGTCAGGGTTCCAGCTATCTCCACACCAAATTTCACCAAAATCGGTGCAGCGGTTTTGCCGTGAAAAGGTAACAGACAGACAGGCTTACTTTCGCATTTATAATATTAGTATAGATATATATATGTACAGTATAGTACATAGTACAGTATAGATATATATATGTATTAGTACAGTGCACGCGCAGTAGTGTGAACACCGTTAAATATGAACACCCCAAAATATGAACACTTTTTATTTTGCATTGACTATTCTAAAGAGTGAAGAAGACTTGAAAGCTCTAAAAGATGAACAATATGAAACATATTTATATGAATGCTTACATATTGAAAATACATAAATACATGAAATTTTCGAATTTTTTAATTAGGGGAATTCCGTATTATTGCGAAATGTGCGTGTTTGGCTTAAAAATTACAAGTTCACGCGTGTTCACGTCATACGAATTAATTCTTAATTCTTGTGAAATCAATACTTAAACATTTCTTAATAAATATGTTTCTGTATTTGGTTCTTTTTTAAATAAAATTAAATTTGGTTTCGTAAATGTAAATTTCCATTTAAAAATGCATAATTAGGATAAAATGGGAAATGGGGAATTTTTTTTGCCTTAAATTTTGACATTCGCAAAAGTGAACAAATTCGAAACTGTAAACCCGCTTGGTTTTAATTAGTTCACACTACTGCGCGTGCACTGTATATATATATATATATATATATATATACATATATATGTAAGAGTAAGAGTATACGTATATATGTAGATGTATGGATCACTACAGATCCATATTTTTGCATTTTCAGTACACGAACGAAGGGATCGAATAAAAACGAACGAAGGAATTGAATAATTGCGCAACAACACTTCCTACGAACTGTCGTTCAATGAGAGCGATTTTGAAGCATTTTTCCTTCGATGAATAAGCGATATCGTTCGCTACTCAACGACAGGGTCAAAGCCATCGTTTCTAATCACTTTCACAGCTTACACTCTTATTCCAAGAGACGATATCGTTCCGAAAAACGTCTTTTTGTTGTTTAGAATGCAAATAGACGATTTTCGAAACGATATCGTCTCTTAGAATAAGGGTGTTAGAAATCGCTTTCTAAGACCAAGGTAATAAAAACACTTCAATCACTTTTAATAATTTCGTTTATTGAAAATCTCAAGTATGAGAATGTTGAACAATCAGAATGTAACACTCAGTTTTGGTTAACGGAAATAAGTTTTGATTTCTGTACAACACTACCTGTCAAATTCCTGTCGATTTTTTGTTCCTCATGTAAATTCAGACTGTAATTATAATTTGCATTGAATTTTACAGAGGTATTCTGAGACTCACTAACTATTGAAATCGTCTCGAGAATCGTCTTTTTGTTGTTGTTTGGAATACAAAAAAACGATTTTGGAAACGATTTCAATAGTAAGCGACTCTTACATACGTATTCTGAGATTCACGAACTATTGAATCGTCTCGAAATTGCATTGCAAACAACAAAGACGATTTTTGTTGTTGTTAAACTGTTGTTAAACTTAACAGGTATTCTAACATACGTATTCTGAGATTCACGAACTATTGAATCGTCTCGAAATTGCATTGCAAACAACAAAGAGACGATTTTTGTTTTTTGTTTACAATGCAATTTCGAGACGATTCAATAGTTCGTGAATCTCAGAATACGTATGTTAGAATACCTGTTAAGTTTAATGGGTATGACAGTCATGTAAAGCGTAACCCCTTTAGATCTAGTACTGTGGGCATTGGGTAAAGCTGATGGCAACTGTAACTTTTACAGAATGTGCGTACATTCTCAGATTCAACTTCAAAAAATGTAATCCCTGATAGTGAAAAACGTTACCAATAATTGTTAATAAGTAGAATTAAGGATTATTAGGTTATTTATTTAAAGAGATTGAACAATCAACGCTTGGCATTTCAAGAAAAGTTTGCAGATTTTAGAAGATCCATATCCCCTGAACACATTGAAAAGATCGCCATTTATTGTTGAGTGCGAACGAATTCCGAATTCATTTATGTACTTATTTTTATGACGTAGTAATTATTTCAACTGAAACGAATATTTACCTTTGTAACCTTGAAGGACGAAAATTCGCTTGTTCCTTCTCAAAATTAGTTCACTTCAATATGGAGACGGCGTTGTTTGCTATTGTTATCTTTGTTTGATCGGTATAAATGCAAAAATTCTAATTGGAGGGATTTTATTGTTCAGTTTTATATCTTTTGACAAAAAACGGTTTAATTTCTTTTCTAAATTACAATATAATACTTCTTATTAATTTAAAAAACTTTACGATCGCAAGCAGTCGCAGAAAATTCCCGTATTTCGCAAAACAGAGCACGTAGTAATAAAAAACACACAACGGAGAAAATTGAAAGAGAAAATTAAAGAAAATAAACCATCAACTGAAACATTGTTGTTGGAATAGCAAAACACGAGTACAAGTTCCACTTTCAACTGTTGAGCGCACAATCAACAGAATCGGTCCAAAGCACGGTTCCAAACAAAAGCAAATAGACAAAACCACTGACAGTCAACGCCAAAATAAAATGTTCAAGCCCACAAATTTTCAAACCAGAAAGAAAAAAGAGAAAATTATATTTGAATACCTACTAGGGTTTATGTGATATTTTGATAGTACTATTTCCGAGCTTTTACTACTCTTTTCTATTATTTAAAATTTATTAAAAACTAGGTTTACGTCAGCGACGTGAGAAGTCTCACGCAAGAAAAGTTGAAATATATGTAAACATATGGGATAAAGGCTCAGTTTCATAGACTCCGTTTGCGTGCGTATTCGTCAGAAATCTCCCACAAGAAAAGTTGAAATATATGTAACCATATGGTATAAGTTTCATAGAGTCCGTGCGTTTACAACAACAATTGTTATAGTTGTAATAGAGTTCTAACGGATATGTACGCAAATGGAGTCTATGAAACTGAGCCTTAAGTTTCATAGGCTCCGTGCGTTAACAACAATAGTTGTTATAGGGGGTTATTCCTGAACGCCCGGGCCTTTAACTCCCATGAATTCTTCTCGATTTTGCTTTGTTATTTTCCATTGTTGTTGTTGTTTATCAGCAAACACCCGAAAATGAACAAAGCATAATTAAGAAGAATTCATGGGAGTTAAAGGCCAGGGCGTTCAGGAATAACCCCCATAGTTGTAATAGATTTCTGACGGATGCTCACGCAAACGGAGTCTATGAAACTGAGCCTTAAGATTAATTTCGAACGTTTTGCGCCGCGATTTTTCAGCTCCTTAAAAAAGTGTACACATTTCTTCGGTTGCACAGGAATAGTTTTTCTTAAAAATGGAGCAGAAGAAAAAAAAAAATGTATATAATTTTTAAATGAATTAACATAAATTGGTTTAAGGCTAACATTTGAGGGCGATACCTCTTAAACTTTGCTACTCTTGGATAAATAAGATATAATTTGAAAGTATTTTATGTTAAATTAATGTTTTTCGAAAATAAATAAATTTTTTAGTAAACGCTATATATGTATCTATTAATATATTTGTATCTTTGTTTTCAAATTTAGTTTTTATATTTAGCACTTAAACATTGGAGTTTGCAACCCTGACTCTTAAACTTGAAAATCTTCAAAAACGAACATGCCTTACCTCAATGACTGCCATAATGCGTTAGAGCAAGAGAACCTTTAAAACATTCCACTCCTTTTAAGTGGGAATGAGACCTTAATTTCGCAAAGTTTTTTTTTCATACATTACTATTGCACCCTAAAAAGATGCAATACTCATTACATAGCAAATACACTTCCTTGTATAGTTTATATTATTAGTTTTTTTTTACGCTATGCTAACGTTCTTCGTTCTTTTTTTTTTGGCGTGAGGTATTTTATTTATATTTGATTAATTTGATGTATTATCATATCACTATTAATACCAATGTTTATATTTAGAACTACACAGACTCTCCACACATTCCTCTTTGCAACCATCCTATTTTACACTGACATTTTCTATCAAAAAGTTGGAAGAAGAGATATCGATTGCTGTCAGTGGTTGTGTTCAGAGACATATTCTTTTTCTACTTAATATGTAAAGTTATAAAGCCCCCTTTTAGATTGAGAAAACTTTTCCTGGTAACTTCGAATTCGAAGTTCGAGTTTGTGGGTGAGAGGCTGAAAATGGAAGCGGACGAGTACTGTCCGTTTCAGTACCTAAAACTTTTTGTTCTCTTTTGTGCTTTTCGCTAAATCATTTGAGACCAATGGCAATTATGTGAAAAATATTGAAAAGTTGCCAGAAAAAATTTCCCAATCTAAAGCAAATGGCAACCGCAAAGGAAACGTCAAAAAAGTTGCCAGTAAAAGCTTCCCAATCTAAAAGGAAACAAACATATAGATAGCCGCTCGGCGAAATTGATCGTTGCGAAATTTCAAAATAATCTGCGTCGGCAGCACAGACTTTTTATTTTTTCTCGTTTCCCATTAAAGCCCATTAAAGTTATTTAGACATTTTTCAACAATCAAAGTCTGCGAACGACTTTCTATGTGTTTATAACTTATGCCCTAAACACAACAAGAACTGCAACTGCGAACTGCATTTTTTAACTGTCAAAATTTACATGGGCCTTATGGGAAACGAGAAAAAAGTTATATTTCCCCTTTGCAGTTTTGATTCTTGCAGTTCGCAGTCGAGCTAATTTTAATATTGACAACTGCATTTTGCGTATTCCGTATTGTTGTAGTTGTTTATTATTCTCCTTGTGTGTTTGTTGTTGCAGTTGCCGTTATGGTTGTGTTTCTCGGACAGAGCTTGACCGTATTTGCAGTTGCAGTTCGCAGTTGCAGTTCTTGTTGTGTTTAGGGCATTAAGCTGCGTGTAGTCAGAATACTGACACAATCAGAAAACACTAACCCCAGTAAGACATTTTGTAAATTTTCATAACGCATCACACTGGGTTTTTTTTTTCGCTGCGAAAGTAAACAACGATATTTCTCTGCCTAAACAAATTATCAATCAGATATTCTGTGTAATACGACTATTTAAAAAAATCGACCCGCAGTGCGTAACGAAAAACGCAATCTGTCTGAATGCAGCTTTAAATAATTAAATTAAAGCTATTAGGTATACACGCATGACTCGACTATCGTCGATTCTTTGTTCATTTTTGGGTAAGCAACAACAACAATTAAAAATAACACCACAAAACTAGAAGACTCCATGCGTTTTTGACTCGTGGGTGTTTCCGAATTGTAGTGAAAATAGCAATTATACAGTAACGGTATTGGAACAATGGCGTAGTGCTTTTATTTGATTTGGAATCAAGCCGTGACTATCGGAAGCATATGTGGAAATGTTTTCGGCAGCGCTTCCAAAAGGCACCGCTTTGAAAGCAATAGAAGCATTTCAGAAAACCCCTGAAACTTTCAAGACGTCTTGAACAGGCCTTCGAGACGTCTCATGCATTGAAAATAACACAGCAAAACAAGAAGAATCACTGCCTTTTTCACTCGCGGGTGTATCCCGAATAATGGTGTTAAATTTATTATTTATACGTACCGAGTTTTGATGCTTTGTTCTTTTAATTAGATCGAATTTTAATTAGATCCAAGTTCATATTCACTAATAAGCGTCTGAATCTCAAAAGAAGACAAATAGATAAAAAAGCAGTTGCCGCCACTCCCTTATGACATTTTTAAAATATGTAAATATATAAACGGTGGCAATAGACCCTTTCACCAAACGACTTTTTCTTGCCGCCACCTAATCCATCAAATCCACCAACAAATAACCCAGAATTTGTATATCTACAGCTTGAGTTTATACCCATAACCGCAAACATTTACTTTTAGGCATCAGTCTCTTTGTGATTCTTCTGTCTGAAATGAAGTTTATAAAAACCCAAAACGATAAAGACTAATTTATTTTATACTTCGATTTTAAAGTTTTGAAATGTCAATAAATCGAATTTGGATTTATTTTTTTCTCATTGTTACAATACCAGTTTTCCGTTTTCTGTTACACCAGAAAAACATGGTTAAAGCCGCATTAGTAGCCCAAAATGAACTTGATTATCTAAATCCAATAGATACGAATTTTAACGATTATCAGGAAAATCATGAACAGCCTGAAATTTATTACAACGATAACGAAGACGTAATGGCTAAGAATGTTGTTCCGGATCGCCAAATCTTTTCAAATATTTGGGAAAATAATCCCATGAATCTAGCAAGATACGAGGTAGAAACGTCTGGACCACCCTCTTTCGATGTGGAAATAACACGAGGGCAGGACAACATTAAAAAATATCAGGATGAAGCCAACTCACTAACGCCCCCCGGAACATCGTCCAGAGATATGCAGGATACGATCGAACGCGTTACAGTATTGATAAAAACCATGCGTGATCACATCATGGAAGTGGTGAATAATATGAATCAGCTAGAGAAAGAATTGTTACCGGATGAGGAGGTGAAGAACAGAGGGAAGGGAGGTGACGGTTTAGCTGGTAGTAGCAGTAGAGGCGGTGGGTTGGGTGGTAAAGGTGGCGGAACAAATGGTGGCGATACCAGCACCGAAGGAAATGGCGGTGGCGCTGGCGGTGACAATGGCTGTGACGATGGAACTATGGGCAAAGGCAGTAGTGGTAATGGTAATGGTGACGGAAGTAGCAATGATTACGGTGGCAACAAACTTGGAAGCCAAACGGGTGGAGGCGGATATAACGATAACTCGACTTGTGATGAAGACGATAACAGCGATAAGAAAAATTACGAGATGAACAGTAACAAATGGATGGATATTAAAAATAATGACAAGGATACCTTCAATAACGCGACGAGTAAAGCAAACAGTTGCGTGGCTACTCATAGATTCCGAAACGATATCGAATTAAAACATCAGCCGTTCGTTGTAAATGAATGGTCGATCCCGGTGAAAAGTGACGACAGTCGGCAGTCAGCACAAGACCTCATGTCGCAAGCTCAGCAAGCGGTACATTCTTGGAAAGCGCAAATCGATTCGTGCAAACGAATTCTAGATGATGCAGTGGAACAAGCTTTCGAAAAGGAAAAAATGGCAAATTTTATCAGGCATAATCTTAACACCGATCAGAAAAAATCGAATGCTCCGTTAAATACTGCTCATGAAGATATACAGGATCCATATCCTTACATGAACCTGATCAAAAGCTTTATATTGGCGAAAACACAAGCACCGCCGCCGGCTTTTCTCGCCGCCTCTGCATCGCCGCACAATCCGACTACCGAGAAAGTTACCAATTTTGAGCCAAATCTGAATACACAGTTAAGTTCCGTACTCGAAGCAGTATCAGGTAATAGTTTCGTCAATTTAACCGCCTCAACACCTGCAACGCATCAGGACAGCAATTTGGGCACAACAAGTAAAACTGTAATCGCTAAGAATAAACTCCAGACGAGGAATGAACAAGATCCGGCTGCCGATATGTTGCGTCTGAGATACGGTGAAAATCGCAAGCGATCCTTTTCTAATAAGTATGATGCGATGAAATCGCAAGGTATAAATATTTGGCGCTTTTGAAGAGCGGCTCAGGAGATTTCCCCTTTTCTTGTCAAATCGAACGCATTCCTGACAGATATTAGATTATTGATAGATTGTATGATTTTAAAAATGTAGATGTATGTATATATTTCTATTAATCTATGCATTTATTTATTATGTATTTTTCTTTAAAGAATTTATTATATTAAAATATCACAAAAATACGTTTTGAAAATATGTGTCTATCGTAGCATTTTTATTGCAGAGCAAAATCCGTATGAATTTCAAAAACTATGAAAATACCAAATTTTGATACTTTGACGGAATGTTAATTTTAACGTATTTTGAAATATTTGCTGTTGTTGTTGTTGGCAACGTCGGGAATGTTCCACTACGTCACATCACATGAATTTTATATGGCTGGAAACACGTGACAGCAACGTAGTGGCTCTTTCCTGCGAAGTTGGATTATCATGATCGAAGTTACAAATGTTTGTTTTGAAAATATCACTTTTGAATATTTTAAAAAAAGTTTTAAAATTATTACATGATTACATATTGTTATGTTTTTAATCAATTTCTTTATTAGCACTTGTACTTATATTCGGAAACTTTTTCTGTTATTTGTTAGTTTCATTTCGTAATTAATGATACTGCAGATGTGTCAACTTTTGAATTTTTGAATTGTTAATAAACGTACTTACCCTATAGTTGTTAAAAGATTCATTTTTATCCTCTTCATATTTGATTCCTTTCAATAATCTGTAAACTTGTTGTTTATGAAAACATAAAAATTGTACTTTGATTTTTGATGCTTAGACCGGACGATCCGTAGCCGGCTGCTTCAACTTTGTTCGCCCAACAATTTCCACAAACTGAAGTCCTAAAACAAGAACCTCTAAAATTTTCCTGCAAAAACCTTTAACGACTGTGGGACAATATTGCAAGAAGTACAAATTTTTGCTGACATTTTAAATATTTATTTCTTTTCAGTTTTTGTTATTCAGCTAAGCTGAGTATATGTGTGTGCGACATGTACGTTAAAGCATATGTACATACATATGTATATGCATATGCATCTCTTTGCATTAAATAAAATATAAGTACTTCAGTACTATAGTTACTTACCAACCGTCATATGTCCGTTCGGACATTCTCGCAGATACCGTTTTGATCATTATCAGGTTTCAATTGTATAAACAAATTTTTTCTTGTTCCCTTCTTATGCTTTTGTAGAAACACCCATGCTTATACAATTCATATTTGCATGTATATATATATATAAGTGTACAACAAAACTAGATTAGAACATATTAGAATCTTACAATATATTTGAGCACTCTGAGACATTCCAAGAACTCATAAAAATGTTACCAATTTGAAAGACATTTTTAATTAATACAAAATATATAAATAATTATTATATATAAATAAATGTATATATATAATTGCATGAGCGTGTCAACGCCGCTTTATGTCTGGACCACAAAAAAATCGCCCCGCTTGAAGCGTTTAGCCATTACCAGCGTCTTTTATAAGCGTGAAAGGTTCAGAGCACATACATTTGTTTCAGTCGCTCGATCGCTGACTCTTGCAGCACAGAGCGAGTTTGCTATGAGCGTGAGTTTCGTGGCACTCGCGTTATTGGCATTCCTTGTTTCCGATAAAATCTTTTCATTCAACATTTCTATATTTTTTTTAAAGCTTTGATGAAAAATAATACGAGTACTAACTCTAAAAAAGGCCATTTCACAAAGCTCATTGCTCATTGGGGAAAATTGTTGTTATGTAATATTTAGATGCTTATTCGAAGAATTCATTTTATGTTCCTTTAAAGAACTCATTCTTTCGTTGTTAAAAGATATCGATTTTAGATTTCTTCGTTCAAAGAATTAGTTTCATTCTCAATTTCATGATCGTTCAACTTTTCACTTTTTTCAACTATTCACTTCATTTTCTTTCAACGAATATGTATATTCTTTTGACGAATCACGTCCGTCCAACGAATTCATTTTATGTTCGTTCAATGAATTTTCTATGCTGTTCATCCACAGCAAGTTTCTTATCCAATATCATTTATAATTCTTAAAATTTTCTGTAAATAATGCTACACTTCATTGAAGTTTCCTACGAGAGCGTATCAGTTGCCCATTTAACATAAAATTTTAGCAATTAAAGAACTATATCCGCAAATGTTATAAAAAATCCTATTTTTCAATTTTTATAAAGAGAAATCGGATACTTTGCTTGAAAATCACGTAGTGACGTTGAAAAATGCAATGTGAATTTTTGTAGAAGTCTCAAATGATTGCGATAAGAAATTCATTGACACTTGCCTACTTCATTTCAGAAAATCTTTTTATTTAAATAATTTTATGTAAACCTAGCACCATATGCATACACATAAGTACCAATAGCTGTAGCAGGTATCTGAATTATATATGTACATATATGTACGTATCATTGCATATGTATGTACATATATATGTATCTGCATTTCAGTGGAAGGCTGAGAAAATATAAAGAATGAATATATTTTCTGAATACAAAGTTTAATAAAAAATTAAAAAAATTAAAAAAAAAATAAATTACAAGTGGACTGCTAATAAAAATGGTTATTGAGGAAGGTATGTAGTTATTTTATATCTAATGAGGAAACTAATTTTTTATATTTCTAAAGAAGTGAAACATTTTAGTTTTTTAAAGTTAAAATGCAAAAGAAAAACTTATTCTGCTTAGAAAAAATAGTCACATTATTAAAAAAGGAATTATTTTTTAGTTTTTGGTTGCGTAAAAGAACAAATTTTTAGTACTATGTATTCATAATCATACATTCCAGTTCTTTGGTTCTTGTATTGGATACACTCTATTATGGTTCTATTACTAACGTCAAAAAGTTGGCCGCCAAAACAGCTGTTTAGTTTGACATATCGAGTACACGTTTTCATCGATTGTATTGCGCCTGAAATGAAGAAACTTTTCGTGCCTGGTAAATGGGATACGAAATCAGATATATTGAAATTCAAACCAATCAAAGGAAATCTGACCGGAGTCGCGCTTGCCTCAGAGAAGAAAAAACAGAAGAACGCTGGAAGAAAGAACAAAAAGAGCAATGTCCGAACTGTTGAAAAATCTAACGAGGTACCTTTGGCAACGATCACACCAGCAGCGCCTAAAATAAAAGCAGGCCGCATTGAAAAGAAGAAAAAAGCTAGTCAAATTAATAAACAGAAATTACAATTGACTCCAGCCGTTGTTAAAGCGGCATTTTCTGCGTCTATCGATACCGATTTACAGAAAAGTTCCTTTCGGCAGAAGCCATCATCCAGTCCTTCTTCCACGTTGCAGGCGAAATTCAAAGAAGAACTGGTGGGCGGACGATTTCGTTACATCAACGAACAACTGTACACCATGGATAGCATTGAGGCTAAAAAACTCTTTGAAGACGACCCCGAGTCTTTCGAGGCATATCATGCCGGATATCGCCATCAGGTGGAAAAATGGCCAACAAACCCACTAAATCGTATAATCAAAATGATTAAAAAATTGCCAATATCCCTGGAAATCGGTGATTTTGGTTGTGGAGAGGGTCAACTGGCTCGATCCGTGCCACACAAAGTGCATTCGATGGATTTGGTTAGTTGCCGCGATGATATCGTTGCTTGCGATATGGCCAGTACACCTTTAGCATCGCATTCACTAGATGTAGCTGTTTATTGTTTGTCCCTGATGGGAATCAATTTAAATGAGTACTTGCTGGAAGCGAATCGAGTATTGAAAATCGACGGATTTCTTTTTGTAGCCGAGATTCAATCGCGATTCGATGATGTATACGCTTTCGTCAAGGCGCTTGAAAGCTGCGGTTTTGAATTAATCAAGAAAGATGCCAGCGTAAAAATGTTCTACTTCTTTCAATTCAAAAAAGTGCGCGATGTTGGCAGAGTGGTCGTTCTGCAGCCTTTCTCACTGAAACCATGCCTCTACCGAAAGCGATAAACGGCTCGTGACAGCAATAAATTAAATTAATTCATATTTTAGCAAATAGTTTGTAGCTTAATTAAGGATAAAGTAAAAGAAAAAATTCCGTAAAAGCGTGTGAGAATCATACAGAAATGAAATTTCCTTCGAATGTATTTTAAATTAAAACTGAAGGAACAATGAGAGTAAGAAAAATCGTTTTATTGTAGATTACATTTTTAAAATTTTTAAAAATATTCTAGCGACATTTTCCCGATGAAATACGGTAAGAGTTGGGCGCGAAATCCCATAAACATATATCATAATCTGCATATTTGACATAATCTGCAAACCCAAAATCTCCAATTGTTGAAAATTACTTTGGTATACTATGTATACTCTACCTGTGTGGCGGCTTTCAGCAGCAGCAGAGATTAAAAGCCTTCTCACGCATTTTAGATATGGCGGAATATTTGTCTTTGGAGATTTCATGTCTTTGCCTTACGATTTTTCCATGTTTTCCATGCCCCTTTCTTAATGACTTTTTCATGGAGAAGACATTAGTTTTAACGTATGTGTGTTTACTTCATCGAAAGGTTGCTTAATATAAGCGAAAAATTTTCAAAACAAGCATATATCATATTGGTTACTGTTGTTTATGCTTGAATTAAACACGAAACAGCTTGTTTTTTGGCTCAGTGTATGGATGAAATTTCCAAAAAAGTCTTTCTGTTTGGTATCGAGGTTTATTAGGTCAAGTGGATAATATGAAAATATATGTTTTTCAAAAAAAGTTATTATCGTTGTTTCAACACCAAACTATTTATCAACCTATTTAACAACCGATTTTAATCTCTTTTTATTCCTTCAATGTTATTTTCAATTACGGCTACGGATTCTTAAGAGGGTTTAGTATTCATAAAATGAGTAACATTCTAAATAATTGTTCGAATGATGGGCTGTCTGTCCGTCTGAACACCGAGATATTACATTTAATTATCCTTTCGAAAGAAAAACCGCACCCTCGGCCAATATTACAATATTCAAAGAAAAACTTACGAAAACTAATGATTTCAGAATAGTAAAGCGTGGTGGTGGTGTAGTTTTATAGCGCTCTGGTGATGAAGATTAATTCCCAGTATTTCGAAAACGGCTATCCCGTTTACCTTTCCTTAAAGGACTTGTACCTGAGCCGTAATATAGAACAGAAAAATTAGGTAACTTGGAATGGAAATTATAACCCTGAATGTATTCAATTTACAGAAAAGATAACGCATATCGCTTGAGGAGTACTTTTATTTGCTTAAAATAAAAATTGCAATAAAACATTCGATTTAAGAAGACGTCATAAAACCATACAATTACACACACACAGCAGCATCATAGTTTGTAGCCTCGCGACTATCTTTCGCGCGATTTTAATTGAGGCTCAGGTAGATTCCTTCGCTTCGCATCACCATTCGAGAGCTACACCCCTGCAATCCCTTCCACATGACTCACTATAAAACCGCTCGCTAATCACGATGAGCCTCATTCCAACAGTTACGTTGATAACGCTAATAACGCTCAAAGTCGTCTCATTGAAATCGCATCGATACCGTTTTTTTTCATATCCACAAAGCGAATATCATTGCAGCGAAGATGCTTGAAAACAACTTTGCCCCCAACAACAACAACAACACCGCTTCTAAACCCAAGCATATCCAAGACTGCATGTCGTCGACTCCTACAGATTTCCTTTACAATGGTTACTACTTGGATGAAGTGCGAAAAACTGCTGACTTAGTCGATGCCTTAAAGTATCACGAAGGCAGTGAGGATCGCGACGTTGACATTGTCAGCCAGCTTGAAGCGCTTTTCAATCAGTGGATCCAAGAGTATGCTGCCGCCACAGCGGCAAACGTACCCACAGAAGCGACTGCCAAGCGACTGCTAAAGGGAAAAGTATACGCATTCGGCTCCTTCCGGCTGGGTGTGGATCATCGAGGAGCTGATCTGAATGCCCTCTGTGTGGCTCCGTGCGCTATTAAATCAAGTGACTTTTTCGATTCCTTTCCTCGCCTACTACGCCGTCAACTGGATGTGGTTCGGAAATGCCGCGTTGCGCCCGGTGCATTTGAACCTATGATTAAACTGAAGTTTGCTGCATCCAATGTCAATTTGTTCTTTGCCAGCTTGGCACTGCAGCACATACCGGATGATCTGGATTTGAACGATGAGAGCAATTTGGAAGGCTTAGACTTGGACTTAATGCGAAGCTTGGATTGCTGCCGGGTGACTGAAAGGATTCCGACATTGGTTCCGCAGCAGGAAACATTTACACTGGCTCTACGCGCTGTCATGATGTGGGCCAAAAGTAGGTTTCGAAACCATTACACTGAGGTTTTATTGCCCTCTCTCTCTCTCTCTCTCTCTCTCTTTGTCTCTTTTCAAGAGCAACAAATAATTTAATGAAATTGAACTCTTGTTCGCAGGAAACGCTGTTTATGGTCCCGCATTGGGTTACTTGGATGATGTCACCTGGTCGCTGTTGTTGGCACGCACTTGCCAACAGTACCCGAATGCACCGGCGGCCTCGTTGGTAGAGCAATTCTTCCTCATGTTCTCTCACTGGGATTGGCCTCGTCCGGTGCTGTTGGACTATCCTGAGAATACGATGGATCTTTTCATTGATGGTTTCTTGCCCATCATTAAGCCCGTGTACCCAGAGTACAACTTCGCCAATAGCGTCTCCCGTTCCACGAAGCACATCATTTTGGATGAACTCTGCCGGGGCTTAGCCATCACCAATGAAATTATGTTGGGCCGGGCAGCGTGGGATAGTCTCTTCGAGGAGCAAATATTTGCCAATTTTTCCAACAGGTAACACATTCATCGGGAAAGTATAAAAGAAGAATTATACATACTAACTGCTGCTGCTTCTTTTTCATCTATATCATCCATATAGATATCCCAATAGTATTATGATCATGGTACACTCGCAGACCGCCGAGGATCATTTAGTGTGGAATGATTTTGTTGGAAATAAAATTCGCTTGCTTGTCGATAATTTGGAATATAATCCGCATTTATCTTTGGTGCATCCATATGGCAAGACCTACACTTTCAGGAAAGGATTTACTACCGAAGATAAGGATAATGCGGATGATGAATGGTCGCAGGATGCTCCAAGCTTATTTCCATCACCGTTTTGTACCATTTGGTTTGTCGGTTTGGAACTTGTACAGACTGCTGAAGGAACGAAGAGGGTCGATTTGCAAGACGAGGTCGACACTTTTGTGGATCTCGTGCTTCAAAGTGCGACCTTAAATCGAATACTGAAAGCGGGAATGTCCATCGAAGCGAATCAAGTCAGAATGTGATTGTAGATTGTAGATTATATTCGTATATATTTTTGAGTTAAAATCGTAGTTTAATTCGTTTAACTCTTAGTTTAAAACGTAATAGTTGTAATTAAGTTTTAGCTTGAGAGAAGTAAGAGTAGGAGAGTTTTGTTTACTTTAAGAAAAATTGAAAAAAGATCTCATAACAATAACAATACATATTTATAAATATTAATTTCAAATGGAAAATAAAGAACCAAACGAAAAAGATATATATTTTTAATGGTTTTACTTGAAATCATACTAAATGGAGTATTTTCTTGGGATTTAGGTTTTTTAGGTAGGATTTTCCATTTATTTTTCGAAGAAGAAAAATAGGAAGACGGTGAAGAAGGAGACGGGTGGAAGGAGGAAGACTGGACTGAAAGATTTTTCTACCATTCGCGTTTATTTTTAAAACTCTTTGAATTTGCAGATTAGGTTTTTAATGGAAATTACAAAACAATAGTTACTAATTTCTATTACGATACTTTATTTTTGTTTTATTAAAAATTTGTATTTTACATTTCTATAGCATAGTATTAGTATTGTATAGTATATGTATAGTATATATTATATGTTTATATGAATTTAAACGTTCTTATTTTATATATTATATGTGTGTACGTATATTTATCGTAGATAATATACGATAATATAATTATGGAAATGTATTCAATACATTGTTTTTGTTTATATGTATAAAGATTTAATATAATATACTGGAAACATTGTTACTTAGAAGCTGGAAACAATTGTTGTATAAAGCGTTATTATCATATAACTTAAATGTTTATTTAAAAAAATTATTGAAACCAGAAATATGTATTCTTGTGTGTAATAATGCACAATCGAGTAAAGATTTATTTTACAAGAAACAAAAAAATACAAACGATTTATTAAAATCGTGTTTGTATTTGAAATAATAGAAATTATTTACATTTTATATTTTATAAAATATAATTAATTAATTTGAATTTTAATCATATTTTTGCTTTAAATGATTTGGTCGGTTTTTTTCGTCTTTTAATAAGCACTATATTGATTTATGGAAGGCTCCAAATTAATTACTGTAATGCTTTCAATGAGTATTGCTAAACAATTTCCTTAAACACTGATAAATTTAGTTGTTTGTTATTATAATATAAGTGTTAATTAGTTAATTGATTTTAGTCAATATTGTTATATTTGAAATAAGTTTTTCATTAAAATTACTTGGTTTTTCCTTTACCATAAAATTGCTAACTTCTAGCCTAAAGGATAATAATGAACTTAGTTTAACTCATTTGATTATTTGTTTAAATATTTTTGTCTCTTAGTTATATACGAACGAGTATACTCATACATCACTGACGATTGATATATGTACATACGTAAGTACACACATACATATGTATGTAAATCTTTCTTACTTGTTACTGTTGCGTGTACTATGTATTGTATATTTGTATATAATAGTAATTATGTAAATATATTGTTATGTTTTTATATATTCTTTTGCGTCAAATGTTTACACAAAAAAGTTTTCAGCTTTTTGTAAAACATTCAAATTCATTGTTTTTATTTTTGTTTTTCTAAAAATGTGATTTGATGTGTCTTATATTATATTTTTTCTTAAATATTTCTTCTTAAATAACTGCATATTAAATGTTAATATGTATGAAAATTTTTTCCCCGTGTATTCTATTGGCAATGTTTAATTGAGTAGCAGTATAATGTAGTTTTTTGTAATTTTTTTAAGGCCTGAACATAGAGCACCAGCTTCGATTCTGAGCTAAGCCCAAAATCCCAACAAAAAGCAACAACGTTTATCTTTGACTTTGGTTTTTCTGTAGACTTTTTGTTGTGAGAAAAAAATTTCTCACTTCTTTTGTTGGCTTTCATATTGGAATTTCAGTTGTTGTTGTGTTTCTTGTTGTGTTTTCTCTTTCTTGCACATGGCGCAATGCCTGAGAATTTCATTGCAATAAATTCAAAATGGCAGCAATTTTGCGCGAACATTTTTCTCTCCATACGGTTTTCATTGCTTTTGCAAATCGCCCAAGTCAGAGACGAAGCCCGTTTTCTATTTCAAACCTGCCTTAATGCTTCCATCTTTTTTATTCTATCGCTGATTCTTATCCATAATAAACTACTTTATTTTATTTTATTCGTCTTAATTCCTAAAAATACAATATACGTAGATGTATTTCTAAACGTACATATATAAAATTATAAAAATAAAAAATAAATGATTTTATTTTGCTTAGTAAAAAAATCAGTGAAAAACGTGTTTGGTGTTTGTTTAAAAACGTGTGATTTTTTCTTCTATAAAATGAGTCGTTTGTTGTGTATTTTTTTTGCGTCATTATTTTTCTTTGGGTAATTATGCCTACACGTTTTTATTGGTGTAAGTTTTCCTTAAAGAAGTCCTATTATAGTCTTAAAAAATATATAACTAACTGTGTATATATTAAATAATAATGAATTCTATTATAAATAATGAATTATACGATAATAAAATAAGTCCGCAGTCATAGCAAAACATCAATTTTTCGGTAGAAAAAAAACTGGCATTTGCTTTCAAAAAAAAAAAAAAAAACAAAACAAAATTCTTTTATACGGAAGAAGGCATGATAAGCAAATTGTTCTGTAGAATTTTATTTGTACTTGTTTTCTTTAAATGTTGAAAAAGTAGCAACATTAATTACTCTCGCGCAAAGAGCTCTTTCTCTCTCCCTGACGGTAGCTCGTCAAAGACTGGTCCTATCAGTAGCGTTTTGAGGGGGTGGTGTTACAGGGGCCAATTACACTCTTCACTTGTTAAAAATTACTTAAAAGGGGGAAAAAACTATAAAAGAAAAAAGATGGGAATTTGCAGAAAATCACTAAAAATTAGCCACTCACTTATTGAAAAAAAAAAAAATAAATAAAAAAAAATTAATTAATTAAAATTCAAATTTTTTAAGTATGTAATTATTTAATTTTTCGTCTCTATATAAATTATATCGTAAAATCGTAAACAAAGTGCGATATTTTTTAATATAATTTTTTTCCATTACTGTACACTACGATAGATTTATTCATACGTTATATTTACTATCATATACATTATATCTAACTGCAATAATAATGGTTATGCATTTTTAATAATTATTATGATTATTTTTAATGACTATGGTTTTGTTTTTTTTTTTTTTTGTTTTGCTTCCCAATACCTTTGATTACGTTGTTAATTCTAAAATTAAAATTCGAAATAATTAAAAAATATTCTATATATGTAGGTGTGTTGTTTTACGTATAATCAACCAACGAATGGAAACCACTAACAAATTTAATATTTTTGGGGATTTTTGCATTTTAATAAAGTCTCAAGTTGGCAACTCTTGACCCGAATAAACACTAAACCGCCGAATGAGACGAACGAATTAAAGAGAGCGTTCGATTTAAAGAAAAGAAAACATTTAAGTACAGAGTGAAAAATTAGGTTCTTAATTTGAGATTTATGAAGAGTTTACAAAATTTGAAGAAGGTAACAAAAATTTACAAATCAATCGAAATCAATCAGTCGAAAGGTTGAACTATTAAACCCTTGAGTTGAAATTTTATTGCATTAGAGCTGAAAATACATTTCTGTATTTTAATTTTAATTTTAATTTTTAATTTTTCTTCGATATAAAGTTTTAAATTTTTTGAAAAAATTATGAAGCACACGCGTATGCGAACTTGTGCGTTGCTTCAGGTGCGTTGCGTAATCTGATTTCGAATTTATTTGAAATAGTTTTTTCAGGTGTTGAGGATTGTGAGGAAGGAGGTGTTGCGGTAAGCACCGAAAGTCAAAGCAAAAATAATAACCAACAAAGGACAAAACGAAAAAGAAAACACACTTTTTTTATGTACAAAATATAATATGTATTTGTAACTGTTTATTGAAATATACAAAAATTTTATGTTGTGGTTGTGGTTGTTGTTGTTGTGGCTTACTTTGTATTTTGTAAAAATAAACAAGGTTTTCTTATAACTAAAAAAAAAAAATAAATCCATAAAATAAATCCATAAAAAATAGGAATATTTTGAGAAAATTAAATTTAATGAATATATATTAAGTGATGAGCACAAAAAAGGAAACAAGAAAATTTTAGTTAATTAAAAAATGTTCATACTCCTATTTTTTTGTAGGTGCATATATTTTTTATTTTTATTTATTAATTTTTTTTATTTTTATTTTATTTTATTTATTATTTTCTTTCTTTTTTTGCATTGCTCTCATACTCGTATGTCGTTATATGTACGTCCTTAAACTGCTCCCACGCACACCAATTTTTTTTTTGTTCATTGTCTCATTCCCCTTTCCATATACTTCTTCGGATTCTGTTCTTCCTCTTCCTTTTCCTTTTCTTTATTTTTTGTATTATGTACTTGCTTGCGCTCTATTTTTTTAGACTCTGAAAATTTATTATAATTAAAATTCTATATAATTTTGTGGGATTTACATATTTTGTGAATAGATTCTGTATTTTTATTTATGTATGTATGTACTATAAACGTTTTGTAATAATTGTTTTTTTCGATTTTTTCCAATAATATTATTTTTTTTTTTTGTTTTATTTGCCTTCAAAATTTTTCTTTTTTTAATTTTTTTCCACAAGTTCTTGAATAATTGTTTCATTTAATTTTTTGGTTTTAATAGTTTGGTTCCTACACTTATTAATTTTTTGTGGTGGTTATACGTTTTTGTTGTGGTAATTAAAATTCTCGTAAATGATATAGGTATGTATTTTATGCTTTTGTTGTTGTTTTAGGTTTATTTAAAAAAATTTGGTTCGCTTTTGTAAGAAAATTATCCTTAATTTTAGGAAACTATATTTTGTTAGAATTTTTGTTTTTATTTAAATACTCTTTTCTGGTTGTGGTTGTTGTTGTTGCTTTTCTTAATATATATATATAATATAACTTTAACGCTTAAGCTTAAGTAACTACAATTAATTCGATTTGATTTTCTAAATTATTTTTGTTTTTTTTTCAAATTCTTTCAATTTAATTTTATATTATTTTAATGATTACTGTTTATTACAATATTGATTTTATTTTGTGTGTGTGTGTATTAATAAAAGAAAAAAATAAAAACTCTTTAAAAATCTTTAAAAAATTAACAGCTCTAAGAGTTTTTTAAAGAAATCTTTTTTTTTGTGGTTTTTTTAAGTTTTGTTTTTAATTTTCTGCTGTATCATCTTATTATTTATACTCCTTAAAATATTAAGTTTCTAAGATCAAGTTATTTCTTTTTATAACTTTTTAAACAAAAGTTTTATTCATTAATATTTTACAATAACAATTATATATAGATACAAAAATCGTTATAGGCTTTACGTTCAAAAATAATTAATAGGATTTTAAATAAATTCGAAAGCAAACTAAAAAGAGGCATTGTTTTCATTATTTTGACTAAAAGTGCACGAAACAAAAAAAGGGCATAAAATTAAAAAAAAATAATAATATAATAATAATAATATTTGAAAAGAAAGTAAAATATTACAAGATCGATAGTATAAATATGTACTATAATAAAAATAAAATTAAAAAATTAACCGAAGAAATAGTTTTTAATACAAACATAATTACAACAAAAAAATTGGAGAAAATCAAAAATAAAAATTAAAAATAAATTAAAACGAAAAAATATATTAATAAAATATTTCAATCACAAAATATTTTCCAAAAATATGTGAAGTACCTAAAAACCAAATATAAAAACAAATTTAAATAAAAAATGAATTAATACAAAAACAATTTTAATTAAATGTATTTTAACAAATGAAATAAACTAAAATACATAAATATATTTAAAATTTACTGAATAATTTAAAGAATCAAGTAAAAAATAAATGGTTGGATAAATATTGGTTTGTTTTATTTTTAAAATTAATGAATATACAAAAATAAACTAATATAAACAGTAAATATTATCGTATAATAAAAGAAACAATTAAAAAATAATGTGACAAATTTAAAAAATTGAAAAAATTTAATATAAACATTAAAAATTTCTTTTGAATAAGAAACTAAAATTAAAAAAGATAGAAGATATTAATTGAAAAAAAAAATAAAAAAGCATTAAAAATTCTATAAAAATTCATTTAGATATTATCAATCTTATCGTAATTTTTAAAATTTTTCCATATTAAAAATAAATAATTGTAACAGTAATTAATAAAAGTATGATAATAATTAATAATAATGTTCTATTTTTTCATAATAAGCACAATTAATATTTATTACAATAGTAATAAAAAATAATAAATAATTACAATACATGCCGTATAATAATTCTAAAAAATAATAATAAATGTTATAGTTTTTACATTATTGTGATTTTTTGTTATTGTTGTTGTTGGTTGTTTACTGTCGATTCTTTTGCTCTTTTCTGTTTTTAAATACAATACAAAGGAAAAAATAATAGAAAGGGAAGAAAATATCACCAATTTTTTGTTTGTTTTCGATTTGTTTGTTTGTTGTTTTCTGTTAAAATACAATTTTTTAAAATAATAAATCATTTTGTCGTACATGTATTTTTAATTATTTGTTTTTTGTTTTCTTTTTGTTTATTATGTTTTAATATAATTTTTAATACATTTTTGCTTTTTAATGAGTCCGGTGTGTTGTCTCTGGTGTGTTTTTTCTTCGAGTTGCAAAAATTCAGTGATTTTTTTTATTATTTGTAATAAATTTACAGCAAAAAATAATTTAAGTTATAATTTTAAATGGACTGATGCTTTTTATACATTAAAAGAATAATAATATTTATACAAACGTACGATTTTATTTACAAAAAAAAATTGAAGAACTTTTTACGATATACAAATTTTGCAATATTTAACAATTTATTGTATATTAAAATGTTTATAAAAGTTTTTTTTTCAAATGTTAAAACAAATGGTAACAGATATCAATAATAACCATAATTAGTTAATAAATTAGCAATTCTTATTAACAATTGAAAAGGAAAAAAACACTCATACGAAAATTTAGAAAAACAGTGGTTTTTATTTTTCTTTTTACTTTAAGACTACATAAATTCATAAAACATGAATACAATTTGTTTCATCAGAACAAAAATAAAGAAAAAATAGGAAAATTCTAACTTCTTACGTGTTTAAAAACATTTTGCGTTCAAATAAAATCTAAACAATTTTATGATAATTTTTTACAAGATACTCAGCAATCGGTTTTCGTATATTGCAAATGGTTTGGATTTTATCGATAAAAGATAATGCCTTTGTATGATGAGGTTAAAGTCTTTGCTAAGAGGGAGAATGTACAAGGCAGGTTTAGTGAGAATTCTTCTCCCAAATCTTGTATTGTTAAATTAGAAAAGATGCAAATTGTTAGTGATCATGAATATATTTCCGCATCATTAGTTACTCTTCAATACAACAATTAAAAAAAAGTGCTCTAAATCGATAAGGTTTCAACATTTGCAAAGCGGAAGAATAATAGCGTAATTAAAAATGAAAAAAAAAAGGATTATTTTTTTCAGCTCTCGTATTGTTCAAGCAAGTATGGGCATATCATTCGATCGATTTCAGTTGTCCTTTAAAAAACGAAAATATGGTTTGCCTTGAGCATTCGGAAGGAAGAATGTATGAAGTAGGCCCCAACAAAGATAAGCTCCAGTAAGATTAAATAAATGGGGTTTTGTGTGGGATGATTTTTCTTTATTCCTTCTTACAATCCTCATCATTTGCTTGCAAAAGATCAAATAAAATAATGCTTCTGGGAGATTTTGGTTTGAGAATTTGCTAAGTGTACACTGAGAAATAAAAACTATAAAGTTTCTCATAAACCTCTCTCCATATTAAATGGTTTGAGTATTTGCTATAACAAGATTAGTAATAAAGTAAAGAAGTAAAAACGGTTTTCGATATAGAAAAAGTGTAAAGACATACAAAACAAATTAGGAATGTTTGTTAGCACGTACACTATCCGTCTTGACGGTTACCAGAAGTTCCGTTCAACTGTTATGTAATTTTCTCTTAGACTTAGGCGGTTTTTTCTTATGGCTTTCCAGATTTTACAACAATAATTTTATACAAATAAAATAAAATAAAATCACTGAACAAATTCCTTTTTTTTTGCAACTCAATCAATACCTTTACAAAGACCGTCTTCTCAACCGTTTTTTCTTTCGTCCCCTTCAGTTTACTGCAGAATGTCCTGAATATTAAAATTGTCATTATCCAGCGAGTTGATCAGATCCTGCGTGGAGAAATTGCTGCCATCTACGGGCAGATTGTCGAAGAATTCGAGACACAAATCGTTCGAGTTGGCCACAACCGAGTTAATGGTCTGGCTGATGGACGTGGTCGCTGTCGCACAGACGCTGGACGCACTCGAGGCGCTCGTCTGCTGTTGCTGGTGCAACGATGTTGCTGCACCGACGTTGTTGCCAACACCAACCAGCGCGTTATTATTATTACCGGGCCCATTGCCCACGTTAGCCGCCTGTTGTTGTTGCTGCTGCTGCAGCTGTTGCTGTTGTAGCTGCAGCATCTGTGTGTGCTGCTGTTGTGTGGTTGTCGTCGTTGTCGTCTGTTGCACAAACTGCTGCTGCTGCTGTTGCTGCATTGTCAGCTGCTGCGTCTGTGACATGTGCATGGATGCCATTTGCATCTGGGCCATCATACTTTGCTGTCCGCCCGGCTGTTGCTGATGGTGTTGCTGTTGTTGTTGCTGCTGTTGTTGCTGCTGTTGCTGCTGCAGCATTTGCTGCATCACCACCGCCGACTGTTGTGTCATGGAGTTGGCAGCATTGGCCGGACCGCCACCTGGTCCACCCGCCGAAGCGGCCAACATCTGTTGGGCCAACTGGTTTTGCTGCTGCTGTGCTGCGGCCGCCACTGCTGCTGCTTGCTGTTGCCGCAACATCTGCTGCTGCATCTGCGCGGGCGTCAACTGCATGCCCGAATTGGGGCCAGCACTTTGCGGTCCCATGCCACCGTTCGGACCAGCAGCGTTGGACATGAAGCCACCTGTGAGTGTCGAAGGAGTGTCGTCTGAGAAGTAGCTCATTGGAAGTGAACGCCGCAGGGCAGAAACTTACCACCATTGAAGCCGCCCGGTCCTTGTCGCATGGGGCCGCCGGGGCCTGCATTGAAGTTCATCTGCTGCTGTTGCGACATCATCATGTGCCGCCACTCTTGCTGCGAGCCTATCGGCATTCCGTCGGGCGTGACTTGTACATTGGGCGGCCGTTGCTGCGGCCCTCCCGGACCCATCGGCCCGCCGTAGGGACCCATGGCGGAGCGCGGTGGGCCCCCAGGGCCGGAATGTTGCATGTACATCGAGTGTTGCGGCCGCATCATCGGACCTAGAAACGGTAGAACGGTAGAGAAGAAAAATTAATCGCGTACCTTCTCGCGCTTTGCAAGCGGCTGAGCGTCGCTTACCCGAGGGCGGTATGGGTTGCTGTGTCATGCGTCGCATGGCCGCCGCTTGTGCGGCTGCATTCGGAAAGCGTCCACCACCTACAGTTTGCTGCATCATTTGGGCTTGCATTAGCTGGGCCTGGGTGGCCTTGTATTCGGGCGGGGGCGGCCGATTGCCGCTCAAGTGTTGCTGCTGCATCGCTTGGGCGCGCATCATTTGCTGTTGTTGCAAGAATTTGGCCTGATTCATATTCATGGGCGGCCCGCCGTTCGGACCGCCGTTGGGACCACCCATCATCATGCCACCGGGGCCACCCATTCCCACAGCCCCAGCAGCATTTGGAGGCACCATGCCGCCCATGCCAGCCATCTGGTTGGGACCACCAATGCCACCACCACCACCAACACCACCAGCACCGACACCACCGCCACCCAAGCCCTGTGTCAAGCCGGCACCCATTGCATTGGGATTCATTGGGCCGCTGGGCCCAGCTGGTCCCATAGCATTCATGCCGGCTGGCATGCCGCCTAAATTGCCGCCGGCTGAAGGTCCACCGGTGCCCTGCTGTGGGTTCATCATGCCGCCAGCTTGATTGTTCGGACCTGCCGGGCCGGGATTGCCACTATTTGGACCGCCAGCACCGCCGGAGGAGGGAACATTCGTATTGCCACCGGGTCCTACGGCGTTCGCGGCGGCGGCCTGTGCAGCGGCAGCGGCAGCAGCTGCCGCCGCAGCAGCCGCTTGTGCTTGCGTCTGACGATGACGCATATTGGGCGGAACTTGTTGCTGCTGCGGCTGTTGTTGTTGCTGCTGCTGTTGTTGCTGCGCTTGTGTGAAGTTCATCGATTGTGTTTGTGACATGGAAAAAGTGTCGTTGGAGGGACCTGAGAGCGGGGAGGGGGAGAGTGTTGTTAGTATTGAGTGCCAGTGACCTTCATTTCGATTTTCTACCCACCGCGTCGCTTACCGTTTGCATTGCTGACATTCTGGTTCGCCTGTGGTTGTTGCTGTTGCTGCGGCTGCGGCTGCTGCTGCGCCTGCTGCTGCTGCTGTGGACCATTGTTATTGCCCGGTGGCTGCTGCGATTGTTGTTGTGGGCCTTGAGTATTTGGTTGCTGCTGTGCATGTTGTTGCTGTTGAGTATGTTGTTGCTGTTGCTGCTGGTGTTGCTGATGCTGCTGCTGCTGGTTGAAGAATACGCCCTGTTGTGTGGCCACCGAAACGTTACTCTTCATGTCGCTGCTGAGATGCAAGTGTTGGCCAGCAGAAACCTACAGAATGGTTGATGGTTGATTCATGAGAAAGAGAGAGAAAGAGAGATATGCACAACTTCAGTAGGTTTCAATATTTTTTATTGTGTATAATGATTAATATAGTAATTTAGATAAGTTTACTAAACCTGACTCTTCTAAATCAAAAATCTTCATCAAATGACCAGAAATCTCTTCATAAACCAAAATAAAATTCACAACAACAACGCCAACAAGAACATAATTACATTACTAACAGTGTCAGTAATGACTACAAAAATATGAAAAATTGTACAATTAAAATTTCGAAAATATTCAGCGTCGTTGCAAAATGTTCAAATTAATAAGTTCGATTTTGTGAGGTTTCATCGGCTCGCTCGCTCATTTCAGCACTGAAGCGCTCTCCCAAAGAGAGAAAAAAAAACGGAAAACAACAACAACAACCACAGCGATGAAAAAAGGAAATCAAATTAAACACTATGCAACAGCGTCAACATCAACATCATCACACATAGAAATTTAAACAACTCTCGCTTATTGTTGAACTTGTTGTTGTTGTTGTTGTTGTTGTTGTTGTTGTTGTTGTGGTGGTGCCGCTGGCGCTGGCAGTGGTAGTGGAGCTCATACCCAGCAAAAATTTGTGCTTTTCGTTTCTATTTCTATCAAATCTGTTTTTTTTTTGCAAAGGTTGCAAATGACTTAAACTGACTTTTGAAATTTAAAGAATGAGAAGACATAAGTAGTATGAGAAGAATGACTTAAAGCAATAAAAATAATTAATATGATATTTGCAAACAGCGACTTCAAAACCTTATATTAGTTCATAATTGTAGAATTCAAACCGAAATTGCCTTAAGTCGGATTTTTGGCAATTTTTTTTCGGGTCTTCCAACTCATAGTGTAACGGTAAGAGATAATCAACATGTAATAATAATGATTGTGTTAAAATCATCAATTCTCAAATAAAGCAGATGAGCAGATTTTATAGCTTCCACAATAGTTTCCAGGGTAAGCTAACTTTTCTGCTGGGTAGTATAGAAAAGGGGGAGAGAGGAGAGGCTTTCATGATTTTTGTTGTTATTTTTTTTTATTTGGCGCTTCTAGAATAGAGGCGCTCCGGTGGAGGTTTTTTGTAATTGTGTATGGTATAGTTGTTGTTGCTTTTTTAGTTATATCTACTTTTGTTTTCTTACTGCTACTATGGCGGTTATCTTGTTGTTATTGTAGTTTCTTTTGATAACGATGAAAACAACGGCAACGACAGCGACAGCGACAGCGACAGCGACAATGACGATGACGATGTTTATGATGGCGACGTGTGGCGAGCTTTAATCTACAGCGTCGCATGCATTGCACACTGTAAAATGCACTGAAGCACTGAAACAAAATAAAAAAAATGACGGTGCGAAGAGAGTCCGTGCATTTTGTGAGAGCAGAAGGTTGAAGACTTGGGAGAGGACAGTTTGAACAGTTTCGCCAGAAAGTTCAGCTACACGAAAAGGAGCAATGCACAATTATCAGGTAAGACAGAGCAGAGCAGAGCAGAGCAGAGGCAGCTCTCGTATGCGTTGAATGATAACATTCGTAGGTTGACCGGATGAGAACTGGCTGCAGGATTTTACATTGTAGTCCGCTAAGCGATTTTACTGAGATTGAAGTTAGTTCGGTTTTTGTTTTTTTTTTTTTCTTGCTCTTCTTATTGTTGTTGCTCTTTTTGTTTTGAAATTATTGCTATTGTTGTTGTTGTTACACCTATTTTTAGAGCTATTTCTGTTGTAACTGTTGCTATTGCTTTTACTGTTGATGCAATTTTGTAATGTTGATGATTGTTGTTGTTGTTTTCATTTCTACCTCACACTGCCTACATCTATCATCTGGTTGTTGTTGTTGTTGTTGTCGCTGTTAGCCACTTTACTATTTCTACAGACACAAGAAATGCATTATCTTCTCATTTCACACTTTTTCTTGGTTTGTAAAGTTTCTTCGTCAAAATTTGTATTTCTTTTTCTTCTCCTTCTTCTTTGTTCTTCTTCGTCTTCGTCTTCATTAGCTTCTTTTATTCTTCTTCTTTTTTTTATATGTTTCAGTCTATTTTTTACCTTAGCAGTGCTCGCCATTTCTAAGCCATTTCTAGAACGATGACCCAAAAGCATTAAAATGGTTGAATTTTCTGCTTTAACTCACAAGAAACGGTGAAAGGGTGGAGGAAATGGTGCTGGAAGAAGGGGTGGAGGAGAATGGAAGACGAAGTAAGATGGAAGGCAGTTGGTGGAATGCTGACACCAGATAAAATAAATATAATGCAACAAATAAAAGCACAGAAACAACAACAACAATAGCACCGAACAACAAAGTCAATAAAAGAAAAAAACAGTACAGAGTAAAAATTATTTTACTCGTTGCTACAAGTACAATAAAACGGGGTTGAAGAAGAGACGAAACAAAAACAAAAACAGAAAAGGAAACGAACAAAATAGTCCCACCAATTTTTAATAATAAGTAATAATAATAATAAGTAACTAAGAAGTTTTTTACATTAAAAAATTATGTGATTATTGCCGCCGCTGTTTAGAAAGATGTTGTTGTTGTTGGAAAGAAGGAGGTTGGAAAGAAAGAGGTTAAAAAGAAAAGTTTTGTAGTACGAAGGACTGGATACTTTGAAGTCGTTGCGCATGGCGGGCAACATTTAATTTTTTAAATTAATTAAATATATTACGGAAGAATCATTCAAAAAGAGGATTTGAAAAAGGGTCATTGAGTAGTAGAGTAGTTACTCTAAGAAAGGGTCTTCACAAAGGGTCTTTAAACGTGTTCCGGAATGGGTTTTAATTGTTAAAACATTTGAAAATGCTGTTGGAAAAAGCAGTTTTGAAAAGGCTTTTTTACAAAAAGGTTTTAGAAGTTAATTTGAGGGGACCCTTTGAGGTATTTAAAAGCCTCAATGTGTGAAAAAGGCCATTGAAAGAGTCTATTTATAAAATTATAGTTAAAAAAAATGTTGCAAGAGATTTTTGAAAATGGTTTACGAAAAAGTTCTTAAATTGATTTTTTAAAAAGGCTCTGTTGAAAGCGTTGTTAAAGGAATATTCGTAAAATATTATTTAAAAAGGGTCTTTTAGGGCAATGTGTAGAAAAGTGTCATTAAAAAAGTATCATTACAAGTATCAAAAGTATCATTAGAGCATGATTTTGGCAAAAACGGGTTTCGAGAAGGGATTTTAAAACGATTTCTTAAAAAGGGTATTTTTCTATTTTAATCTTTAAATACTACAAAGCTCAGAACTTTCATCCAAAAACTTGAACTTTCCATAGAAAGGGCAACTGACACGGAAGGAAAGAAAACTTTTGGCAATATTATCTCGTTGACAGTTAAAAAGTAATATCGTAGCCAGAAAAAGTACTGAGTTTACTGAGCTTATTACCATTTTTCTCAATAACTGTTATTGTATTTCGGAAAGTATTTTCGAATAAGTTAAACATTTTCAATATACAATCTCATTTTTTATTTCTTCCATATATTTTTATATTTTACTTACTCTACAAGTACATATATGTACATATATGTAAGTATGTATTTACTTTCTGCCCTACGTTCTCTTTACTAAACTTTCAAACTTTGTCATTCACACAAAGTGATAAATGAGCAGCGAATAACGGCACAGAATTTGGCATATTACGTGATAATCATTTTTATGTTTTAGGTTAAAGAGAAAACGACTTTTCATACAAACAGAAAAACAAAAAACGGGCTAACCCTTAAGAAATCCGACCTCTACGAATCTCTACTACGAATTGTAACCATAGACATTTTAATGTGAAACGTTGTTGTTTTCGTTGTAAAATAAATGAAAATTAAAATAACTTTTAGTGGGTCGCTGTAGGATGCGAGGATGCGTACGTACATAGCACACACAAGGGCACGCACAGGATGCCGGAAATAATTTTAGTAATTTTTTATTTTAAGCAACCCAGCAAACAATATGAGTCTTTTTAGACTCAGAAAATATTCATATTTCTGAGCAAATACGCTCTCGCTCGAACACATAAAAGAGTCAGTAATAAACGTTTTTTCCTTCATAGACGGCCCGCAGAAATCGGTCCTACGTAAGAATCAGAAAAGACTCATTGAAAATTGTGCCAGTTTTTTTGGGAGTTTAAAATTTTAATAAAAAATAATAATTTCTGAGCCTTTTATGACTCTTTTCGCAGCCTTTTAAGACCAACTCTTTTCTGAACCTTTTATGATTCTTTTCTGAGCCTTTTAAGGTTTTTTTCTGAGGCTTTTATGATTATTTTCTGGGCTTTTTGGGACTCTTTACTGAACTCTGAATCTTTTATGGTTCTTTTTTGAGCCTTTTATGATTCTTTTGTGAGCCTTTTATGATTCTTCTGTGATTCTTTTCTGGGCTTACAATTTAAATACTTCCAGACTCCAAAAATATTCATATTTGTGTTGTTATATGTAATTAAGGCCTTCTTAAATTATTTAAATTAAAATTAAGGAACTTTTTGGTGTGATTTCCAAGTAGGAATATCTGTTAACTATAGCATTCTATGCTATCGTACTACCAGCATGATATTCATTCTCTTTGCCATTTCTGTGTTTGCGTTTCCATTTCCTTTCGATGATATTTCATTTCTTTCGTTGGTAACAGTAAATGAGAGAACATAAATCTTAAAATGTGCCCGTCTGTTTAGATAGTCACTATAATGGGCAACACAGAGTCCATTTGGAAAATTAGAAAGAATACATACATACATACGTTTATGAGAATGGATTCTCGTTAAATTTGGTTTAGGCTTAGAGTGAATGACGCAGTCAGGCTTGAAATGAATTAAAAGGGGGCTCTTCTCTTTGTGGGTCCGGTATTTGAATGGGTTTGAGGGAAATGATAGATATGAGAAGAGGTAAGGAACGAGTTGGAAATGGAAGAGAGGAGCAGATGTTAAATAAGAGAAAATAGAGGAGAAGGGAAGTTGGAAGAGTATCCAGCCGAAGCCTTTGACGAAGTATCCAGTCGTTTATTTTGTCACTTACGCATGCTGGCACAATGCTCATTACTTGTGAGAGAGATAGAGAGTAACCCATACGCATGGGTTACTTACTTGCTGTAAAGTTTAACGGTTTAGAAGTATGTATTTGCACGTGGGAGGGTTGTTAGTGGGTCTCTCTGGGGTTTGTAGGAATTTTTTACTCTCAAAAAATGTTGATGTTTTGTTTTTGAAAAACTTTTTTAAAAAAGAAAGTCATCAAAAAGGTCTAATTGTAATCAAAACATTAGACATTTGACATTAGCGGCAGATGAAATACTTTTTAATTGGCAGCATATGCCAAGTTTACAATTATATATGAGAAAAGAATGGGTTTAAGAATCTATTTTAATTCAATTTACTAGTATCGAAATTATTTTCGCTTCGAGTGCTTTCAATATTTTATGTTGTCGTTACTGGTGGTGCATTTACCGCTTGAGTCCTATTATTACATCGTGCTTATTACCGCATTCTAATAACTCATTGCAATTATCTAATTAAATAAAAACTATGGAACCAGTTTCGCTTTATATATTTTGATATTCTCTTGCCTGCTTATAAAGCATATGATTAATGGTCGTTTATAACCCAAATGCCCCTCCTGACCATCGGCCTCTCTCGAGAGGCCTCTTCTACACCATGCCATAAAGCCTCTCTATTAGAGAGACTGCTTCATTGCTATCGGCGAACTGCTCTCGCTCTCTTAGCCAGCGCGCTACTCATTTGTTCGTCAATATGTTTAATCGTTCGTACATATTTTGCTTCAAATAACTTAATTAATAACAGCCATAATTGCTTTTGCATAAATTTCAAAACTGGTAACGCACGCAACGCGCAACGCCTGCTGCAGCACTATCGTTTAACACTATCGTTCATACGACTTTGCATCTGTTTTACATTAATTTGACAAGATGCTGTAAATAACTCAACGTGTGCTGACAGCACGTCACTAAATCTCCGCCCTGTCAATTGCCATGTGTTGATTTATGCGCTGATCATCACCTCAGCGCGGTAGAAAGATACTAAAATAAGAAAAGAAAAATCGCAACTATCGCTTTTTCTTCGTCTGTTCCTTCTCCATGAAATACCTATCTTCTCACACTCTACATTCATTCATGTTAATTAAAATTAAGCACAATAAATTGTAATGATTAATTACTAAAACACATGTAATGAATGGATGAAAGAGGTTCTTCGGATATGTTCGTATGTACATACGAGTATGTACATATCTTTAGAGAAAGTTTATTATTATAATTATTTTGCTGCCCGACAACGATGCCAGCCAGCAGCCCTGGCAAATTTATGGTAAATCAATAGTGGGAAAGGCAAAATGATCCTTAGCTGTGTATACTCTTCATCTCTCACACACTTCGTTGTATTCTCACCAACTCTTCGCCTCTTCACCCGCTCTTTTTGACAACCATACTTCTCACCGACGACTCTCCGCACTCAGCATCTCAACAGAGCGAGTAAATTGCATACTGCCACACACCCACACATGCAGCCAGCCAAATAGTGAGCGATATCCCAATAAGAATTTTTGGAAACCACCCACTTAGGAACTCTGTAGGTCTGACGTTAACGTTACCAAATTGAATCCGTTATATGTATTCAAAATTTAACGTTATAACAAATTATAACAAAAATTATATTGAAATTATATTCAAACGTAAATAACAAAAACAATACTCCCAAAGTTCGTTGTTGACAAATTGCCCCTGAATAAAATAGGTTTGGTTTTGCTCGGTTTCGCCTGCTGCTGTTGTTGTTGTGGGCAAAATCAATGTTTTGCTTAGTTTGTTAATTTTGGTTTATCTTCTTAGTTTCTTAATCTTTGTTAAGTTTGTTAATTTTCTCTTTCTACCATAATAACTATAGAAAGAGACAAGGCTATGGCATCTCGTTTTCAAACTTCGAAACAGGGTTGAAAACTGCTAAAACCAGAAAACAATCTTTTTGGTTTTGCGCTGCACTAACAGCAACAATTTCAATGGAGATTGATTGGTTTTTTAATGGTTTTTGGCTGAGAAATTCAGTTTTCTGCTAAACCGGAGCAAAACCGCTTTATGGAAACACCATATAAGACTCTGATCTCTGGTCCAGTGAACTAATGTTTCTCTTTTCGAGCTTAGGTTTCCGCTTAGGATTCTGACAGAGAAAGAACGTGGCAACAACTCAATTTCCTCCAGGGATGCTTTTGCTGTGCCAATTTCTTTCACCCAAACGAATACTATATCACGCACAGACACACACACACACACACACACACACTCACACATCATGACCTATGTTTACAACAACAAGTATCGTCATTGCCATCACCATCACTACCAACATTTCATACCCAATTTCACCAAATTCGACTTCCTTAAATCTGGTTACTTTATTGCGATGAAGAAAATTTGCTCTACGAATTTGAGAGAAACACTCGTAGACACAAATACACACACATACATACACACATAGCCATAGACTAAATCCAGCTAAGCCATTATATTTACACATGCTTGTGAATGTAAGCTACAACAACAACAATAACAAGAAGAACTAAACGAAAAAATATGTACATACATGCATGCATACTCTCGTCAAATAAACAAACTCACACACACAAAGCAAACTAAAAGACCAACTTATTTAGAGGAATTTAATATACGATAAAGAAGAAGACATTGTATTAGTCGTATCATTAAATCAATTAAAAAAACCTAATTTGCAGTAAAATCGATTAATTAACACACAGAGAAAGAGAGATACGAATAAATAAAAGAATATACATATGTAATAAAAAAACCCTATTAATCGCTTCTTTCGTCATTCTATAAGACAATAACTTTTCTATTGCATACTAAAATAATGATAGCTTCTAAATTATTATGAAATAATAATGAAACATTTGTAATAAACAGCAGATTTTTTTAGTATTGAAACAATAATATGCGTAATTTTTGTAATGTTAGGTTAAGTTTAGCGATAAAGTGGTAGCTGAAATCGGTCTAATCCTTCACAAAATCAATTTTACACACAGATAACTATTTCTCTGTAGCTTTCTTTAGACACTACTACAGGAAGTAACACAATTTCGTTCCGGGGGACAGTCAAAATCCCGAAACGACAGAATTTTTCTCGAAAGTTTTTTTTTTTTTTTTTTTTTTTTTTGTCATTTGTGTTTAATGACGAAATAAAATTTGAATTACAATTTTTCCCGAAGCTAAATATGCGCCTACTTACTTGCCTTTTTTTACAATGCCAGAAAAGCAAAATTGTAATATCGAGAGTTATAATCTTTGCCACGGCCAAAGGCCGCCACGCATCAAGACTTTTAATGCGAAAATACTTTGCATTCTCGAGAGAATTGTGCAGTCTGAGGGTTAAAATCCTTGCCACGGCCAAAAGCCGCCGCACATCAAGTCTTTTATTCTGAAAATACTTTGCATTATCGAGAGATTTTTGCAGTCTGAGGGTTATAATCCTTGCCACGGCCAAAGGCCGCCACGTATCAAGACTTCTAATGCGAAAATTCTTTGCATTATCGAGAGAATTTTGTTGTCTGAGGGTTATAATCCTTGCCACGGCCAAAGGCCGCCACGAAAATACTGAAGACTTTTATTGCGAAAATAATTTGCTTTATCGAGAGAATTTTTTTGTGGCTAAATTGTACCTAGCTAATGGTTTTAATCTGTTCAAGAGGCTGGAGAATACCGAAAAACTAGTTCTGTAATTTCGGGATTTTTTCGTTTCAGGATTTTTGTCATTTCGGGATTTTTTCATTTCCGGATTTTGTCGTTAGGGATTTTGTCTTTCGGGATTTCGTTCCTGATGAGAATCACAGCTACTCTCATTGAATTCATCTAAAGAGAAGTTAACTTATAACTACCGAATTAACTGGTTCGAAGGTTCCTTACTTTACTGTCTACTCATATAAATATGTACCAATATTGCCATTTACGGTTTCGAAAGATTGCTCAATTATCAAAGGAGACCACTGGTCTCCAAAGAACACCACTTGCGTTTCAATTATAATCAAGACAAAGATAAACAATGATTTCAAGAGGTTCAACGGACAAGGAATGGTCGAAGAAAGATGGAAAAAAGGAAAACCATGAAACCAGCTGAAGTGAACACATTCGCATTCCAACGTACATGATTTACGATACAATGTAGACACCGTAATACGATACAACAAATGTTCGCAGCATTCATACTTATTGTGGCAAAGTGAAAAATTTTCAATTACTTTAAGTGATTGTGCTTAACAAACTTTTGTTAACGAAGTACCTAATGCCGAAAAGTGTACAATGTATATAAGTAACATTGATTCACTTAAGATTTCTTAAAAAATAATAATTTTTTTCTGATTAAAAGTAATAACAAGAAAGGCTATGATCATTCTTTATAGAGATTCAGACGAAATTGAAACGAACAAATTTGCTGCAATACAAAATCTATATGTATATGCCATAAAACAATAAAAGATCATGTTAATAAAAAACAAACAGAAAATACAATATAAAAAAATTCTCATCTAATCGTAGTATTCAGAAAACATTAAAAACTTTAGGCAGTATTTTTTTTTAAATTTTTATTGTAATATTTTGAGTGTAATGAAAATGTAGGTAATCAAAAAAATGTAATCATCTACTAAAGATGATTTTTTAATCTACTAACATGAATTTATCTTCTTCATGAACGTACAAATCAGTTTTATACTCCCGCACGCCTTCCAAGATTGGAAAAGTTAATTAAAAGTATACAAAAATTTCAAATTTTAACATATGTAATTTACATACTATATTCTTATACAGAAAACTTTTCAGCTTTAGCCTTAACATGCTCTAAATAGTCTTTGAGAGAGTTTTTCGAGGACTTTGGGACGGTTGGTTAGGGTGATCCTTACACTAGAAAAATTTCTAAATTAAAAGAAAGAATTTCTTTAATCTGTAAGGTTCTTTCTTCCGTTTGAAAGAAACTCATTGAAAAATACTCGTACAGAAAGAAGGGCTATAATGGTAGGAAAAAAAAGGGTAATAATGAAATCTTAAACAAGGAATAAAAAACATTTAAAAAGTGGAAAAAATTCTCTCGCTGACAGAAGCTGGAAGCTAAAGCATCATATCATATCGTAAGATCTGTACAGAACTATACAGCATGAGCTTATCGTACGTTCGTAAGTGTAAAAAGTAGACAAACCGAAACACAACCGAAGAGATAGACAGACTGACTGACAGACAGTCAGACAAGACGACCGATAATAAATAGAGTTGCCAATATATCGTACTTTTAAATGAACGAACCAGGAAAGATGTAAAAATCCATAAAAGCTGCAAAAACGTTTGCCAAAGAAAATGTTCTTATTTTTCTAGCGTTTAATTTGGTTACTATTTTTTTTTTTTTTGTTTGTTAAAATTAATTTTGCTTGGCGTCAGTTTGTTTACACTTTGTTTTTTCCTTTTTCGATTTATTTATGATTTTTTCTTAAGCAACGTACTGCGTTTGTAGAACTTCGTTGAAGATTGGTTTAAGTTCAATTCTCAACAACGCAGTCCGTCAGTCTTCAGTCAGGCAGTCATTAGTGGTACATAATCACAATAATAAGAAAAACAACAACAACAACAACAACGATATACACATCTAGCTATTATAATACTCGTAATAATAGAAGAAACAGAAGAATTATAGCATCAACAATAGCAAAAATAATTAAATTGTGTAGACTGTGTATTATTTTTATATGTGCCTGCCTGAGTGTGTGTGTGTGTCTGAGTGTGTGTGTGTGTGTCTGAGTGTGTGTGCGAAAAAGTATCTATCTGCCTGCGGAGAGCGTTTATCCAATTAAATATTGTACTTACGTATCTATTTATAATTTGTTGCAATTTTTCTATACTTATTTTTATTATTCAGTTTTTCTTCAAATCATTCTTGCAATCATTATTATTCATTAAATGCTGTACAGCGTGAAGTTGTTTGTGCTTTATACGATACAAAATTGTTGGAAATTCACTTCACTACAGAAATGATGAAAAATTATTTCAGAAAGAAAAGGAAAGAGAGAAAGAGTACGAAAAAATAATCTCAAAAATATAAAAGCGGTGATGAATTTTCCCTCAGAAATTAAGAATTCATTTTGGAAAAAATTCCAAATGTAGAAAATTAACTTTACGAATTTTTCAAATTCACTTGAAAAATACTGAAATGGAGAAAAATCACTTTCGTTTATATTCACTTCAGCAGTGATGAAAAACAAAACAAAATTCACCTGAGGAGTGTTGAAAACAGACTTTTTTCGGTGTGGTGGGAAATGTCAGAAATAAGGAAATTCACAACACGAACGATGAAAAATCACTTAAGCACGAAATTTACTGCACTTTAATGGTGAAAAATCACTTCGAAATATTGAAAATACGCGGGACAGTCAAAATCCCGAAAAATTTTAAAATCCCAAAACGACAGAATCCCGATGCGACAAAATCCCAAAACGACAAAATCCCGAACAATTTTTAATTCCAAAATGAAAAATGCCGAAAATTGCGAAATGAAATTTTAAATTAATCACCAAATTAAATCTGAGCCACAATTCTTTCCGAAGCGAAGTACGCGCCTACTTGCCTTTTTTACGCTTTTTGGCAGAAAAGCACAGTTGTAATATCGAGAGAAATTTGTTGTCTGAGGGTTATAATCCTTGGCCGAAGGCCGCCACTCATCAATACTTTTAATGCGAAAATACTTTGCTTTATCGAGAGAAATTTGTTTTCTGAGGGTTATAATCCCTGCCGCGGCCAAAGGCCGCCATGCATCAAGATTTTTATTGCCAAAATACTTTGTATTATCGAGAGAATTTTGTTGTCTGAGGGTTATAATCCTTGCCACGGCCAAAGGCCGCCACGCATTAAGACTTTTACTGCGAAAAAACTTTGCTTTATCGAGAGAATTTTGTTGCATAAGGGTTATAATCCATGTCACGGCTGAAGGCCGCCATGCATCAAGATTTTTATTGCGAAAATACTTTGTATTATCGAGAGAAGTTTGTTGTCTGAGGGTTGTTATAATCCTTGCCTCCTGATAGTGGCTAAATTGAACTTTGCTAATGTTTTTTAATCTGTTCAAGAGGCTCCAGAATACCGAAAAACTACTTCTGTAATTTCGGGATTTTGTCGTCTAGGGATTTTTTCATTTCGGGATTTTGTCATTTCGGGATTTTGTCGTTCGGGATTTAGTTTTTCGGGATTTCGTTACCAACCCTGAAAATACACAAACAGTGAAAACTTACTACAATAATACGACGAATAATACGCTTTACAAATAGTGGAAAATCATTTGCGAAAAGAACTCACTGGAGAATCGTAAGGTTGTAATGAGAAATGCTATGTATTTAAATATTGCAATAAAATAAATTTGGAATGAATTAAAAAATATTACCAATTTTAAAAAATTCCGTATCTTTAAATGTTTCATAACAATTTCAACTGTCCGTTTGTGTTTTTGGATAATGTGATACTTATTAAATTTTTATGTAATATGTAATATTATTTTATGTAATTTAAACTAACGATAATAATTAATATTTAACGAATTAATTAATGAAATTAAATAAAAAAAAACACAAGTGAAAATTGTAGGAATTTCGTTTTTTTTGTTTTTTTGTTTTACTCTTCTCTGTCTGTCTGTCTGCCTGTCCAGCAATTTGTTTATCTACTGCAGAATTTTATGATGATGATGATGATGATGATCAGTAAATAATTAAATAGATAGCATAAAGCTTAATAATTATTCCTTTAAATGTTATTAAAAAATGAATTTAAATAAATAATGATTTAATAATTAATAACAACAAATTTTAAATACATTTGTATTAAATAAAAGCAGTGTAGGAAGGGCAGGAAGGTAGAAAAGGGGAGGGGGAGACGGCAGTAGATATATAAATACACAGAAATTGTGAATTTTGAAATGATAGAATAAAAAAAAAAAACAACTGCACTACGCTCCAGCGAATTTGGTGGTAGACGTCGTTTCCGGTTTAGATGGAGGTTGCGCTGATGGCTCTTCTGCTTGCACTGAAAGTGCATCCGACCAACACATTCCGTTCAGGTCAAAGGGAATGCGATAATTGTGCGCAGCACAATTACTTGCAGCAAAAATGAATCAAGAGCTGGACAAACACTTGATTTTGGCGATTTCAGTGATACTGAAAGTACTTGCATAAAGAAAATTATGAATAGTAAAGTCCATATAATTGTACATATAGAGATTGTCAAGTAAAACAAGGAGAAGAAGGAGGAGGGGGGGAGAAGTAGCTCCTTTGGCTAGTTAATAGAGGCTCTTTGTTAAGTCTTTACTTAACTAACGCTTATTATTAACACTATTGTCGTAAAAAGTTATTGCATTGTGAAGCAACAGTATCTATTTATAACCATGTGCGACTATACATACATACTTAATACAAACATACAGGGTGGTTCGCTCGCATAAGCGAAAAAATTAAGAGAACCCTACGGTTTTTAGCGATACAGTTTTAGCGATGCAGTTTTAGCGATACAGTTTTAGCGATAATTCATAAAAATATTTGCTGTTCAAAATCTTAACATCTTAGCGACACGGTTTCATGGTTGAAAAAAAAATTTTTATATGTATTTTTATTTTATTTTTATTTTTTATATTTTTTTTTATAGAAATTTTTTTTTTTTTTAAATTTTGTTCTCGAAATTTTAAGGTTCAAACATTCATATTTCTTTGACTTCAATTTGTATGATTTAACTTGACTCATTAAAAAAATGACATAAGAGAATTAAGTTTCCCGCTTTTTTCAGAGGATAATTTAATGTGTTGTGGGTGTGGCAGTCGTGTTTTTTTATATCTTCTCTGCTCACTCGAAATCATGCTGCCGAAAGAAACTCTTCCAAAAGATAAAATTTTCATCTTAACTCAAACGAACTTACATGAATTCTGGACACAGCTTAATGTGTATATACCCTGTGTATATATATGTATGTATATATGTATATAGGATGTTCATATATGCATAGACATTTAATACAGACACATTCAGCGATATATCATGGCTGCATTAAAACCCATGACGCTCGTAAACAACATGAATTTCATTGAAAGCATTTTACAATATTTAATATTAATAAATTTAACATTTGGAGGACAGACATACGTACAGACAAGTATGTATAGATACAAGATACATACATACACACATTTACATACATACATCTCTCCACACATAAAAGGTTAACCGAACAAACGGCCGAAACATCATTGATAGGTACATACTCGCATACAATTGGCAGATACAGAAGCATTGGCAAACACCGCTACAAAGCTTTTTATGTATAGGCGTAGATATATGTATGTATGTGTGCGTATGTCTGTACGAGTATATTGGTCAACAGTTGCCGATAAACATGGCTAAGAGGTAAACGATGTGAACGCACTCGTAAATGAACAAACAAAGCTACTAAATAATGTGTCATTACACTTAGTCGCTTCGTTCTACAGGCGCACCCCCCGCCCCCTCTCTCACACATGTTCCACCCCCCCCCCCCCCCCACACACCTCTCCCCTTCGATTCGAACCACCAAAGATACATTTTGGGGTAGTTAATGTTATTGTCAATCTGTTATTGCTGCTAGACATTTTTGCATGCCGCTGTACATATCGTTTGTGCGTTGGTGTTTGCCCGTGTGTGTTTGTGTGTGCGTTCGTATATACTATAATTGTGTTGTTGGGCCTTTGTGTTGTGTTGGCCTGTTTGTTTTGATCTTTGGCAATGTATGCCATGTTACCACGAAATTGCCACGAGTATACCACGCCCACGCATTAAAGCAATCTAACCCCGGCAATAACAGTAATAACAACAACAACAACAACAACAACAACAACAGCAACAACAACAACACCGTCTAGCAATTGGCAATTTATTTTATAATGATTATGATCATAACTAGTGAAGCCTAACGAACCAACCCATCGTTAAGTTGCACCGTAATTAAAAATCTTTACTCTGGTTAATTAAAATGAAATTTCCTTTGAAAAAAAATTAAATTTTTTATATCTAAACGAATTTCCTAATTCCTAAAAGAGCATTTGTTGTGGTTGCGGTACTCAATAATAATAGCGAATACATACAAATAATAGCGAATACAAAAACCACAACAGCAATGTTTACAAAAGTATATGTTTATAAGCTGACTCTTACGATTTAATTATTATAAAATTAATCTATCTTTTATTAATAATTTTTTTTAGTTTTTGATTTTATTTTTGAATCTTAATCAAGATATACTTTTATTGCTTTCGTGCTTTTGACTCCCTGATCATTACATACATCTGATCATTACGTCTAGTTTTCGAGATATGTACATAACGGGTGCGCCATATTTTATGTCGGTATGTAAAAATTGAATAACTTTAACATTTATCAACCGATTATTAACTTGAATAAAGTCTTTTGTATTCGACAAACCAAAGAAAACGCTGCACTCATAAAAGAAGACAAGCTTTTGCAATTGAGATGAGATTTCTTCTGTTCGAAGTAAGTTCGAGAACGAGATCGACATTTTCGGTAGAGACGAAATGCTGCAAAATTATTAAAATCTCGTAAAATCTCGCTCTTATTACATCATGCAAAAGTGATACATTTTAACTTTTCTTCTGTTTCTTCTTCTTCATTCTGTCTAGTTTCCTTCTTCGCCTTATTGTTTACTCTTTTCCTTCTGTTCTTCTTCTTCTTCTTCTTTTTCTCCTTCTGTCTTCTCACAGTCCAGTTTTGATGAATTGAATATTTCTCTTTACTTGTTTGCAACATTTTATCAGTGTTGTTGCTGTTGTTTATTGTCATTTTCGCTTTGTTGTTGCTGTTGTTGTTTTTGTTGTTGTTGTTGTGAAGGTACTTATTGTTAGCGCATGAATTTGTGCAATTTTGCTGTGGAAAAAGTGTTGCTATAACAGCAATGAAAATAACTAAAGCAACAACAACAACAACAACAACAACAACAACAACAGCAAGATTTAAAAAGAAGCATTAAAAAAAACATTAGCCCATAATCATTGCAATTTACGGCCAATATAATTACTTTATTTTCTACCACGTTTTCGGATTTTACTTTCCTTTCGTCTTCTTCGTTTTCTTTTTCTTCTTCTTCTTCTTCTCCTTATCTGGTTGTGTTGTTTTCTTTTATGGTTTCGTTTGTTTTTTCTCGTTGCCGGAACTGAACGGTACAATTTAATTTGCTTAAAGTGAGTTTTTGAATTTTAAAACAAAAAAAAATATATTCAACATGAAGGGAGAGAGAGAGAGAGAGCGAGAGAGCGAAGTAGAGGGAGTGCAAATAAAACAGGATAAACCCAAATAACAACCAACGGATGGATAACAATAAAACTTACGACAAGAAAATAATATACCTACGAGTATTAGACAAATTTAGCAGTTACAATAACTACAAAAATTAAATATTAAACACTAAAATAATTGTATTTAATTATATTACTAATAATAATAATAATAATAACCACATGAAATATATTGTAAGTGAACGGCGCGACTATACACAGAGAAAAATAGTAGCACATAAAAATAATAAGATCTCCTCCTTATTGAGCAATTTTACCATGAAATCATAGGAATAAAACATACAAATAATATGCTTTTTTCAAAGAGAAATCTGATTATCTTTATAAAGAAAATCTTCTAAAATGTCTTGAAATAAAAAGTTTATCCTATTCATTTGTGATTTTAATATTTTTCCGTCAGTTTTCCGAAAATCATGAAATCAACAAGTCTGTATAAAAGTATGAAGAATTCTTATTATTTACTTCTGTTAATCAGAACACATTTTTTATATATAATATCGTCGGTTTGGCCGAAACTTTGATGGTCATATTTTTGCTCTCAGGTTTACTTCAGATTTATAATTCGCATTAATTTTTTTTACTTCGGCATTGTTGATAATCGATGTTCTTTGTTGCTCAAATGTAAACAAATAGCAAAATATAGCTTTGCAAATAGCTTCGCAAACAAATAGCAAATAATAGCATATTAATTCTCAGACTTTACCTATGAAATTTAATGAAAATTAATATTCTTGAAATCTTTAATGAATAAAATTAAATAAAAAAACAGGAATCCTTTAATTCTTTTTATTTGAATAAGAAAACATATGGAAAACAATAAGATTTTCTTTTTAATCTTTTTTATCTTCTTTTTCTTTTTAAAAAAAAATTTAATTAAAATTAAGATTTTTTCTACGGTTTTAATGAGGCTTCTTTCTTAGATTAAAAGCATAGAGAAATTACATTGTTTTTCTTTTATTTTATGTGATCTTTTGGCTCTGTGTACAGGGTGTCGCACACAATCAAGGAAGAGGTCGAATGTACTAATTCTACAAGTATCAACTAATCGACCAACAACTACTACGATGATTTGTCTGTCGCCCCAATCTTGTGATTGAACATAAAATATTCCATGTAATCTTTATTAAATGCTAATTTATTACTCCTTTGTGTGTTATTGTTGTTGCTATGTTAATTGTTGTTGTTAGTGTTGTTGTAATACTCGTATGCTCCATTCTATGCTTTTTGAAATGGAAATAAAATGCAAATCGTAACACACAAATTTTATACAACAATAAAAGTTTCCTTGAAATCGAGCCGACTTGTTGTCTGTTGAATAAAGCAATTAGTGCGCCAAAAATTTGTACAACAACAACAACTACTACCACAACCACTATTCTTGCTTTAATTGACAAATGAATCAAATCTCGTCTCAAATATAAAATGACAAATTCAACATTTGGTATCTGGTATCCCTGATGATGATGATGATGATGATAAAGATCATTAGTTTAATAAAATTGAAAAGTAATCAAGTGTGAATGTGAATAACTTTAAAGCTTAGAGTAAAGCTGAAAAGGTCTATTATCTCATTCTTAGATCTTGTCTCGACTGAAAAAGTCTATCCTTTTCTAAGGTTTCGTCTGTACTGAAAAAGATCGTTCATGAAAATTGTTGCAGCTGTGAGACGATGTTGGTGTTGCCTCTCATCGTCTCACTTGCTTTTCTTGACCATGACAAATTGTGTTTGCATTTTTATGTATTATATTTTTAGATTACTCATAAAATTTACGTTGCTATTTTTATTTTTATACTCTCGGTATAAGAAATATAAACTCTATTTATACGGAGTATTTTTATTTTCTTTGTTGTTGTTTGTGAACACAAGTCTTTATTTTATCATAAAACTTATTTATCGCTTGTAATTTTTAATTAAATTCAAATGCCTTTGTTTTTTTTAGAGAATTTTTTAGTATTGTCAACCGGTGATGAATCTAGAAGATAAACATTCTCTCGTTTTCTTCTTCAATGGTTCATTCAATTCTTTTTTAATTTTTTTTTAGAACTTTTCTTCACATTTTGCTTTAATTTAACTGATATTAAGAGAAAGTATTTCTCAGTTTTTCTATGATATTATTAACATGTTTTGATTTTCAATTGCATTAACATGATTGCAATAGAGAGAGAGAGAGAGAGAGAAAGACGAGGACTTTTTAAGGAGAAGTTTTGCTTTTGAATTTTCTGTATCAATATCTGAATCTTTCTATGCTAAAAGTTTTTTTAGGGTTGGTAACAAAATCCCGAAATGACAAAATTCCGAAATGACAAAATCCCGAAATGACAAAATCTCGAAATGACAACATCCCGAAATTACAGAACTAGTTTTTCGGTATTTTGCAGCCTCTTGAACAGATTAAAAACATTAGTAAATTTAAGTTCATTTTAGCCACTATCAAAAGGCAGGGATTATAGACATAAGAATTCTCTCGATAATGCAAAGTATTTTCGCAGTCTTGATGCGTTGCGGCCTTCAGTCGTGACAGGGATTATAACTCTCAAACAACAAAATTCTCTGGATAATGCAAAGTATTTTCGCATTAAAAGTCTTGATGCGTGGCGGCCTTTGGCCGTGGCAAAGATTATAATAAAACAATTCAGACAAGAAAATTCTCTCGATATTACAACTTTGCTTTTCTGTCATTGTGAAAAAAGGCAAGTAGGCGTAGGTACATCACTTCGGGAAAAATTGGGACTTAAATTTCATTTTGTAATTAAAATATTTTCGGGATTAAAAATTTGTCGTGATTTTGTCACATCGAGATTTTGTCGTTTCGAGATTTTAAAAATTTTGGGGATTTTGTCGTTTCGGAATTTTTTCGTTTCGGAATTTTGACTATTTTCCTTTTTTTCAACATACAACTAATTTATTTTACGAGTATTATTTATTATTATAAGTTGTTATTGTTTGTACAATCTTCGCGTTAAACCATGGTTAACGCTCTATTATGGTTAAACGAACTATAAGACGACAAATGAGACTCATGACGATTTCTCTCGTAAGGAAATTAAAAGAAAGACTTGTCTCATTTCTTCGTGTTTTTTTTGTACACGCGGTTACAAATTTCTTGTTGATTTTTTACTTATATTTACTAAAAGTTTGTGACTAAAAATAAAAAATTTTCAAATTTTAAAAAATAACCACGTTCTTCACATTATAGTTCAGAATCGAATTTCCACCTTAAAGAGTTGAAATAATTAACATTTTTCATTTCAAAAGTACCAATTCAAAATTTTAACTTATTTTCTCTGCAAACGAAAAAAAACAAGAACATAGTTTCGTCTTTAGAGATAGGAAAATGTTCCTAAAGTCCTTCTAGTTCTAGTTGTAGAAAGCGAATATTTTATGCATTATTTCTTCTAAAAGGGCGAGGATACACTTATTTTTTTCTGAGTTTACCTTTTACCGAATATTAGACCAGACTAGACTACCTTTTCACGACATTATTTAACAACAGTTTTTAATATATGACAGGCTTCAAAAATCCCTTCGAGATATCATATCGCGTGTACGGCGATTTTGTCGTGTAAAATATCGTCAAAGTCCGTAAATATTTCAGCACTTTTACCTTATTTTGCATGACAAAATTTTAAACCGCCAACAAAATCTACTTTGTACATAATTAATATTAATTTTCGCTGCATATTTAAAATGTACGGTTGATTTGTTGTTGTTGTGGTTTTTATTGTTTTTTTGCTGATGTGTTGATTGCTGAGAGCTTGGTTGGTTGGTTGCTTGTTCGTCCGAGGAATGCTCCGTTCGTTAGTTTTCATGTCAAGAACGCGTAAATTTAGTCATTTTTGGTTGGTGTTGTTATTGTTGTTGTTGTGGTTGTTGTTACTATTGTTGTGTGTGTTGATTCTTTTGTTGTTTTTCCTGTAATTGCTACTTGCTGCCGTCAACATCTTAGCTGATGATTCCTTGCTTGATTCATTCTCGAATCGATCGATATACGAGTAGAATGAATTTAAAAGAGAATGAATTGAAGAATTCAGCTGCTCAAGCCCACTTTTATTTACAATAGTATTGTTTTAATAGTGATAAAATCGAACAGCCAAAATACATTGCGGCAGCGGTTGACAGAAAGTGACTTTTTGTTTTTGTTTCTGTGCACTTATACCTCGCTATACGGCCGCTCTTTATACAGCATTCCGCTACAACGGCATTTTCTAATTATTTGTTTATCAATTTTTTGATTTACGGCCCCTAATACTTCATTATACGGCCAAAAAATGCTATACTGTTACCAATCTTCTGTTTAAAAATGATTAATTCGTTATACGGCTTTTCGCTTTACGGCCAACGCTTTTCCGGAACGTATGTAGGCCGTAAAGCGAGGTATGTGTATTCCATTCTCTCGTCTTTGAAGAGAACTTTGTCCTCGCGTTAATTTTTAATAAAACATTTCCAAATTTAGGCACAAAATGGCAGCATTTTTCGAGAAAGAAATAGCCTTAGCCTAAAGCTGCCGTGAAAGAAACTATTTTTTTTAAGCAGCGGCAGCTCCTATAAGCTTCTGTGAGCTCTCTTCTCTCTCTCTCTCTTCTGTGAGCTGCCGCTGCCGTAATGTGTTTGAGCTGCTGTAATGCTTGCTTCTAAATCAAATCTAATGATGCCATTTTTCTTTGAGAAATAAGTAACGAGAAGAGGAATTTCTCAAATATGTACTCGTGAAAAAAATAATGGAAAGATCATGTACAGAGGAATGAACTAATTACAAATGCTTTGACATCGTTTGTATGTACACACCGATTCTTTGATTGGCCAAACTTTAGGTGCCTGTGTTGCTACACAGAGAAAAAAAAAGCAAATAACAGAAGAAAAACAATCTGATTTCTTTATGCTCTTTATCCAAGAAGGAAGCCTTATTAAAACCATAGAAAAATCTGCTTGAAATTCAAAAAGTCAGTCATATTAAAAGACCAATTTTATAAAAAAAAATCCAATTGTTTTTCATAGTCTTATTAAAATAAAAAGAATTATTCATTAAAAACTAAGAATTTTTAAAATTTACTTATCCAAGATTTCAAGAATATTGAGCCTAATATTTATAAAATTTCATGGGTAAAACCAGAAAACTAATATGCTTTTAAAGGGTGGGCAAATTTAAGATTAGAAAGTAAATTGGCTGTCAAATGATGAAATGTCAAGAATTGAGCTGTCATATTTATCTGCTATTTGTTTGCGAAGCTATTTGCGAAGCTATATTTTGCCATTTGAAAAGCAAAGAAAGAAGAAATTTTACATTTGAAAAACAAAGAACGTCCCTTATCAACAATGCCAATAAAAAAAATAATACGAATTATAAATCTGAAGTAAACCTGAGAGCAATAATATTACTATCAAAGTTTCGGCCAAACCGTATGATATTATAAATAAGAAGTGTTTCTTATTAAAAGAATTAAATAATAAGAATTCTTCATACTTTTATACAGACTTGTTGATTTCATGACTTTCGGAAAAACTGACGGAAAAAAATATGAATTTCTTATTAAAATCATGAATTAATAAGATTAACTTTTTGTTTCAAGACATTTCAGAAAATTTTTTATCATAAAATTAATAAGATTTCTCTATGAAAAAAGGATATTATTTGTATGTTTTCATCTTATAATTTCATAGTAAAATTGCTCAATAAGGAGGAGATCTTATTATTTTCATGTGATTCTATTTTTCTCTGTGTACGTCTGTTGTTTTTCGGGCCATACCAGAGAAATTACTGTACAGGGTGTATTCGTATACGATTCAACAAAAATAATGAGGTAAATTAAAATGCGTGGTAGTTGCTTTTGTGAGGCCATTATTTGTCTCACCTTCTAAGTGTTAGCTCTTATAAAATACTCTGCGCCCGCCCTCCTTCCAAGATGTCTCATAATAACGCACTAAACACATCAGAGGACACCAGATTTTTTGTTCTTTTTTGCAGAGTCGTTATTAATCGACTTGGCTCAACTTACTGTACTTATCGTATATATGTAAGTCATGTGGTAATAAAAATAAAAATTTGTGTTTTTTTTCTTTTCTCAATTGAAATGGCCCCCACCCAAAAGCGAAAGCGTATTTTTTCGTATGAACTTATTATTAATAATGAAATACATCAAAAACTATACTTAGCAAAATTTCAGACAGTGTAAAAAGATTTTTTAAGACTTGTTTTGTATCCGTTAAAGGATAGCAATTAGCAATAAATCCTGATCACATAAAACGGGCACGTTTTCTGCTATTCTCCCTTCTCCTCGCTTTCTTTCGTTCTCTCTTTCCTTATTACATTTTCGGGGAAAAAGAAGACCCACCCAAGCCTTCCGCATCATCATTTTAGCAACATAAAATATTCTCTATAAAAATAACGTACAGAGAAGAAGCTACACTCTCGAATAGAAGTAGTCTCAGGTAACAAAATAAAGAAAGAAAAACAAGCAATTTTTGGTATATATTCTCAGATCCAGGGCCCAGGACAAAATCAAAAAAAAAAGAAAGATTGCAAAACCAAGAAGAACAACAAGACCGTAAAAAAAAAGCAACCGACTGAAGAAGATTCAGTTCAAAGGATTCTCACCATGAGAGATGATGAGAGTGCAAAAGTGGAAGGAATTGATGAAGGTACATACATATGTGTCGCTTACCTATACACACTTATGTAAGTATGTTTTTGTTTTTTAGCTTATGCGGATGCGCGTGTGTGAGTGTGTGTGTATGCCTGTAATTTAGAAAATGATTATAATGCGGGCGCTTTGAAACTAAACGACAAAGGCTCTGGCATTAGCTTTTAATATAAGAGTGTAAGTGTGTGTGTGTGTGTGCGTGTAGCCTGTTTCTGTATGTACATGACATAAAATTATGTTACCTTTGAGAAAGACATTAAATTAGAATGACACGAACGTATCCAACAAACATGATTAACTTTGAACATTATTCATTATTCATTATTCTTCAAAAGATAATTTCATTCATTCATTAAAGTACAAAGAAAACAATTAAGAAAAAGGCATCAAAGCGACAACGGTATAAATTAATTTTAAACAACTATTAAAATTAAAAAAATTTGTTTTAAATTATAAAAATTATAAAAATATTAAATTCTCATTTTAGGTTATTCTTAGTAAATTGTAGGACATTTTTTAAAAATTTAATCAAATTTTATCAATTTAAATTTTCAAAATTTAATTTAATTAAATTTTCAAAATTTAATGCTGATTCACGAAGAATAAACCGAATAATCTCCGTTCCTTTTTTTTATTGTCTTTCAATCATAAAAATCAAATTTTTTGCAGTGTACACGAGTCAGACATATGTACACACTGAGACTGAGAGGTAAACAAGGTTTTAGAGAGAGAGTTTACTAAAGCGCATGTAAAGATGCTTTTTAACTCATCAATAAAAGTTGCTCTCTCTCTCTTTAAAAGTCGTTGTTTGCCCTCTTTAACCTCAACACTCCGACCGATTCTTTTAGTCCATGGGTGTAAAACAACCTTCGGTCAATAAAAGCATTCAAAAAGAGAGTTGCCAACTAAACAAAATTTAAGGTGTAATTTTTTATGTATATTAAAAAAGCCCCATAATTTTTCATTAACAATGCATAATGTGTAATTGATTGAATTTTTCATATACCGCACAAAAAAAAAAAAAAAATGTATGACAATAAAGTTATAAAAGGTTATTAAAGTTAAAAAACAGGTTATTTGCATTTAAACAAGAATGCAATTGTTAATAAATTTGATTTGAGTGATTTTGGCTTAGTGAAGAAAATGTATTCTTTTCATTTCGACGTGGTAAAATGCGTGGTAACCCTGAACGTTAAGAGGTTAAGGGTTTGTGCGAGAGTGTAGAAGAGAGGAATGGAATGAATTTTTTGGAGAATCCAAAATAAAATCCAGTTGTCCAAAAGAGAGAGAGAGAGAGTGAGTACGGCTTCAAATTCGACAACAATATTCGGGAAAATTTTTGGAATAACTTTGTTGTTTCTTTATGGGAAAATCTAGAGACAACAAAAGTACCACCCACTATGGTTACAACCACTCACAAACACACACACACACACACACACACAGCCAACTACAAACAAGCGCATACCAAAAACGGCTATTACTGTATATATAATAAAAAGAACTCCTGCAAAAACCCGGCTGAAATTTTTATACTTTTTCTTTTTTAGTAATTTAAGAAGGTTTTGAATTGAATTTTAAGTGAGCACTTAAATGATTTTATATTTAAAACGTGAAATTTTCAAATCTAGGGGACATTTTTTAAGCTTCTTCACAGGGTTGCTGTTGTTGTTCTTTCTTTTTTACTAAGAGCACTAAGAGTACTAAGAGTATACTAAGCACGTACCTACACATACATACATATTTGCAAACATACACATCAATAAATTTTATGAAATCATTGAACTTTTAGTGGAAATTTTGTGATTGGGGTGATTTTGGGTTTTTGTTCAAAATGGGCGGTTAAGAAACAGTGCCCGATTTCCGTTCTTCGTCTTTAACGAAGTGAATGTCCTTTCGGTAGAATTCGCTCATGTCTCGATGCTAAAATTTTATCCGAGTAGTTTTTGCCATCAAATCAGCTTATCAACTTCAGTTTATCCGGTCATCAGTAGAAACAGATTGCGGCTGATCGTATACAGTTTATTATAATTTAATTATGTTAGGAAGTTATGAAAGGAATTATTAAAAAAAAATCCATTAAGGATGAAGTTTAATCTACATGACGTTATTGAATATTTCTTTACCGAGAAGTACTCTCGATTATTGGTGTAAGTAAAAATTGTATTAAAAAATTAATATTGATGGGAAAAAAATGAGGGGAAGGGGAGAACAAAAATTTTAAAACACATTTTTATCAAAGCAATAGTAACAATTTTCCGAAAAATACACATAAAAAAATTTCGCTCCATCCGTTAGAACGAGTACGAATGAAGACGATTGCATAAAACAACAAAATTCCTACAAAATTTCAATTAATTTTTAGTAGTAAAACTTTAGCACTCAAAGGCACACAGAGATAATACATACAAAATCAAAAGCATACACACACACACACAAACACACTGCTGCTTCATCCTGCATCGCATCCATCACATCGACCCAGCAGGAAGCCAGTCTCTTTTAATGCTATTGCTCTTGCTGCGTTCTGCTTCTTTTATAGACTGATTGTCGCATTTTGTAATGCTAACCGTTCAAAGTTTCCGGTGCGGTATTTGTAGCAACAACAACAACAATAACAACAGCAGCAGCAGCAGCAGCAGTAGCACCACCCTTCACCTTCAAAAACCAACAACAAAAAGTTCAAAGAGAATAAAGGAAATGCGACTAAATGAGATTGGTATTCATTGGCTGGCGAAGAAGAAGATGACCCGATGTCAATGCTGAAATGGGTTGCCATCAGTTCTCAAAATTCTGAATATTCCAAAATCCATTAAAATATTTTATGCCAATTTGTTATAACAAATACATTTTGAGAATAATTAAGAAAATCGTAAAAAAATTTACACTTTATTAGTTGTGTTTCTTTTGTCGCTTATTATCGCCGTGACAAATAAAACGAGCATCCCCGCTTACGAATCTTTTATTCAAATCTGTCAGAATTTACATATATTCAAATTCAATACAAATGTTGTATGCATTGTGATTTTGCCCCACTGTATTCTATTCCCGCTTATTGAGTTAGCGGCTACCCGCTCATTTTCCAATACAAAATTTTTTTTAAAGGCTGTGCGAACGCCACAATTTATGTTTTTGAAACGAATTTCCATCTTTCTCCGCCCATACACTTTGTTTGTGGACAAATTGATTTTAATGGAGGGATTAGGAGCGAAAAGTGAGACACATCGCCGAATTTATCGCGCCGAATATGTCGCAGCCTGTCGCTTGTGGAGGCGAAAATTTGTTCTATATAATCCCGCAGAAAAAGCACAATAAAAAATTAAAAGCAAGCTCTAAAAATCGAATTTGGCAATCATGTCTGTTTAAAGCTGAGAGTGTGTGAGTAAGAGAAAGAGAGAAGGAATTGAGAAAGAGAATGGAGCACTCTCATTTGAATTCTACTCTAATGAGTGTGAGGGTAAGAGCTTGTTTGGACAGATGTATGTACAACAATGCGGTCATATTTTATTTTAATGGGCTAACAGTTACTTACAATAAAAACAACAACAAAACAAAGAGAACTCTCAGCTTCTTCAGCCACACCATTTTTCTCGACAACAACAACAACATTGATTTCAAAATACATAAACACCAAGCCGGAAAGCGTTCTACCAGTTCTACCATTGCCAACACTATCAAAAAGGTTTGGACAAGCAACAACATCATTGGAATGAGATCGCTGGGTGTACGAGCATAGGCGTCAAGGGAGAGAATCAAGCTGGTTGGTTGGCCAACTTGAGAGGAATGAATGTGAACCAAAAGCAGAGTTTTGTGAACTCTAAGATAGAGCGTTCGTTGAGGAAGGGTGGTTTAAAAGAAGGTGAGGCAGAGAGATTAAGAGTAAATCACAAAAACTTTAAAAAAGATTTTTCCGGTATACGTTATGTCAAATTATTGTTGGTTGGCAGATTGAAGTTGGCAACTCTTCGTTAGTGTAATACTCGTATACATACATACATACATTGTTTTTTCTTACAACCAGCCTGATTGGGTGCTTGCCAGTAACGTACTTTGATAGACTGAATGCATAATTGAACGAATGAATGACTGCATGACAGACTGACTGATTAAAAAAACTAAAAGAGTGATTGTGAGAGTGGATGAATGTGTTAAAGAATAACCTGAATGAGTTCATTTAAAAACTTATGAGAGAAGAAGGAACACTCAAGTAATTAACAAGAGTACTAAAAACTATTTCATTTTGGCTTTTTCGCATTAAACGCGTATGTATGTATATTTGTATAAGAATGAAATGAAAATGAAAATTTGTTGGCAAATTTCTGAAAAGACGTATGTATTATTGTGAGACTAAAACAAGGAAGACATACAACGCTTAAGTTTCTCTTTAATATATATAATATTTGAATATATAATAATATAAATATATATAATATATATTTAATATACATATATAATGTATATACATATATTAAATGTTTTAAGAAATGTTTTTCATAATTTCTGCAAATGTTGGGAAATGTTTCTATATAATTTGGTTTTTAAAAATGAGGATTTTGAAAAGGCTTCAAGGCTACGAGATAGGTTTTCATGGCAACCCTGATTGGGAGAGAGACAGAGGAGAGAACGTATTGGACAAAAAAAGGAAGGAGTTGGAAAGAGAACTAAAAGAAGTAAGAGAACTAAAAAATCAGGTGAAGCATTGTATAACGGTGGTACCTAAATTAGCGCGTTGTGCGTTGCGTGGCTGTCAAAATGAAATTGGAACACGCAGTCACCTATGGAAGTGACCGAAATAAGCAATGTTTTATTTTTTTTTTTTGGTCAATTTTGGAGACTTAATTTTTGTAATGTTAATTTCAGGCGAGAACCTTTTTCGGTCGAGATGAGATAACACGAGTATTGTGCACAAGACAAGCTTTTTCCGCGCCGTATCTCTTCTCCTAACTCTACGAACTCTACACTGAGACTCTGTAGACTCTGGTCATTGTTTTCTTTAGAGTGACGTAACAGTAGCTTACCTGAATACCGTGAGCACCACTCTGCTGACTAATATGCAATTGTTGTGTCTGTTTCATTTGTAGCGTTGTTGTTGTCGATTGTTGTTGTTGTTGCTGCTGCTGTTGCTGCTGTTGTTGTTGTGCTTGCTGTTGCTGCATGTTGGGCGGTCCCTGGTTTGTGTTGCCGCCACCATTTGCATTCATGCCCGCCACATTCGGTTGCTGCGCGCCCTGCACATTCGGGCCACCTGGTCCGCCTCCCAGGTGCGGTCCGCCCGGAGCACCAGCTCCTCCCCGCTGATGGCCATTCGCTTGTTGCTGCTGAGGCTGTTGCTGTTGCTGGCCGGCTATGTTCGGAGCTCCGTTGCCTGGACCGGGACCACCTGCAGCATTGGGGCCTGCACCGGGTCCACGTGGTGGGCCCTGCATGAAATTGGGGCCAACTGGGCTGGGGTTGCCTCCGGGACTGGGTCCCATGGGAGAATTGTAGGGTGAGTATTGTTGTTGTTGTTGCTGCATATGCTGCTGCTGTTGCTGTTGTTGAGATTGCGGTGGACCTGGTGGTTTTCCGAAAGCGCCCGGCCCCATTTTAGCAATGTTAGGATGCGGCTGCTGCTGTTGCTGCGGCGGCGGTTGTTGCTGCTGCTGCGGCGGCGCCGAGTGCGGATGATGATGCTGCTGCTGGTGTTGCTGTTGGGCCTGCTGCATGTGTTGGAGTCGCTTGAGATCGAAGTCGTTTTGTGAGGAGTAGAAGAACTCTTGCTTAATGTCGAGGAAGGACTGATTGAGACCGGCGCCATTGGGACCGCCGCCCGGACCACCGGGACCCTTTTGATGGAACTGTGGCGGCAAATGTTGCTGCTGTTGCGAGGGCAATTGGTGCTGTGGCCCATTGGGGCCCATGAAGTCGCTGCTGAAGTTTCCAAATTCGTTGTAACGGCCATTGTGGCCCACACCGGCGCCCATGTTGCCTCCGCCGCCGCCGCCGCCGCCGCCACCCATCATGTGCGCTTGCTGCGGCGGTTGCAAAGATGGGCGCGGGAAGTTCATGCCGCCCATGGCGCTCTTGTGTTGATGCTGCTCGGCCATTTGCTTCAGAGTTTGCGCGGCTAAAGACAGCTCGCTCATAGGATTACCGCCGCCGCCGCCGCCACCGCCGGCGCCGCCATTGGGACCGTTCTGGAACTGCGGACGCATTTTATTCATGCCGGCCACATGCTGGTCCGTTATGCTGGCGGGTCCACCCAGGTGAGCACCCAGGCCAACCCCGCCGCCATTGCCAGGGTTGCCGCCGCCCAAATTGCTGCTCAGATTGCCAGCGCCGCCACCACCAAAAGCCGCATTGAACTGCGACATTGCGCTTTCCGATTTCACATTCAAGCTGCTGATCAGATCCTGCGCGTTCGGGGGCTCCACCTTGATGCCATCCTCGGTCTTGATGTCCAGCAGCGGCTTCTCGTCGAAGCCGTCGAGAAAGCCGGGATTGAAATCTTGCAAGTCGTTGATGAGATCCTTGAAGGTGTCGTTGCCTTCGTTCGTGTCGTCGCCCATTAGGTCCGGGAAGCCGGGGAAGTTGCCGTTCGGTCCGCCCTCCTTGTCCAGGCCAGCCAAGTCGGAGAAGTCGTGGTCGGGCTCCTGCTTGCACTCGACCAGGTTGGCCAAGCCGCCGAGCGAGGACTTGTTCTGCTGATTGTGGCCACCCATTAGGTTGCCGCCTAAGCCGGGACCGCCGGCCCCGGCGCCGTTGCTGCCATTGTTGCTAATGCCACCGCCAATACCGCCGCCGGCGCCCGCCATATTCGGGCCCAAGCCGCCCGCGCCGCCACAGCCACGACCCACATTACTGTTCGGTCCCACGCCGCCGGCCTGAGGATGCTGCTGCTCTTGATTGACGCCGACTCCGACACCGACACCGACACCGTTGCCGCCAGCGCCGCTGTTGCCGCCACTACCGCCGGCGTTACAGCCACCGCCCCCGCCACCACCACCGCCGCTGCCGCCTGCACCGCCTGCACCGCCCACACCGCCCACACCTGGTTCGCTCTTCACCGACGTGTTGGTCAGTGCCTTCACTGTGACATTCGTGCTGATCTGCTGCGGCTGCGAGTTCGCCGCCGACGTCGTGAACTCCAGCTGCTGCACGATCTCGACCGAGAACTTCGTTAGATTCTCGGAGCCGTTGTTCGGGACCTTGTGAGGCGGTTCGAAGTTTTCAGCACCGTTGTCGACATCCTCTGCTGGTCGTTTCAAGAAATTTTGTTTCTGACGAAAGAAAGAGAAAGAAAAATCATGTTTTTAAATGAAGCAGCCAGAAATTACAACAAAATGTTATTTTGTTAAAACATTTTAAGTGTAGAAAAAGTTGTTTTAAAAATTAAAAAATTTTTATGCACGAGTATTTACCCAAATATTCATTAAAATCGGTTATTCTTCTAATATTTTAATTCAAATTGGCGTCATAGAGGAAGATTGTACGGCTTCAGAATTTGCTTCAATATTTCTTCAACAAAAATTGTAGAGTTGCCACAGTTTTGATGCAGTTTAAAAAAATTATGCGAGAGCTTTTTAAAAGTTTTTGGTTTGTTGTTGTTTTTTTTGTTTTAATTATTTATTCTGTCTTTGGTTTTATTTTTATTTTAATTGTGGAGTAAATTTTAAGAGCCTTTCAAATAATTCATTCCATTCTTTTCATTTCTAATAAAAAAAAATTATTGGATTATTAAATTAAAAAAAAACAAAATTTATTTCATTTAAAATTTATTAGAAATTAAAATAGAAAGCAACTTAAAATAATTTTCCTTAAATTTTATACAATCACAAGAAAAAGGTTTTGAATTTTTGTCTATTAAGTTATTGAAATTTCATGCAAGTTTCTAAATTATAAAAGGGAGACCCGAAATAATTTTATAATAATAATCAAAATCCCGAATTACATAATATCGCAAAACGACAAAATCTCGCAAAATTTTAAAATCCCGAGAAATTTTTAATCCCGAAATGAAAAATCCCAAACATTTTTAAATCTCGCAATTAAATTTGAGTCACAATTTTTCACGAAGCAAAGTACGCGCCGCGCCTACTTGCCTTTTTTATACAATGGCAGAAAAGCAAAGTTGTAATATTCAGAGAATCTCGTTTTAATCCTTGACACGGCCAAAGGCCGCCACGCATCAAGACTTCTAATGCGAAAATACTTTGCATTATCGGGAGAATTTTGTTGTCTGATGGTTATAATCCTTGACACGGCCAAAGGCCGCCTCAAACTAACACTTTTAGTGCGAAAATACTTTGCATTATCGAGAAAATTTTGTTGTCTGATGGTTATAATCCTTGACACGGCCAAAGGCCGCCTCAAACTAAGACTTTTAATGCGAAAATACTTTGCATTATGGAGAAAATTTTGTTGTCTGAGAGTTATAATCTTTTCCACGGCAAAAGGCCGCTACGCATCAAGACTTTCAATGCAAAAATACTTTGCATTATGGAGAGAATTTTGTTGTCTGAGGATTATAATCCTTAGCACGGCTAAAGGTCGCTACGCATCAAGACTTTCAATGCAAAAATACTTTGCATTATGGAGAGAATTTTGTTGTCTGAGGATTATAATCCTTAGCACGGCTAAAGGTCGCTACGCATCAAGACTTTCAATGCAAAAATACTTTGCATTATGGAGAGAATTTTGTTGTCTGAGGGTTGTTATAATCCTTGCTTCCTGATAGTGGCTAAATGGAACTTTGCTAATGGTTTTAATCTGTTCAAGAGGCTGCAGAATATCGAAAAACTAGTTCTGTAATTTCGGGATTTTGTCGCATCGGGATTTTGCTGTTTCACGAATTTTGTCCCATTGGGATTTTGTCATTTCGGGATTTCGTTACCAACCCTTATAAAAATATACAGAATTGAGAAAAATTTTTGAAAATTTACTCCATAATAATTTTAAAAAAAATTAACATGTCATGAAACTAATGAATAATGATGAATGATGATGAATGGAAATGAAGACAATAGAACAACAGCAGAAAAAACAAGAGAGTTAAAAACAATAATGACAACAACAATTGAACAATTTGTGCTTATTAAACGAAACCATAAAAATGTGAAGAGAATCAATTTTTTTTTTTTGGTCTTGGTCGAAGCATTTGTTCTCTACGCTTTTGTTAAAAGTGCTTTAACAATAGTTAACTCCGAGCAGAAGAGTATGTACTAATTTAGTACTAAATTTGGCATTGTGGATAAAAGATGATTATGATGATGATAGTACAGAAAAAACTGCCATCACCGCGCCATTAAAGTGAAAACGATTGATTAAAACGATGAGATTAAAAACATAAAAAATAAAAAGAACTGAATTTTTTCTTGATGGGTTTTGGCACGAATTTCCGTCATCTCTTGTCTCAAATTTGGTTTGGAGACAAACCAATTTTCCTTCATGACAACGTTTGTCGCTCGCCGCTCACTACCGAGACTCATGATACTTTCCTACGGGGTCACTTTTGATACCAACAATCGATTCTTCGTATGCATGCGTTGCGTGTAAAATTGAAACTAAATAAAACAGCAATAAATTAAATCAGTATTTAACTAAATTAAGAACACTGTGTGTGTGTGTGTGTGTGTGTCTGTGTGCCTGTGTGTTTCAAATAAAAAAGTGAGTTGGAGAGAGAAGCGATGGGTGACGTTATTACATGCGACTTCTGCTTGGTAAGGACTGGAGTAAGCAGCGGTAGCAGACAGACGCTTTCTAGTTTTTTGGTCATTTGGGGATAAGGCGTGTCTAGAGGCCGTTTGACTGGAAGGTACATACATTTATATGTACCTCCAGAAGGGCGACAAACGTTTTGGCCATCAATCGATTTCTTATTGCGTTACATTATGGCGCTTTCAGAAGCAATATTTCATTAATTATGAGCCACAAATTAAGCTGTTTAAGTAATGAAAACAATATATTTATGGTGGTTCTTCAGTTTAATTCAGTTTAGTTTAGTCTTTAGTCTTTGAAAGTAACATTAGCGTTGTTGTTGTTGTAGTTGTTATGATCGTAATTGTCGTTGCCATCAGCATCATCATCACATTATATACAAATTTTAGTATGTATAGTAATACCTTTTGCTTCACGGAAAGCATAGAAAAAACGGCGTGATAAAAAAAAAACCAAAAAAATATCCATCTTTCATGCATGATTTATGAAGATTTATGTAAGACGTGACAAGAAGCAAGCAATGTGGCAACATTTACAAGCAAATAAGAAAAATTGGAACAAACACAGATGGGCAGTTATGGCTACAAAGCCATGCGCGGTGAAGGCGTCCTTGCAGTTCATATCTTTAAGAAAACATAATCGACATTTCACGCACGACATTTCACCACCACCATCGTGTCTGAATCGTTACGAATTGACCACACAAAACGTCGATTTGTGATCCAAACGCAATGTGGCATCGGCAGCGGGCAGCGGGCAGCTCAGAAAAGTTGTACAGCAGCTTATAAGAGCGAGCTGAAGCTGCCCAGGAATAATAGCTTTGCTGCAGCTCTTTTTTGCACGAAAGAGAAGGTAAAAAAGGTTGCCACTTTTTAATTGGAAAATCCAAAAAATTGTATGAAAAATACTAGGAGAGAAAGTTCCTCTGCTTCAAACACAAGAGAATGGTATACAGAATACAAAAGCAAACAGTTTCACAGTTTCAGTTTAAAAGAGAGAGAGAGAGAGAGAGAGAGAGAGATAGATAGAGAGAGAGAGAGAGAGATAGATAGAGAGAGAGAGAGAGAAAGAGAGAGAGAGAGAGAGAGAGAGCGTGGGAGTGCAGTAGCTGCCACTGCCGCATTGTGTTATGGCTGTTATTGTTCTCCTCAAACATTCACCACACCCACTGAAACTCACCATAATAAATACGTGTACATACAATAGGTATATATACACACACAGACAAACATAAATGCATACATATGTACGAGTACATGTATCTAACTATAACTTTGCGGCAGCGGCATTGAAAAAAGTAATTTAATTTTTGTTATGACTTCATTCGTTAAAAGCAAAATAATAACAATAACAAAACAACAATAACCACAGCAATGACGACAGAAACAATAACGACATTACAGGGGAAAAAAAGAACGATTACAACAACAACAACAATAACCACAACAAAAATATCTCTAAATAATGTATGTACGAGTACACTTAAAATAAATTCGCTTGATTTTCATAAATTTTCGCTCAGTTTCAGTCTTAGCAGTTGTTTTTTTACCTCTCCCCATCCTCCTTCTCTATCTATTTATTCATCTATGATTTCTTTTTGTTGGTATTATTGTAGTTATTGTTTCGTTTTTGGTTTTGCTGCACTATTCTTTATTTTAAATAAAAATCCATTGCCTGCAAAATTTTTATTATTATATGATTTTGCTGTTAGTTACAAAAAAAAAAGGCGCCATCTATCGTTTGCTTTTGACATACTCGCTGCTAGTATAATGTTTTGCTGTCACCAAAAGTGCGAACATGCTGCATGTTTGCAAACGATCGCGTTGTTGCGATTTGTTATCATTTCAGTAATTTATAAAGATCAATACGCATAAATGCAAATACTCTCTCTCTCCAGACACACACACCGACACACAAAACACATCTGTGTAATGTTTGTGTGCATAAATAAATGAATGAATGAATGAATGAATGAATGAATGTATGAATGAATGTATTTGTACCAGCTCCACATATTCATTCATCCGCCTGATGATGATGATGATGATCATGATGACGCTGATGATGACGCTGATGATGTTGGTGATGTTTAAGAAAATGTATGAATGTAGTCGTTTGTGAATGTATTTTGAATGTATAATGAATAATGATGATAATGGATGATAATATAAATAATCAATTTTGATGTTGAAGATGATGATGATGATAATGACGCTGATGATGATGGTGATGTTTAAGAAAATGTATGAATGTAGTCGATTGTGCATGCATGAATATAGAAAGAATGAATGCATAATGAATAATGATGATAATGGATGATAATATAAATAAATCAATTTTGATGTTGATGATGATGCAGATGCATAAAGAAATGTATAAATAATATACTATATATTTATCCGTGAATATACACTGAATGTTGCATGAATAATGCACGCTATTAATAAATTTAATGAATGAATGAATGCATAAATGAATGAATGGATAATGATGAATGAGAATAAAATTGTATGAATAAATGATTGTATTATGATGGTGATGATGATGGATGAAAGTGTGATGGACTGAGCAACTTGTTATGAATAACTATGATGTAAAAAGTATGAATAATCAAATGCATGAATAAATTATTGTATTAAAGCATGAATGATGATGGTGATGATGATGATGATGATGATGATGATGATAATGATGGATGAAAGTGTGATGGACTGGGCAACTTTTATATAATTAACTTATTATGAATAACTATGATGTAAAAAGTATGAATAATGAAATGTATGAATAAACTGTTGTAATTAAAACATGAATATTGATGATGATTATGATGATGATGATGGATGAAAGTATGATAGACTGGGCAACTTATTATGAGTAACTTATTATGAATAACTATGATGTAAAAAGGATGAATGATGAAATGTATGCATAAATGATTGTATTAAAGCGTGGACGATATTGATGATGGACTATAAATCTATGATGGCGATGATGGATGAGAGAAGAACTACAAATGAAAAATATAATCATACGTGAATGAACGATGGCGACGAAGGTGTTGCATGAAATGAATGAATCTATGAATAACGGAGTGTCTGAATAAATGAAGATACATACATATTTATGCCTCATTGTTATTATGATAATGATGATGATGGAAATTTTCACTTAAAAACTACTACTAGAGCCTTTTAAAATAAGATTTTTCATTATTTATTGAAAATTAAGTGTATGCAAAAGAGCTAAATAGTAAATAATAGTATTTCACCACGCCCATTTGCCAATATGTATATGTATATTTATTCTTATAAATTTTTTTTAATTTTATAATATGAAAAATTTGCAATAAATTATATAAAACACAAAGAAGATCAAGAAGCAGAAGTAGAAAATAGAAAATAAATAAAAAGTAAAACAAAGAAGCAGAAAAATACAAATAAACCTTAAAAAAATTATATGTACAAGGTTTTCAATAAGCGTGATTGTAAAAAAAAATTATATAAACGAAAAAGAGGAAAGAAGGAAAAAGAATGAACTAAGACTAAGAAGAAGACTAAGCAGAGAAGAAACTGGAGACGAAATAAAGGCCGACGAAGTGGTTGAGGAAGAAGAAGAACAAGCAGTCGCAAAAAAATCTGCCTTACGACGAACGAACCTTGACATAATAATTTCTTGCTGTTTTATTGTGTTTGTTGTGACTGTTGTTGGTGTTTTTGCTGTTCTTTAATCATAACGTGATTTGTATAAATTATAATTGTTGTTGTTGTTGTTGTTTTTGTTCGTGGTTCAGTTTCAGTTTGTACTTGGATTTTCTCTCAAACTTTGTGATAATACGAGTATCTTTTTTGATTTCGTTTGTGTCGTCCATTCGTCATGTCGTCATAATTAATAGAAAAAATATTCAATTATGAAAATACGAAATTTAAGAAGTAATAAAAAATTATTTCTTTGCTTGGTACTTCATTTGTTCAGAAGCAAAAAAAAAATTCGAAAAATTCCAAAATTCACACAGCAACAGTTTTAAAAATTACGCGTCTTCTGGATCAGTTTGGGTTATTGCAAAACTTCAGACGCATATTATATTTATCGATAATATCGCAATTAATTAAAAAAAAAATGATTTTTTCTCGATGAATTGTATAACTTGAAGCATTTTAATCGGCCATATTTTCTTTGTTTTGATTTTAAAATTTACACTTTAACACGAAATCAATAAAACTGTGAAGCGACGAGTGTAAGCGATTAACATAGTACGACTACTATAGTGCTGTTGAATTGAGAGAAGAAAATGTTGCATACTTTTTGGAGTTCATGAAATTTAATTTCTTGCGGTCTTCAAAGCCGGTTCACGGATTTCAGTGGGAGGAAGAAATGAGAGAAAAAAAAATAATTTGTGAACAATGACAATGAATAAATAGTGAATATTTTATGATAGCAAATGATGGTTAAGGATGATATTAAGTAGGTAATGAAAAATTATGAATAACGAATAAACAATGAATAATGAATGAGTAATGAATAGTGAATCATCATCAATCAATTAATCATAAATTAAGAGTGCTAAATAATAAAAAAATAGACAATGAATAAATAGTAAATATTTCATGAAGGCGAATGAGTGTTAAGGATGATAGTGAATAATGAAAAATTATGAATGCCGAATAAACAATGAATAATGAATGAATAGTGAATGAATAATGAATTATTATTTTCTATAATAATGAATAATCAATAATTAATCATAAATTAGGAGTGCTGAGTTATAAAAAGTGATGAATTATAAATGATATAGGTTAAATAAATAAAAAAATGTTATGAATAATTAATTTGTAATGATTAGTGAATATTGAACACTGAATATTGAGTGATGCTTTTAATAATGACCCATTATTATAACGTACGAGTGTAAGAAATTATGAATAATGAGTAATCCATAGGAAATAAGGACCATTTATGATATGACCAATGAATAATGATTATGATAGGAGCAATGAATAATGTTGGAGGAATTATCTATGATGTACATATAATAAATAACGAATAATAAAGGATGAACAATCTATAATGTATAGCAAATCACAAATAAATAGTCACAAATAATGAATAATGAAATAAAATAATGACGAAATAATAATGATAAATAATGAATAATGAAGAATGAGTAATTAAAAACGATCGCATAGCTAATAAGCACCTATGAACAATTAATAATTAATAACGATGAGTGAATAAAACATAAAGAATGAATGCTGGAAAATGAAAATATGTATTAAGTAATAAATAACGTATAATGAACAAGGCAGAATGAAGAATTGATAATGAAAAAAAAAAAAATGAATAATGAATGATAAGTATTGGAGAATGAATAATGTTCCATTATTCAAATAAAAAGTTTTCTATTTTATTTTTTTTCTATTTTATTTTTTTAAACAATTTTTTTGATATTTATTTTTGCTTACTAATTTTTTTTAAAAATAAAATATCGATTTCAATTTGTATTTTTATATTGTAGAAATTTTTAATAACAAATATTTTTTTTTATAACATCGTACTAGCAGAGAAATAAATTATTTTTTATTATTTTAATATTTATTAATAATTTTGTGTTTTGTGTTTAATATTTATTAATAATTTTTACAAATATTATATACATATAAAATCATATATAAATAAACGAAAAAATTTTAATATAAATAATTTATTTATTTAATTTTTTTCATTTATATTATATATTATTATATTTAAATTTTTAATAAATAATAAAATTAATAAAGTGGTGGTAATTAAAGTGATATTTTTGGTGACAAACAAAATTTGTTTTGCATTATTTAAATATGTTTAAACTTTTATTTATTTTATTTTTTATTTATTTATTTATTTTTTTTTTATTTTTTATTTTATTTTTATTTTATTTTATTTTATTTTTATTTTATTTTATTTTTTTGTTTTAATTTTTATCTAATTTTTTTCTTATTTTTATTAAATTTTTTTTAAACTTTGATTTTTTTTATATTTTATTTCTCTTTTTCAATAGAATCATAAGAAAATTAAGAAAAAAATTGCATAAAATCAAAATAAATATATGTATGTGTATGTTATTAATTACGTACAAATATTTTTTAAAAATTTAAAACCTTTTTGGAATGGTTTAAAAAGAAATCGATTCTCCCTCTAAACACAAACTAATTCGAATTTCTACAAAAAACAAAAAAAAAAAACTGCACAAAAGGTACGTGAGAAAATTGACAAAAAATGTTTTGCAACTCGCCGGTTATAGAGTCAGCGACATCAGCAGGCGGTGGCAACAGCAGCCGCACTTCCGGATTCTAACAGACGGTTGTTGCTGCAGCACAAACCAACCGCAGAGCAAATCAGTGGCGGTTACAAACAAATTTTTGTTTACGCACAACGACGAAGACGGAAACACGGCAGAGCTGACACATTAAAAAAAAAAATTAAACAAACCAAATGGTTGCCACTTGTCGTTCTGACAGAGTGACAGCGATAGTGTCAATAAACAATAAACACCAGGCGCCAACCAAAAAAAAAAAATCTTCTATGCTAAATTTTTTTGAAACACGTCGCACACGTCGTTATTTCAAAAAAAAAAAAAAAACAACAAAACGCTTCTGCTAGTTTTTGTAAAAATAATTTTTCAACACAATTTAAAGGGATTGTTTCTCAAATAAATTAGTAAAAATTTACTTTGCTTTTTTTCTTGGCTTGCACAATTTTTTTTCGAAAAAAAAACACTGCTCAAATTCTCTTTCTGCGGTTTTACTTTTGCTTTTAAATTATATAAATGTTTATTGTTTTTTTTTTTTTGCGTTGTTCATGCAAAATACTAATAATTCGTACAACAACAACAACAACAAGAAGTCAGGCGTTTTTTGTGCTCAGTGTTTTTGCTGCCGTTTTTAGTGTTTGTTGTTATTTATTATTGTTAAAAATAACAATACATAGTATCACTGCAGTTAAGAACACTGAAGCAGCCGTAGCCGTTTGCGTGCGTCGCTACCGTCGCTCACGACTGTCAGTTGAATACTGTGTGTGGCACGAGCTGGCTAGCTCCGAAGCGAATGCGAAGCAGCGCACAACAAAGCAACGAGAAAGTCTTTGGCAGAAACGTTCGTTCGTTCGTTCAAAAAGTCGTCGTCAATAGAGGAAAAATATATTCGAAGAGGAAGTGAGCAAACGACGACGACAACAACAACAACAACAACCTTCAACTGCAATAACAATAACAACAACAGCGACAGCGGAGAGCAATACATAGCAAACATTCCAGATCACGAGAGCAAGGATAGACAGACAGCAGCAGCAGCAGCAACAGAAACAGCAACAGCAACAGTGTCATCAGAGGCAGAAGCAGAGTCGGAAAAACCAACCTAGAAATTATTTGTGCGGTACTCGGTAGTTGTTAGCTTGGATACGGTATGATACGCAGCGAATCTCAAGATAGCTGCAGCCGAAGCAAGGCACAGCGAGTTAAATGGAAATTACGTACGAGTATATTGAAGCGCAAGCATGGAGCGCAATCACGAGCTCGCTCACTCGCTGAGTCACAACAAGCAACCTACAGAGCAAACTAACGAACGAGAATAATGCCACTGAACAATTTAAACTCGGTAGAATGATACTCGGTACATGTCTAAATACTATTAAAATCAACAGAAAGAATAACAACAGCAACAGCGAAAGCACAACAACAAATCAGTCGACAAAAAGCACCCAAAAAAAAAAAACAACAACAATCTTATAGTGCACAGCTCGTGTTGGTTTCGTCAGCACTGCCTGCCTTCGTTTATGCAGAGCAGTATTAAATCGGTAACAAGTCGTCGTCGTCGTCGTTGTTTTCTTCGTCCGCTTCTACTGCTATCGTTTCTGCTGCTGATGCTGCTCTGCTAAAACTCTCTATTTCTGGTTTGTTCGTGTGAAGAGAAAAGACGCCATGCGCAGTTTGCCGTCTGCTGCTGCTGATACGACCGCTTTTGCTTCGTCGTCGATTGCTACGTACTCGCTGCCGCCGCCGGTATGCAGTATTGTGTACATTGTTGCATAGTGTAAATTTTTCAAATTTGTTGGCATTCGGTAAATTCAGTCGCTTCGCAAACTCGTTGCTGAACGGAGAAGTGAAAAGAAAAACCCAGTCGTCGACGAATGATACTCGCAGCGACGAAAACACGAAGGTTTGTACTTATGCATATTCAACACGAAGGTTTAGTTTATGCGCGTGTGTAAGTGTGTGTGCGTGTGTGTTCGCATATCTATAAAGAATGGAATTGTTCAGTTGAGAACTTGCAGATTTCAGTGTTGCATTTGAAATAATTTCGTAAAAATAATTTTATCAAGCGCTTATCAAGGTTATAACAGTCCAAAATACAAAATATGAACTTACTACGGCTAGCCGTTTTTGAGTTATATACAAAATTCTACGAAAACCTTTTGAGAAAAGTGCCCTTTCGGCAAAACCGATTTTAACCAAAATCGGAGGTGCACAACTAGATGTTAAAACAATCCTAAATACAAAATATCAACTTTCCATGGCTAGCAGTTTTTGAGTTATATACAAAATTCTACAAAACCCTACAAGAAAAGTGCCCTTTCGACACAACCGATTATAACCAAAATCGGAGGTGCATACTTAGAGGTTATAACAGTCCGAAATACAAAATGTCAACTTTTTACGGCTAGCAGTTTTTGAGTTATATACAAAATTCTACAATAACCTTTGAAAAAAGTGCCCTTTCGGCAAAACCGATTTTAACCAAAATCGGAGGTGCACAACTGGATGTTAAAACAATCCTAAATATCAAAGTTCAACCTTCTACGGTTAGCCATTTTTTAGTTATGAGATGCGTACAGAAGTCACGACGAAACTAGTCAAAATGCATTCGGGAATGGTCAAAATGTATATTACCGCTGAAAGCTGAACAATTTGTTGTAATTTGCATTTTCTACAGTTTCAGATCATATGGACTGCTGTCAAGAGAAATAGATGATGCTTAAAGATCATGAATTTAGACGATTAAGCAAAAATCGTCCTTCAATATTTGCACTGCGGTTGTTTCCTTCTAGAAATTTGTTCCACAAGTAATGGAATATGTTGTTCTATGTTTGTTCTGAAATTCTAATTTTGTGGGTTTCTGGTGAGTGCATGCATATAAGCCCACAAATTTGGAAAGATTAATTAATGTTTTTCATTTATGCATGTACAATTTTAAATTTAAACTTTTTTTCGCACTTAACAGTAATTTACTACTAAAATTAAAACCAAAAAAATTCTATATTTTATTAACCTCAGTGGATTTAATTTTATTCTTTTTTGACAACGACTTTTACGAGTATACAATATAAAATATTTAAAAATTTGAACTGTGTACATATTTTAAAAATTTTGTATTTTAATACGAACGCACCCGTAACCGTTTTTCATAATCTGTGGACGTGAAAACGTCAGTCAAGGTTAACATTTTTATCATGGTGACGTTCGTGAACGAGCAACGTTTAGAAATTATTAAAAATTACTGCGAATTAACTCTTCGAACTAATACGAAAATATTGTACGTCTATTCATTTCGAAAGCAATGTTTTTTTTCATTTATTATGTAGAAAAGAGGAAAATTTTCAAATCTACTTTAATGATACGAGTATACAAACATTTTGCGAAAATACCACAATCTTTCAATTAAAGTTTCAAAGAAATCCCAACAATTAAAAATAAAATTATATGGTGGGCAGCACTTGTTAAGCGTTTTGCGAGAGCGTCCGAATCAAAGACGAAGCAACAATACCAACAAAAACAACAAACTCATACACTGCGAAGTGCTTTGCTTTGCTCAAATCAAAAGCACCAACAAAACAAAATTTCTATGGACTCAATTTTCCGGCCTTTCATATACGATAATACGCTGCTGCGCTGCGTCGCTTTACTCGCTGAAGCTGTCAATAAAATTGTTGAACAACGATGGCAACAGCATTGTTTATACACTACTGGTGTGTATATATTATATGTATGCACACGTATAAAGAAATACTTAATTTTTTTTTTGTAATTGCCTTCTCTTTTATTGTTCTTCTAGGTTTAAGCTTTAAAAGTAACAAAAGAAAACCGAAAAAAAAGTTTGAAATAAAATTTGAAACAATTAATAAAATTACGAGCAAAAAAGAGTATACAAAATTTGAAACAATTAATAAAATTAGGAGTAAAATGAGCTTTTAGCTCATTGAAAATATGTACATTTTTCGACGCCGTGTCGTCGTGTGTCCTCTCAACATCATCCACCAAAAATTTCTAAAGATTGCAGTCGCCGGCGCGGCCTTAAGACGTCTTTACGTCTGCCGGTGTTCAAATTGATTCTACGTTGAAACGAGTTCGAGATGGACGAAGTTCGTTTCGCATCGGAAAATCGAAAAATATATACAGCGTCTGCGCCATTGTGCGAAGTGTTAGCAGTGGCGTTAACGGCGCAACGTTGGCAGCAGCGCGGCGGAGGCAGCGGCACCAGCACCGCCGACAACGACGCCTACCCAAGTGAAACAAGAGAACGAGTATATGAGAAAGAAATGAGCATCTAAACAAAAATAGAGCACAAATTTGTTAGTCAGTATAAATCTTCTTGTTGTTGCTGTTGCTTCAGTTTTTTTTCATTTTTTAATTAGTGGCTCCAACTGGATTATAAAAAGTAAAGGCCAGTAGCGGTTGGTGGTAGAAAAATGGCCTTTAAAAATATACTTTGGAAATATCTGCAAAAAAAAAAAAATCTGCTGTTGTTGTTTATTTAAAGCATATCGCACAAAATACGATACTTAATTGTTTAAGTTATTGGCCAGTTTCAAACCTCATTCAATTTTGTAATTTTTTTGATTTCGGCTCAAGTGTCCCAGAAACAATCCTTAATATTTTTACCATCCCTGAAAAGTTGCTTAATGTATAATTTCTTACTTTTAACATAATTTCAAGACTGAATTTAAAATTATGGTTAATAAAATTAAAGCTTAATTTGATTTGTTAAAAAAAAAAAATAATCTTCAGAGGCTTTTTATTAAACTAAGCTTTTAAAAAACGCTTAAAACTGTGTAAAAACCGCGCAGAAGTATACCAAAATCGCGTAGAAAAATTGTTATAAGAAATTCATAAATGTTTTTATGTTGTGATAACATTTTCAATTATTAATTTTTAAAATATAAATGTCCTGAATTTTTATGGTTAGAAATAGTTTAACTCTGATGGTATATACAAATTGAAATTTAAAAGAAACTGGATGCCCAAAAAAAAACAATACTAAAAACCGTCACTGCTCCGTAAACCTCATGATAAATCGTTCCCTCGGTAGGTACGCCCGGCCTGCTCGACCAAAACCAACCCAACCGTCTAAATAGCTTTTGCAGCATTTTTTACTTCATTATACATTCATACATTTGTTTCATTGCACTCTCCGCGTTTCCTGTGAGCCACACTTACTCACTTGTGCAGTCCCTCTCTCTCTCTCTCTCTCCAACACACACACAATTCGTCTCTCGATTTGTGCATGAATTTTGCGCTGAAAACACTGTGTTCTCTTCATAAAAAGTGTACAGAGAGAGAGAGAGAGAGAGCGCGTCAGTCAGGTTTCTAATGAGTTGTCAACTTTTGAATAATGCAACACGAAAATTGTTTTGAATACATATGCGTTACTTGTAATATATTCATATCACTGTAATATCATCCTCATATGTAGATACATATCTACTATATGTATCATATGTTAAATATTCGTACGTTTACGGATTTTGTAGGTACTTTTCCATGGAAGTTTAAAGCGTAAGAATAAACTGATTAAAAATTTATCATTCCGAACTTCCATTCTTGTAGTAGACCTGTAGTAGACATTATGCTTCATAGGAATGTGTGCCCATACATGCCCACTAGATACGCCATTTGCGCAATAAAGGCTTAAAACTTTTAAGGAACGAATTTCGCCTTTGTGAAAAGAGTAAGGGAAATATTTTGGGTAACGAGAATGAAATCGATCGATGCCAGGTTCAAAACGGCTAAATTTAAAACGAATCGGATAACAACGGGTATTCGTTGGCGCGAAGCAATTTATTTTTTAATTAAGTTAATGAATATGTAAATGTAATTTTTAAAAACAGAATAATAAAGGCAACATTTTATTTTTTCTGGTCATTAATTTTCTCATTAAAAAAGGTGGAGGGGACAAGCAAACATGTGAAGAAGTAAGAAATTATATAAAGAAATGCGTTTTAAAATAATTTGCTGGATGGAATTATTACCAACATTTGATGTTCTACTTGGAACACCGATCGAAGAAATTCATCTGACCTTGCGGCAATAATCTAATAACTCTTACTGATTGTGAACAAATGAAATTGACATTTACAATTTATTTATTAAAAAATTTGGCCTACAAAAATATTACAATAAAACAAACTCTAATCAAATTTGTGAAAAATTTAACAGAAAAAAACTGTGAATTTTTTGCAAATCGTATTAAAAATTATAAAAGTTTTAAAAAAAGTACATATGTATTTTATAAATTCAATTTGTCAAAATGTCAAGTTGGTATCTCGCGCACCCACCACTCCTCTCTACCAATTTGTTGAAAGTTTATATGGATTTTATTTGTATTTCAACCATATTCTATTTCGATTAGGAATGAAAATAGTACGAGTACAAATCAATTTTCGCAAAGCGCAAAAAACAGCGCAAAGCAACAACTATAACATTTGCACTTAATAAATGATTCACAACGATTTTGGTGTAATAAAAACTAAACAAATTTTTGCTTAAAAAGAAAAATTTTGTTGATGAAAAAATGTCGAAATGTTGAAAAATAGAAATTAAAGCAAATATTGTCCAACGATCTCTTTTTTGTTGTGATCCTAATTATGCTATTTTAAAGCAATTTGCGATTAAGGATTTTAAAGAGTAAAAATACTAAATGTTACAATTTTTAACAATATGTTTTCTAAACGTCTATTGTTTGAGCCTTTTGCGTTTTTGTTGTATTTTAGTACTTTTGTACCGATAATCACGTAGCCGCGTGTCGGTCCAAGCGGCCTGCAACCTCTCTAGCAGTTTGCTAGCAATGCAGCCAGGGCCAACTGAGCCAGCGTAAAGCAAAAAGTATATCTCATTATACCATTTTAATAAAAGTATTGTACTGTAGTACAGTGTTGTCGTAACTGCATGTACTCGTTTCGAGATGTACGAAAGCATGAAGTCGTAAGTAACGAGCAATGGACATTAATACATAGTAAAGGTCAAAGCCCATTCAATACAGCAACAGCAGCGAATTACGCTGCTTAAATTTTCTTATTCGTAGTCGTCAAACAAACAAACAAAATTCATAAGAGAATAAATTCATTCAAATGTAATCAACTTGAAACTAGTAAATTCGTGGCTTTTGCTGCATTGAATGGGTTTTGGCCTTAACTGTGGTACCTAAATAAGCGCGTTGTGCGTGGCATTTGCTGTCAAAATTAAATGGGAACATGCAGTCACCTATGGAAGTGCCCGAAATAAGCAACGCGCTGGCGCAGAGCAATTCGAAGTTCCAATTTCGACATGCGTTAAGAAGTGAAGTTGGCACAGAAATGATTTAATTTCTGAGGTTTGCACCGAAATGCAAAATCTGCACAGATGGAATCAAAAGAGATTTTAAAGTTCGCAAATAATTAGAATTTTTCTTGTTGTTTCTTTTAGCTTTTTGCGAAGCCTTCGCAATATGTTTTGCGAATTTCACCATGAGTTTATAAAAGCCGAATCTTCAAGTAAACTAAAGTCTTTCATTTCGAAATATTTTTCTTCTGTTTGTAAGAAGAACAAGAACACAAACACCTGTTGACGTAATGCACTTATTACGGTTCAGCGCAGTGTTGCTTTGAGAAGAGGAAGTACAACGCAACGCACAACGCGCTTATTTAGGTGCCACAGTAGGAGACACGCTGCCGTCATTGACAAGTGTTGACGAATGCTCGTTTGTGCGAAAGCGCAACTTATAACCAATGTTATTTTTAACAGAGCACGAGTATATAATCGTACAGAGTTGATGAGCATAGAATTGAGCAACGAGTAACGAGCAACGAGCAATAACATAAAGAAACGCAGCTGCCGCTAATGATAAATTACGTATGAATAAGTTGAAAACATTTCCTGCGGTCAAAAAGTGTTACCATTTCAATACAAGTGTACTTGTACATACTTTAGTAATTAGTAGTAATAACAGAATGATTAACAGAGTACGCTAACAAGGCGAATGTACTCGTACAGAGTACATTAAACATAATTTGAACTTATTTCTATTATTTTGTTGTTTGAAATACGATAAAAAAGTAGTATTATTCGGCAATGCCGTCTTTTATGTAAAAGTATTTACTACTTTTTTTTTTTTTTAAATTATTTTCCTTTTTCTTATGTTTGCTACGGACTTGTTGCAATTTGTTAGCACACAGCGAAACACACTTGAAACAACAACAACAATAACAACAACAACATTTTAGTGAAATATGTACGAGTATGTATGTTGCTGCTGCTAGTACTGCTGCTGCTCATTAGTTTATATTATTCCATGTTTCGAGATTTGTTGTTTGTGTTGAGTGATTACTTACTAACGTTGGCAATATTTGTCACTGTATTGTTACCGTTACGGTTTGTGTTGTGGCTGTTAGTGGCTGTTTGTTGTTGTTGTTGTTGTTGTTATTGTGGTTCATAGAGATTTTCTTTTCATTTTGTTCTAAATTTCTTTTTTCTCTGTTGCTGCTGCTGCTACTGCCATAGTTGTTGTTATTTTCTGTTGTTGTTGTTGTTGTGGTTGTTGTTGTTGTTGTGGTTCTTATTATTATTGCCCTACGCGTATACTGGCGTCTGCGAATGTACATACGTACGTATGTATGTACATTTCTGCAAATTGCTTGCTCTTTTTTCTTTGTGCCGAGAAATTATTAGAATGGATTCAGTGTCATGTTGTTATGCTGTTGCTGTAGTGTTGGTTGCTGTTGTTGTTGTTGTTGTGTTTTTATGTGTGTTACTGTATGCTTGTAATAATTGTGTTGCGCTTGTTGTCACAATCATGACATTTTCCAACAACTTATCATTAAAACAAGAGAAAAGAATTTAAGCATAAAAATTTCTATTTGTTTTTAGAAATTTTCTATTTCTTAAGAATCTTAAACTATAAAAATACTTAGTGTTAATTTTGTTTGCAAAAAAAAAATCAATCGAAAATACGTAGTCATTACTGCTAAATTGGTAAAGTAATGACTATAATTGTTAAAGAATGAGTATTTTCGGTTGATTTTCAAATACGATATTTATTTAGTCCAGTTTTTTTTTCCTTGTAAGTGTTGGAAATGGGTCAAAGCACTTAACGTTTAGGATTAAATTAAATTTTCTATGTTGTTTATTTTCATTGCAGAAGACTGTGGATTTTCAGCCCTCAATAGCATTCAGGAGGACTGGAGCACAAAAAAGGGCCACAAAAGGGAAAATATAAAATACATAAACACGGAAGCATACAACTTTGTTACTCTGAAAATAATAAATGACGAAATTCTAAATTAAAATCGTGGATATTTTAATAGTAAGAAACATATATATGTACATACATATCGTTCATGTACACACATCCATCCGTACATCGATACATAAATAAAATTGCCAATCAAATTGATAGTAGTGAAAAAAGCATCAGCACGAACGATTAAAAATAAGAGAGCAAAAAAAGTTAAGAGAGTGAGAGAAAATAAATTAAAAAGCAAGCAAGCAAAACGAAAAGAATTTAATTATATTTTCTAATAAAATTAGATGCTAAACGAGAGACGTTGGGCTGTGCACCGACGAGAGTGCCGAACGTCAACGTGCCGAGCGACAACGCAACTGCCATGATTAAACGACGCTGTAAGCCGTCGCGTAAACGTCGCGTTGCGGCGACAGAGACAGAAGCAGTGCTCTCGGACTTGCTGCGAACGGAGTACGAAGCGTTTTCACTACATCAAAACCACGCCGAAATTCTTGCGAAAATTTACTACTATTTTATGAATTCTGTAGGAAATTCGTTACACTACGGCACTTTTCGATGAAACCGTTATTTCGATGAGAAGACGTTATTTAAAAATATTTAAAAAAGAAGCACAAAATTAGCTAAAAATGAAACCAGTTGGAGAAACTTTCTAAGTTTTCTGTGTTTCCATGTTTTTAAGTTTTTAAGTACGACGGTTTTCCAGAATTTTTGCTACTTCTAAAAGATTAGAAACGACAGCACTGAGTAAAAGCATTGTAAAAGAGCAGCAGCCAACTGCACCAGCTGCAGCACAGCAACAGACGCAGCAGAGTAACAGGAAATGCCGCAGAATAAGCAACAACGAGAGAAAGGTCGTCAGTCTGGACGTCGCCAGTGGTGCTGTTTTTTTTTTTGTTGTTTTTTGGCAGCGAAGGAAGGAGACCCATTGAACTTTTTCAAAATATCGTTTTAGTTTAGACACAACGACAACAATAACGAGTACATTTCGCCAACATTTACATTAGTGTCCTTCAACTCCAGAGATTTTCACTCACAGTAAAAAATACCGGAGCAAACAAAAATTTGACGCTTAACGCTTATGTAAACAGAGTCTTGGTAGCTGCTAAATACATGAATACGAAACTAACGAACGAAAGCACAAACTCGCTGCTTTCAACACTCGGCAGCGGTGCTCGCAAAAAGCAAAAACAGCATCAGCAAGAACAACACAATTTGCTATAACTATTAAATACGAATGGAGAAAAGTTAGAAAGAGAGACAGAGAGAGAGAGAGAGAGAGAGAGGGAGAGAGAGAGAGAGAAAGAGAAACACTTCACTGTGGTATCTAAATAAGCGCGTTGTGCGTTGCGTTGTGCTTCTCCTACTCAAAGCAACACTGAGCTGAACTGAAATAAGAGCATTGCGCCAACATGTGTTTGTGTTCTTGTTCTTCTTACAAAGAGAAGGAAAATATGTATTTTTGAAATGGCAGACTTTAAATTACTTAAAGATTCAGCTTTTATAAACTTATTGTGGCATCCGCAAAACATATTGCGAAGTTTTCAAATGCTAAAAGAAACAAGAAAAATTCTAATTATTTGCGAACTGTTCAATACCACTTTTGATTCCATCTGTGCACATAGTTTGCACATTTTGGTGCTCAAATGAAATAATTTCTGCGCCAACTTCACTTCTTAGCGCATGTCAAAATTGGAAATTCGAATTGCTTTGCGCCAGCGCGTTGCTTATTTCTGTCACTTTCATAAGACTGCGTGTTCCAATTTCATTTTGACAGCAACACAACGCAACGCACAACGCGCTTAATTAGGCACCACAGTCAGTTAAGCAGGTGTCTATAAACGAGAGAGGATTAAGAGCTCCAAGAGAATGATTTTAAGAAAGAGAAAAAAAGCGATTGAGAAATGAATTTGAGATTGGAGAACTGGAAACAACATTTATCAAATTTATCGATGACCGCCATGTAAATTTATAGATCGTACATATAGCCGTTAAATTTCCTTAAATCGATTTATTATAAATTTTCCAAAACGAACGATCGAGCATGAATGGAAGGATTTGGGATTAAATTTAATTCCAATCCTGACTGGAAGGAATGGAATGCTTTTGGTGAAAAATCTTTCGTTTTGAAGTCTTGAAGTCTTGAAAAAAAAATTGTTGCATAATAAAAATACTTTTCTCTCTGTATTTTTAATATTCGAATATTTTTTTAAAATTCTTAAACTGGAAAGATATATGAGAATACTTCCAATAGTGATATATATATTTCCAAAATAAAACTATGGACAATTTCACAATTCCTGCAGCCTTAATTATCTTAACTTATAGATTAAAAAAATTAACAGAAAGTTAACTTACAGAATAAAATTTAATACTACTATTAAATTTGTCTCATTTGAAAAGATTTTCAATGGAAAATTTGAATTTTTTTTCTGGAACTTTCCAAAAGATTTTATAAATTCAATGTTATTATCAATGAATATAAAAATTATTACAATACAAAACGAAAAAAAAAGAAAGAACTAAGACTAAGACTGGAAAGATTTATTGGAATGTTGTTGGAGTAATTGGAATATACTGAAATGAAGATTAAAATGGTAGAGATAGTTTATAGTGTAATAATTGTTCGAAGAGTGAAAGTGATCGCTAAGAGAGTACATAAGAATTGTGATTTGTCTTTCCAGTTTAAAAGCAAAAAAGTTCATTAAAAACTTTGGGAATATCAAGAAACAAAGTTTATAGGAGCTTTATTATTTTTACTGATCCTATTAACTAATTGCAACTGTTGATTGCGATAAAAGCGTGTAAAGAGGCGATAATTATGGAGTAATGAAAACAGTTTAATTGAAAATTTAAGTACATTCTGATTGAAAGATGATTGAAATGGATGCTTCAGCGCAAAATATTGAAAGTAAAGTAAAGAAATGTAGAAAAAAACATTTTTTTAAAAATACGAGTATGTTTATTTTTATGTATTTTATTAATTATTTAATTTATACCATCCAAGGAATGCTTGTCAGGGCCGGGCAAGCAGAACGCAGAAAGCAAATAATTCATTAAAATGTTGCGCTCATGGCGCGCGTCGACGTTGATGTGTAGCGCGCGCGTCAAGCATAAAAAAAAAATTCAGTCTAATGATTGCGACGTTATCGCAAGCATGACTGATACTATATACTCATCGAGTAAACGAGTATATATGTATGCATATTTTCCTGAGTTCTTAAGTAAATTTTAGATAATTCTGCTGCTATTTTTTCTAGAATATTTGCACTAGTTCAATCCAGTGTAGTCGCGACTAACTCGACTCGACTCGACAAAATCAAAAAAAATACGTCGCTTCAGTCGTTCTGATAAACACAAAAAAAATTATACAAAAATGCAACGAAAATTTATGCAAAATTTTTTAAATACGAACAGAATGAATGAATAAATAATTTCAAAGTATTGAGAGAGAAAAAGAGATATTTAATGTTTCTCAGAGTTTCGGCAGAGTCTGTCGCAAAATTTTCTCTATGAGAGTCTTGTTTCAGTTTATTTTCTCTCATGCGGTTTTGTCCAATGTCACTAAATAGCAATAACAAAACACTTTGAAAAATTTTAATGAAATTTTTTGAAATGAAAAATATTTTGATTCTTATATCAAATGTTATTTGAATAAATATTTGATGAGAATGAATCCATTTTTCGTTAACAATGAATCGTTAACAATGAATCGTTAACAAAAAGTTGTTAAATGGATGAATTAATTTTTACAAATGTTATTTAGATAAATATTTTAATGAAAATAAATCCTATTTATTCATTAACAACGAATCGTTAACAATGAATTGTTAACAAACAGTTGTTAAACGGATGAACAATTTTTTCATTTATTCATTAACAATGAATCAATCGACCATTCTTATGTATTATCAAGTTGTTAAATGGATGAATAATAAATAAATCAATTTGCACAACCGATGAACAATGAGTTCAATTTTTTTTGCGGATGAACAATTTATATATGTATGTATATTTTTTTAATTCATGACAAATTAATAAATTTGTTCAATGGATGAACTGTGAAATAACTATTAATCAATTTGTTGAACGGATTCACAATGAATAATTTTATTTAATGAATGAATTATAAAGAGTGAATAAATTTTTTTAAGCAGAAATTAAGTGAAATTTGTGCAACGAATGTATTCACGAATAAATTTGTTGAGTGGGTTAAATATAAATTAATTTACTTAATGGGTGAACAATGAACAATTAATCTAGTCAATGGATGAATATATGTCAATGCAGTGAATTCGTTATGGGACTGATTGATGGCTGACGGATGAACAATTATATGTATGTAAATGATTCATCAGATGAATAAAGTGTGAACATAAGAAGATAAATCTTATGAAGAATCTATTTAATAATTTAGAATCAAAGGAATGAATTAACGAATGAATTAATGAAATCAAATTATAATATGATAAAGCACATTATGTATGTATGTATATGAAAAACAATTTTTTTTTTTGAAATTGTTTGATGAAAAAAAAAATTAAGAACAAATATTTGATTTTATCAAAGAAAATTTAATTTAAAGAAAAAATTTTATCGTATGATTGAAAAATTAGAGTGCGTTACTTACGGTAACAACAACAACAACAACAACAACAACAACAACAACAGCAACAAAAAGAAAGGGAAAACGAGAACAACAACAACAACAACAATCACTTTTAGTACAGATTGCAATCAATTTAATTGAATTTGGTTTTTGATGTAAATAATGACGACGACAGCAAAAATCTTTCACAGAAAACAACAAGTACAACAACAGCAACAACAACAACGACCACTACCACAACTACAACAACAAACACCTGGCACGTTGACAACAACAACAACGACGACGAGAGAAACCCACAACGACAAAACAAATACAACGCTTAAAACTTTGTAAAGAACTCAATAAAGGTTTTTGAAATGTTTATCGACCCAAGTTAATGTTGAAGATGACGATGATGATGATGATGATGATGATGATGATAATGATGATGGTCATGATGTAAAGTAATGGGAATTATGATTGACAGGATCAATTTTATGAGGATAATTATGACGACAGCCATTACGATTGAGATTGAGATTGAGATGAAGACGATGGTAATGAATGATGATTGAGATGATGATTGATGGCAATGAATGAATGAGAGAAAATGATGATAATAATGATGATTGTATTTATAATTAAGATAATAAATTTAATGAAGATTATATGATTATGTTATATGAATTTTATGAAGATAAATATGATTGACAGAATAATTGAGATTTTTTTATGAGGATGATTGTAATTATGATTGAGTGGGATGATTGAGATCATGATTATGATCAGGATATACATACATACGGTAGATAGTCATGAGATGATAACTATGATCAGAATAATGGTAATAATGGCAATATGATTGAATTTATTCATTTAGTATTTGAGAAGACAACTAAGGATTTATGATTGAGACGATGACTGAGATAATAATTGAGAGAAAGGTATAATGGTAATAATGATTAATATGAAAAATGAAGACTTACGCTTCGGCCAATCCACACAATGTTTGTCGATAAAATAGTAGCAAAGAATAGCAAATAGCTGTTGTTGTTGTTTTTGTGCCTACTGTGTATCTACAGCAGACTACAGCAACTTATAAATAATTGCTGAGCGAGCGAGCGAACAAACGGTGGTAATAAATTAAGTGTAGCTACAGTATAGTTAAATTCTGCGACAGAGAAATCAAAAGCAGCAGATTTGATTGAGTTACGTGTAGGTATTTAAAAAAAAATATATTTTTATATAAAAATTAAATTAGAATCCTTGTGAATAAACTGCGAGTGCGTTACAAGAGACAATGATATTGACAAGTTTGTGATGGATGACATCACTATGGCGAATTCGAATGCGTTGGAGACTATAAAGGTATTTTCCATATTGTATTTTAAACTGGATTGTTATGTCGAATACTTTGTCGAGTTTTCGACATTTTCGACATGTCGAATACTTTGTCGAGTTTTTGACATTTTCGACATGTCGAATACTTTGTCGAGTTTTCGACATTTTCGACATGTCGAATACTTTGTCGAGTTTTCGACACTTTCGACATGTCGAATACTTTGTCGAGTTTTGGACATTTTCGACATGTCGAATACTTTGTCGAGTTTTCGACATTTTCGACATGTCGAATACCTACCTACGGTAGACTACTAAAACAAATTGGAGTAGATGACCACAAAATTGTCGAAAACTCAAAAAAATGTACCTTCATCAATTACAATAAGAACAAACGAACGCTACAAAAATTTTTCGATGAAAAATAAATGAATTTCAAAAAAATCATTTTTTAAGTTTCTCTAAAACATTCAAATTTCAGAGTTTTCGACAAGGTTGAGGTTTCGACATTTGAAAAAAACACTACAGTTTTCGACATAGACTACATACAAGGTCCAAAAATTCTTGTCGAATGCCAACATGAACCCAAAGAATGATTCCGTGGAATGTTTTATTTATGTATCGTATATTGAATGCAACGAATTATAATTTAAATACTTTTTGGGGCACAAAAAAAAAACGCATTTGTCGCACATTAACAGCAGGATAACTTGAAAACTTTTACTCGTGATGAAGACATTTTTGAGAACGACTCTGACGGCTGAGGTTTTTGAGTCCATTAAAAGCCTTGAGGCAAGTATTTCTTGTTGGATTTCTGGCCGCTAATGGTGAGGACCTCGTATTGTCCTGAATTTTAAAGCTGTCTACTAACTACGAAAATCCAATAGGTCCAGACACAAAAGAGCCCACATGAATCCAAAAAGGCTCTACATACTCAAAAGCGATTTCAGAGCGATTCAGAGCATTCTTTTCATTTCGAACGATCCTCTTCGTTTCGTTCGTCGAGTGGCCGTGTTTGTTGAGAGGCCCGTTTAAACGTTAAACGTTTTTATTGTGCATCGAGGCGAACAGTATCTGTCCTGTTTCTGTGTCCGAGTATTCTTTATACTCGTACAATATATCTATTCATACTCATAGTTATATACATCGTTGATTCAGAGCCATGGATCTTCGTGTGACTGACTGACTGACCGCTGTTTTGGTAGCGTCTGCCAGTTCGTATTTATCTACTTCATTATTAACCCTTTTCCAGCGTTGCTTTTGTTCAATTTTAACACTTAAACGCACTTGCTTTTGGCATTAAAATGAATTCATTTGCGAAAAACAACTAAATATTCAGTGGCAGTGCCAGCAACAACTCAATGACAACAATAACAATAACAACGACAGCAGCAATAACAGCGCCACCACTAAAAGATTGAGCATATTTAATTTCGGTTTTTTTTTGGTCCTCTCTTTTATATATTTATACGATATAGTACTTGAATACAACTTCATACGAGTTGAACACATGCGCTACTCAAGCCTCTCTACAGCCGCAGCCCCCTCCCTCTCGACCATACCCACCCACAGCAACTCACTTACCCTCCTCACTCTCACCCTTACCCAACGCATCAATATCAACCGACCAACCGTGCCATTGCTCGCTGGCTGACGACCTGCCGTCATCGTCAACGTCGGCTATTCTCATTGCCGACACAGACTTACTTACTTACGTACGTTACGTGTGTAGAACAAAAAAAATTCCTACATAAAATAAGAGAATAAAAGACAAAATAAAATTAAAAAAAAATTAAAATAAAATATTTGCGCAGTTAATTTGCGATTTCCGCTCTAGTAAAGTAATGAAAAATTATAAAAAAAAGTACCGTATACTCGATAGTGGCATAGAACAACGGAAAGAAAGGAACAGAGGATACTCTATCCTCTGATCCGGTAGAGGCAGAGAGAGAAGGCAATGAGAGTGAAAATGTTTGATAGCAAGACGTACAGAAAATGACAGGCGGAAGATTATAAGGAGAAGGGTCATTTAGAAAAGAAGAAAGGGGGCGAAAGAAGGAGAAAGGGAGGCAGAGAAAAGGGGTAAGCTAGTAACGACCGCTCACGAAAGACTGAGCGGTGAAAGAGACCGATAGCCTGAAAATAAGACAGAAGTAGCAGGACAGAAGTAAGACGACAGATAGACATTTTACAAAAAAAAAGTGTAGGCTCAAATAAACGAATGAATAATGAATAATGAACAATTAACAATGAATAATGAATAATGAATAATGAATAATGAATAATGAATAATGAATAATGAATAATGAATAATGAATAATGAATAATGAATAATGAATAATGAATAATGAATAATGAATAATGAATAATGAATAATGAATAATGAATAATGAATAATGAATAATGAATAATGAATAATGAATAATGAATAATGAATAATGAATAATGAATAATGAATAATGAATAATGAATAATGAATAATGAATAATGAATAATGAATAATGAATAATGAATAATGAATAATGAATAATGAATAATGAATAATGAATAATGAATAATGAATAATGAATAATGAATAATGAATAATGAATAATGAATAATGAATAATGAATAATGAATAATGAATAATGAATAATGAATAATGAATAATGAATAATGAATAATGAATAATGAATAATGAATAATGAATAATGAATAATGAATAATGAATAATGAATAATGAATAATGAATAATGAATAATGAATAATGAATAATGAATAATGAATAATGAATAATGAATAATGAATAATGAATAATGAATAATGAATAATGAATAATGAATAATGAATAATGAATAATGAATAATGAATAATGAATAATGAATAATGAATAATGAATAATGAACAATGAACAATGAACAATGAACAATGAATAATGAATAATGAATAATGAATAATGAATAATGAATAATGAATAATGAATAATGAATAATGAATAATGAATAATGAATAATGAATAATGAATAATGAATAATGAATAATGAATAATGAATAATGAATAATGAATAATGAATAATGAATAATGAATAATGAATAATGAATAATGAATAATGAATAATGAATAATGAATAATGAATAATGAATAATGAATAATGAATAATGAATAATGAATAATGAATAATGAACAATGAGCAATGAACAATGAACAATGAATAATGAATAATGAATAATGAATAATGAATAATGAATAATGAATAATGAATAATGAATAATGAATAATGAATAATGAATAATGAATAATGAATAATGAATAATGAATAATGAATAATGAATAATGAATAATGAATAATAAATAATAAATAATGAATAATAAATAATGAATAATGAATGATAAATAATGAATAATGAATAATGAATAATGAATAATGAATAATGAATAATGAATAATGAATAATGAATAATGAATAATGAATAATGAATAATGAATAATGAATAATGAATAATGAATAATGAATAATGAATAATGAATAATGAATAATGAATAATGAATAATGAATAATGAATAATGAATAATGAATAATGAATAATGAATAATGAATAATGAATAATGAATAATGAATAATGAATAATGAATAATGAATAATGAATAATGAATAATGAATAATGAATAATGAATAATGAATAATGAATAATGAATAATGAATAATGAATAATGAATAATGAATAATGAATAATGATTAATGAATAATAATTAATGAATACTGCAAAATTACTAATAGACGATTAATGAATAAAAAATTGATCAACAACAGGAAGAGCAAAAATAATATTCTACATTAAACCAATTAAATCGACTACATTCGTACGTGCAAAGGATGTACGTTTTTTTCAATTTTTCATACGCTCAACGTAATCAACAGATTTCACTCTGTTGCTGTGCAAACTCCACTAACAAGCTGCATCACAACAACAACAATTATAACACAGCCGGCTGCAGCAACAGCAACAGCATCAACATCCAATTATTTTATATAGTATATACGTACTTGTATATACATACATACATATGTATATCTTTTTCTCTCTGGCAAAATGCTTTGAGAAGAAGAGCAAAAAACTTGGATTCTTTGCTTTAAAAATGGGCGAGCTTCATCAAATGCGGACGGCTTTAGCTTCAGCTTCAGCTACGTCTTCGGCTCTAACTTCGCTACGGTGGTACGAAATTCATTTTCTATGGAGGATGGAAGCGTTGGCCGCAGGTGGAGTATGTTTAGGTGGAATCATGGCAATCTTGGTGGGACATAGTGCCAGCCTCCTCGTTCGCCCAGTCGCCTTCTGCCTTCTACTCTCTCTCTCTCCGTTGGTAAACTTATTTTACTTTAAATCGAATGAAATGCGACCATTTCACTCAAGCGCCCATTCATGCATGCGTTGTTGTTGTTGTAGTTGTTTTAGTTTCTGGCTGTTGCTGTTGTTCTTTTTGTTGTTGTTTTTGCTGTCATCAATTGGTGAGCAACTAGAAAGAGTTTCCAAATGTTTGCACAAATTCTCGTTCATCAAGCTTTGCTGAAGATTTTTAAAATGTCAGAGACTGAAAAAGGGTTCAGCGAGTGAGAAGGAGGCTAGTGCCCCCCTCAGTGGCAGCTGTGGGAAGAAGAAACACAGAGAGAGAGAGAGAAACGCGCAGCAAAATTAAGCTCAAAAACTCAAAACTAGGCTGCTCCGGCCCACTTGTCATGCTTGTGCCATCACATGTATGTCACTCATCCATACTGCCTTCAACATTTGCCATTCTTTATTCATTTTCATGCAATTTCTGCCGCTTCTTCTACTCCTCCTCCTCCTCCTCCTCCTCCTTCATCGTCGTTTTCTGTTCTGATTTGTGCGCATTTGATTTAGTAGTAAAGACTTTTTAAGTGCCGTAAGGAAATAAGAGGCGGCTGTTTTTCCCTTGCAATACACCCCCACCCTTTCCCCTTCCCACCGCGTCCAACCCTTACAAGTCTTCTTGAATTTAGCATAACAAAAGAAGGTTTGTTTGTGAACAAGCAACGGCAGCGGCAGCGGCAGCGGCAGCAACCATTCAAAAGTTCAAAGTTTCATTTAATTTTAAAATTTAATTTCAAGAAAACGATATTGATTTTAAGTGTTTTTGCAGGCGTTCAAGAATGAACAAAGTTGCATGCAAAAAAATGTCTCAAGGAATTAAAAAAAATGTATCATACACTGAACTGAATCTTTCTGAAAAGTAAGAAAACAAATTAACGATTAATAAAAAAATACTAAGAAACACAAAATATATATATAAATTAAACTACTTTAGTATAAATCTTCAACTAATTGGCTGAAAATCTCGTTGAAAATCTCGTTTGATAAAGTGTGTTATCTATATTTTGAACTATTGTGATGTCAAAATTGAACACAGAGGTTGAAGGTTTTTTGGGTTCATAATAAAAATACTTCGCACTTTCAGCTAACTTCTCAGTTAACAAAATAGATTTTGTTAATACTTTTTTAGTATAAACATTCAACCCAAAGGTTGAAAATCCTAATTTTTATAGTAATTATTAAATTTATAGTAATTTTTCTCAATTTTTATAGTAAGAAAAGCAAATTTTCGATTGAAAATCTTCTATATATTGCCTTGAATCAGCCATAAAAGTTATAAAATAGTACAGTTGAGTAAAAAAATCCAATAATATCTCCTAAAATACTAAAAAAATGGTGTAAAAAAATACTAAAATATGGAAGTTAAAAAATAGATTTTTTTTTAGATTTAAAAAAATAAAAACCGACTTGTTTTAATAAGAACATAACAAGAACAATAACAACAATAGCACTCAAATTTTGAAATTATTTAAATATTTTCTGATGATCAGCTTTTTTTCCCAAAGATTTAAGGTTTTTTGTATTTTGAAATTGTCGAATTGACTTCAATTGATATGGATTTTATTGTGGCAAGGTAAGGTGCCGCAGAGTACCACCAACTTATGCCTTACAAAATCCAGTTTATCTATTAAATAATTTAAAGTTCAGTTTATAACCGACAAAAGCAAGGTTCGTCATTAAAAAATGCATGGTGATGCAATAATTGTTGTGTCTTTACCATACGTTTCTTTTCAAAATTTTTTTTTTTTTTTTTAGCTCTTTTACTTGAAAAATCAAGAGTGGTTGTTGTTGTTCTTATTGTTGGTGGTGTTTGTCTTTGTTATTATTGTTGCCAGTGTTACCATCAATAGTTGTAGTTATTGTTGTGGTAGTTGTTGCTTCAATTTCAGCGATAACCAAATTCATTAATGATAAATCGTTTATGAATCATCGACGACAGCTTTAGTATGTCGGCAGTGTATGATTTTACTTTGTTTTTTTTTATTCTCGGAAGATTGTAATTTTACTGAATTTTTAACCTCGCTCTTTTATTTATTTAATTTTTTTTTATTATAAATTTAATTTTTTATAATAATTTATAACAGTTAACACAAATTTCAATTTTCAGCCAAATTCATTTTTTGTTGATAATAAAAATTAAATTGTTTTAGTTAAAATGACAATCGACGATGCCAATTTGCTCTCATTGTCTCACCTCTCTCTGGCAGTCGACAATCTCGATAATACTTGATTTGCCACCACAATTCATGCACGATGTGGTGAAATGTCATGCAGGATTCGTTGATGTTTTCATAAAGACATGAACTGCAGGAAAATTTGTTTGTTTGTCTGTTTGTGTGCTATTATAGTTATTTTTTCTCTCTTTCTTGCTGTCGTTGCTGTTGTTGTTGTTGTTAACCTGGCAGTTTTTTTTTCTTCTTTGCTCTTTTCTAATTGTATATGTTTTCTTTTTGGGTTTATGTGCTGCACACTGAATTCAACAAAACAAATAACAACAACAACAAAAGCTCCAATAACAATACAAACGACTCCAAAATCAACCCAAGTGTGACGACAGCATAAAAATTCGAACTTATTAGGGTCAAGTAGTAGAATTTTATTTTTTAATGTATTGTATTATGTTAGTATAGACCCAGTTAAAATATATATGTCTATGAGTGCTGGCATTTATGTGTGTGTGTGTGTGTGTGTGTGTGTGTCGCAATAAATATATATGTATGTATTTTCAAAAAGTTTTCGTTTTAGTGGCAGCAACGCATGAAATCACTTTAAATTATACAAATGTTACTACTAAGTATAAAAGTTAAATATTAAACACAAACTAGAATTGTAATATTTGTTCTCATAACAAATTGCAACAACAATAGTGGAAAAATTAAAAAAAAAAATTAGAAAAAAACTTTGAACGTTAGTAAAAAGAAAGACATTCAAAAGGCAGCTTCTTACTAAATGAAGAATAAACAACGGCTTTTCTACTTTAAAATTAATATAAAAATTTTGAGAATGCAATGAAAATTAATAAGTTCAGCAATTGTCAAAAGGTCAATCGAAAAGTTTTGAAGATTTATGAATATTAAACCTTTTTTTTTTTTAAAAACACTCTTTTGAACGATCTTTATTTTGAAGCTGCGGAACAAACGGACTCGACGGGGCTTTAAATTGTCGAGATTACCATTCACATTCACATATTATTTCCCGTTGTATTTTTAATAGAAGTCTATTCTCTCTATTGCTTATAAGCGAATAGATTTTAATACAATTTTGTAGCTTAAAATGCCTTTTTTCCACCTAAAATGCTTTTATTTTTATATTATAAGTATGGCGATAAATCTGCAGCCTAAAACGGAACATCACAAAGTAAAAATAATAATAATACCAACAAAAAGTCATATTCCCAAAAGGGTAGATAGAACAGAGTCCATTGCCTTAAAAAAACGTTTGATCTTTCTTTGTATTAATTCTTTTGATTCCTTCTAAATGATGATGACTTTGAAATAATGATGAAACACAAGAAAGAAATCTACTAATTTTTCGATAAAAGAATGATGATGAAGTGTCTACAGAAAACAATGATGATGGTATTGTTGCGGTGGCGGTTACTTTTTTTACTTTTGTACCTTCTTAAGGCAAAATCTGCCAAGAAATAATACGATTTAATAGAATTTTTAACTAATGTCACAAAATATGTATTGTATTATTAAATTTTAGTAGTACCAACAGTGACTTAAAAAACAACAACGACAACAACAACAACGACAACCATATTTAGTAGAACTATGATGATGAAAATCGTGACAAGAAAATGTAGGAACATGCGCAGTTCTTAACGATTTTACAAAATTGCTATTTGTCTACATGTTTTTTTTTTTTTGTTTTTACGCTTTCTTTTTTATTTGATTTTCTCTGCCGACCGCACGACGCTGCATGCTGCAAAACTTTAAAAAATTGGAAAAATTAAAACAGTTAAAAAATTGCGCAAATTGTTGAAGCAAAAACAAGGGTTAATCAAAAGAGATATGATTTTCAAGAGATCATTAAATGATTACTCTCAGAAGATGAGAGAAAGAGGTAGTGAGAGAGAGTTGAGAGAAAAGAGGCAGGGAGAGAGCAAGGAGAGTGAGTAAAACCTAAAACCTACAAATAAGCAAATGGTGAGCGAAAAGTATTCAACTTTTTAGGGCAATAAAAAAAATTTTCTATTACAATAAAAAAAAAATTTTTTTTTTTATAAGAAATTTTACAAATTACAAAAAAAATTGTAAATAAATTTTAATGTATTATATAAGTACGAGTATATATATAAACGTGTTAACATTTAAGGGTCATTATTTTCATGTTATAAACCGTTTTTCATGTTATAATTTTTGTTTTTCAAATTATTTATTATGTTCTGGCAGCAAATGAGAGTTATGAAAAAGTTTATATGATACATTTTTTTAATTACAAATACTTTTCCTTTTTCTTCTTTCCATCAATATTCTTAAAGTTATGAAAGAGTTATGAAAAAGTTAAGACGTTAAGTTTTTTTTTATTACAAAAGGGCTCAATACTTTTTATTCTTCAGCCTCAATATTCCTTGCTCTTCATCTGAAGTTACTCATACGCAGTGATGTTCAGATTTTTAAAAAAGAATTTAAGATTTTAAAAAAAAATTTTATTAGAATTTTGATTTTATTGACCTTAGAAAAATTTTTTAAATTAAATTTAATTTTTTTTAAGGGTTTTTGTGAAAGACAAAAACCTTTAAAGAAACTCTTGCTGAAGATTTGAAGTATGTACAAGTACAGGAAGAAGTCAAGAAAGAAGAAAAATAAGAAGAAGAAGAAGATTTTATCGCCATCGGTAAAGGCAAAAATTTTCTAAGATTAATACGCGCTGTCTTTTTGCTGAAGATGAAAGAGAATGAGAATAATGAGAAGGAAAAATGTCATGGGATGAACAAACCAGTTGAACAAAGACATACTATCGCTACAGCAGACGGAAATTAAATGTCACTTCCGGTTACACGCTGACAAGACGCCATTCGGTCGTGCTCATAATACTCGTACCTTCACGCAATGCCTTCGAAATAATTGAAATGAAGAAAAAAAAAGAATGACACTAAAATAGACAACAAAACAGCCATAAGCGGAAAATATTATGAAAATATTGGTATTAGCTTGTAACGACAAATTTCTACATACATATATCTAATAATAACAATAACAACAACAAAAACTACTATACGTCTCAAGTGTCTTCATGTTTATCTGTTAATAAAACACAAAACAAAATCTTGCTCGAAATTGCGCTACGATTGGCTCATTTCTCAATCAATTCTATCAACAGCAGGACACGCCACTGCGTTGCCAAAACAATATAACGAGCAAGCAACATGTTGTTAATACATAGTTGTTATTGCTGTTGTTTAAGCCTCTGTAATGCGTGCGTACGTATATATGTATGTATGTGTGCGTTACGTTAATCAGTTATTCGTAGGCATGTCATGAGCGAGAAGCAAGGAATCTCAAGAGAAACGTCACAGAACCCACAAAATACAAAAGAGAAAAAATGTTTAACCCTTGTACGATTGTACAAAAAAAAAAATCGTCCATCATACAAAACGCGGGATTCCATACTTTTTCGAAGGGTCGGGAAAAAACGTGCGTAACTTTATTATCATCAATAACGTATAATCCTTAAAGTTACATTTAATAGGATACACGGTCGAAAGTTGAAAAAAATAAAAAATTTTTACGTTTCGTGTAAAATAATTTATGTAAACAAAACTCTTTTATCTCGCCGCATGAGAACATAATACGGCCTGACAAATTTAATTGGACAAAAAACAAGAAAGTGTTTAGAAAGGATTTAGGAAGGAACTCTTTTAGGAAGAATTAATATTTGCTCTTTGAGTAGACGATTTCCAAAAAAAAATGACTTAAATGGGAAAAATGATTTATAATTTTTCTTGACGCTTGAGTAAAAGGTATTTTTAAGATGTATAATTTATTTTTGATTATAGATTTTCATCGCTTATAGACGTTGAATGTGATAAAACTTTATTTTTATGTGAGACTATTTTTTAGGTTAAATTTTATGCGACGGCCTCTCACTTAACTTAACCCTAAATGAACTTTATTGACAAAAAATAATTAATAAATGAATTTTTAATAAGAAAACTTAAAAAACAACAATTCAATCAATATAATAAAATCAATTATTCGCGATTTATTTCAATGTTTCCAATTTAAGCGGACAATCGTATCAGGGTTAAAGAGAATAACACCAACAACAACAGCAACACCGAAAAGCAAGAGAGCAGCAAAAAAAAAAAAAAAAACAAAACTGTTGCAAAATGAGCAACAGTTTCGAAATGATGTCACATGTTGCTGGCTGTTCATACTCGTATTGCTATTGTAAATAACAACAACAACAACAACAAGAACAACAACAACAACAAGCGTGTTGTCACATAATGCGATTGCGAAATAAAATGAAAACAACAAAAACAGCCACTATCGAGAATAATAAAATGACAACAAAACTAAATATAATATAATAAGAAAAACAATAGCAGCTACAGCAACAACAACAACAACAACAACAATGGTATAGAAGAAAAACGAAAAAAAAAACACGGTTAATTTTTATCGAATCCAAGACCAAAACAAAGCTAAAACTAGTAGTAGCTGCAGCAGCCGCAGCAGCGGAGGCGGCAGTTGTTTTCGTTGTTCTTGTGATAACATTTGTAATTGTTGTAATTGCTCTGATATTGTATCGTAATTGCAAGACGAGTCGACAGCAGAAGGCGACAGTGAAAATTAGTTCGATGACGCCAACAGCCCAAATCGCAATAGACATCTTTTCGTTAGATCTCTCTGGCTGTCTGCTGTCTGCCTTCTTTCGCAATGGGTGTGTGTGTGTGCATGTGGGTGTGTGTGTGCATGTGGGTGTGGGTGTGGGTGTGTGTGTGGGTGTCTGTATATTCATTGAATATACGAAAATATCTCGTATTGTTAAGAGAATCATCTATCGATCGCTGTACAGCTGGATATTTTTGCTTAAAAACTAGCCCAAAATCGAAGTTATAAACATTTGAAAGTTAAGTTAAAAAACTTTAACTAAAAATCCATTCGTTATACTTAAAAAACGTTGAATTATTTTCCTTCGTTGTATTGTGGAATAGATTTTACAGAGCTTCAAAAATAGCACAAAAGTAACGGGTGCGCCATCTTCAATGTCGGTTTTGTTGTAAACATTAAATAACTTCAACATTTATCAACCGATTGATTGGAGTGAACATGTTTTTGAAACGTCAGTTTAGTACAATGTTAAGTACCATGAGATTGGTGCTTCACACTGAAACAATGCGCCAAAATAGTGATGCTCGAAAAAGTGATGGAAATAGCTGCAAAAACGCAGCGGACATCTTTTGTGTCGGTCTATAAACATTGAATAACTTTAACATTTATCAATCGATTTACTTGAGTAAGTTGGTTTTTAAAAAAAAGTTATTCAATATTCACATACCGACATAAAAGATGGCGCACCCAGTACATAGTACAATGCAGTACAATACATACATACATATGTATGTATGAGATCTTGTATGTTAAAAAATCTTGTATGGTAAAAAATCGAGTAAATTTGTTTGAAGTTAGGAGAAGAATTCGGCATAAGGAGAAGGAATAACAGAACATAATACGTAATAATATCGTATAACAAGTTGTGAAACTTTCCAAATGAGTTTATCGATTTTGAGTACAAAGAAACAGGCGGACAAAAACAAACAAGTGGACAATCCAACAAACATGAGGATAGACAGACAGGCAGACAGACAGACAGACAAACAGACTGCAGATAGAAGGAAGTTAGCCAGACACAAAGCCACAAAGTTAAAGAGAACTCAATTCAACACAGTACAATCATTATATGCACCAGAATTCACCACGTATGTGGTCGGTCAGTCGCTCGACCAGCTTAGCAAAAATATTCCCATCAATTGAGGCTTTGTTTGATGAGATTTTGGCCACCACAAGATTTTGTCCTCGGCAGCAGTCGTGGTGAGTATGGCACAGCACTTGCAACGCAAAGCAGTAAAATAATCTGAAATGAACTGCACGAACTAAATGCAGTGTCAAGAGAATAATGTGTGAATGTTGTTTTTGTAGTCGTTGTTGTTGTAGTTTTTGCAGTGGGTGGTTTTTTTTTTAGAGACGAAGCGAAGTGACGAAGAACTTTCGCTGCATGCAGAAGAAATTAAAACGAGTAAAAGTTGTAAATTTGTTTGACAAGAAATTAGAAAGACATTGACGATGATCCGCCCCGCCCGTAGAGGCTTTGATTTCGTTTGAATTACGAGTATCAACGAGTTGGATGAAGCAGAGAGTGTTGGATGATACTACAATACTACACTCTCGGAATTTGTTGTTGGAGTAAGGAAGGTGGCTGGTCGGGATTAGCGCTTTAGTTTGTACTCTTGATGTGAGAGTAAAGCTGATTTTGTTGAAGAGTGAGCCCGTTAGAAGCGAGAACTCTCACCGAATCGTTTGGCGCCTCTCATAAGAACGACATGGATTCAACTAATTCGTTGTTGCTAAAAGAGTAAAAAAGAGAGAGAGAGAGAGAGAAAAGTGTGGAAAAGAGGATTGTTTTGCAGTTGGCCCATTAAATTTACATCCTTATGCCGTATAAACGAAGCATAAATTTTTCTGTTCTTTTTTAATTTTATGGATTTTGCTTGCAAACAGCAACAAAATTTGGAAATAGTAATGAACATGTTGGCTTGGCTGGCAGACTTCAATGTGAGGCTGTGCGCTACTCTCTCTTGCCTCCATAGCAAATCTCTAAAGGTACTAAACTCTCTCTCTCTCTCCCCCTCTCCCTCTCTCACTAATGTTGTTACCAGGTAAAACATAATTACATACGTATGAGCCTGCTGCTTTGTTTGCTTTGTGCTTAATTGCGAATTGGTTTTGGTAAACTATACGATGAAGACGAAAAAGACGAAAAAATTCATTAAATTTTATGTTTCTATTAAGCAGAAAAATCTAATATTAAATTAAATTTGGTAAATTGGTAAATTTTTCGACTCGACGAAAAATGTTACCAACGAGTTACGCTTAAATGGTAAAAGAAATACAACAAAATACAAAGTACTCGGTTTACAAAAAAACAGTTATTTGATTGAATTTACTAGAAATTATTATAAGCTAATAAAGGATAGAAGAAACTAATAAATAGATAGATATAAAAAAACTACTAAACGATATTTTTTTATAATAAATTTTGCCCATTATTGTCTAAAAATAATTGATAATTTTTAAGTTTTCCGAAAAATCATTATAAGTTGAAAATTAATGAACAATACTAGAAACTGTTCAATTGCTTAAACGCATGCATCACGCAATTTCATGTTCATACGTACTTCAGTATTCGTTTCATTTACTCAATTTCTTGAGAACTCAAGTCTCTTCATCTCTTCGCTCTTCAGACGAAAGGCAATTGTCATACTCTCTTTTAACTGTGGTACTTAATTAAGCGCGTTGTGCGTTGCGTTGCTGTCAAAATGAAATTGGAACACGCAGTCACCTATGGAAGTGACAGAAATAAGCAACGCGCTGGTGCAAAGCAATTCGAATTTCCAATTTTGACATGCGCTTAGAAGTGAAGTTGGCGCAGAAATTATTTCATTTGTGAGGTTTGCACCGAAATGTGCAAACTATGTGCACAGATAGAATAAATAGAGATATTGAACAGTTCGCAAATAATTAGAATTATTCTTGTTCCTTTTAGCTTTTTGCGAAATCTTCGCAATATGTTTTGCGAATTCCACAATGAGTTTATAAAAGCCCAATCTTTAAGTATTGTAACTTAAAGTCTTCAATTTTAATATATTTTTATTCTCTTTGTAAAAAGAACAAGAACACAAACGCATGTTGGCGCAACGCTTTTATTTCGGTTCAGCGTATTGCTGCTTTGAGAAGAGAAAGCACAACGCAACGCACAACGCGCTTATTAAGCTACCATAGTAAGTCATCATTCTGTGAATACAGCGGCCGACAAAATTTTGCTGTCGTTCTAAAGCAGAAGCTAAATTTATATTTTTCCGTAAGATTTTGACGTGATGAAATCAAATCTTAACACAAAATTTCTCTTTAGGCTTTCGAGATATAATAACTGTCTTAAATGTGCAAAAAATCGGTGCTTTACACAGTGTTTTAGGTTATGCTTGCTTCATCATGAGGCGTGTCTTTCGGCATAAAATTCGCCAAAGTACTTATTCTCACCCTTTCCTCCGCATTTTAAGTAAATGAAATATAATCTTTTCTTTGCGAGAAAGCGTCTATTCAAATTAATTACTTTGGCATCAAATGAAAATTGCAAAAAGAGACCAAAAACAGTTGAAAAATAGCAAGATTTTCAATGAGATTTTTTGGAGAGTTAAAAAAAAATTCAAAACAATTTATTAATTGGGTAACAAAACATTTAAAGTTTTGGGTAACGAAACAATTAAAATAATTCTGTTAGTGTGAGAAATTAACTTTAAAATAAAATTGTTTTTATTAAAAAGTGTTAATATTATACGGTGGCAAATTAATTAAAATATTAACAACTTTAACAACAGATTAAAGCAGAAATTGTTGTTACTCACTTCCTTTGAAATCCATTAACACAGCAACACTTTCCCGGCAGCTACCGTTCGTATACCCGATGCATACTCCCACGACTATGACTATTGGCTCGTTTACACCCTCGCCCACGCCCACCCTCCGCAACATCCACAATATTCCACCATCAAATCAAAAAGAGTGCTGGTCGATGAGGTTTAAAAACAACACTGACGCAACGACAGTAAACGACTACGTACGTAGTTGTCAGTCGTAACGAACCCACACAACGAGTTCGCGCAAAGGATTTGCTGTAAATATCCTTGTTAACAAGCGACCTAAGGTCAAAGGGAAACTCTACAAAAACAACAACTTCAAATAGCGCAGGTATCAGAAAACGAAGAAGTAAAGGCATGTAGTAGAAAACTTCAAGATTGAAATGAAAGACGAGACGTCAGCAAAGAGGACGACTAAGGAAACATTTTAGGGATACTTCATGTGAACGAAAAAAAACGAGGTATAGACGACGATAAGATTTTTCAGATGCAAAATATTGTAAAAACTTGCCGTAATTGAACGGAAGTGAAGCGTACAGAAATAATGCAACGTATGAATTTAAATTATTTGCGCTCAGCATGAAGCTGCTACCACGTCACGTTTTATACTTTATAAAATAAGTACGTTACGGCTTTGGCGTAGGCGTTGCGTTGTTATTAACGTCGCGTCGTCGTTTTTGCTGCCACTTTCATTGACGGCAGTGGGTGACGTTTGCGGGAGATTTTTTTTTTTGACGTATCAAGAATTTGCGTCAAACTGAAAGCACGCGCGACATCAGTAAAGAAAAACAACGTTTGTAATAATTTTTAAAAAAATAAAGAAAAAAAATTTTACAAATAATAAATTAATAACAAAAGTTTTAAAGTTATTTTTAGTTTTCTCTCACAATAGTTTATTGGCATTTCTGTGTAGATTTATCATTGCAAATTATCTCTAATAATTCGCAGAAAATCTACGAAAATCGAAAAGCCGTTTCGAGTCGAAAAATTATCAAATCGTTAAAGATAAAGATTTTTTAAAATTGAAATAAGTCATTAAAAACCAATTTTTAATTTGGAAAAAAAAAAATTTTTCAATAAATGGAACTAGAAAATATTAAGTAATTATTAAGTAAAACTGAAAAAATCATTCATATTTTAAAATGGATTTTTAAAAAAATTTTTTCCCATTTTCATGTTTCAAATAAACTTTAAGGTAAAATGTACATAAATTTAATTTCATTTAATTAAATTAGTTATTTTTTCGTATATATGATTATTTTATTTTGTATGCTTCGTGTGGATTTTTCTATTCTTTGATGTGAAACGAAGATAACGAAGAAATCGATTTTTGTGACAGATTTTTTTTTTTAATATAAAAATTGTTGCAGTGTGTATTTTTCAAGAAATGAAATTGGTGCGCGGCAAACCTTATCGACTAACTTGGCAAAGAAGAAGAAGAATGATGAGGAAAAAAAAGTAAAAAAAAGAAGCAAAAATTTGCGAATGCAAGAGACCAACAGATTTTTCCATTAGGCAGGGACAGTGAAGCAAAATGAAAAAAAAATTCTATAATTTCTAGAATTTTTTTTATATGTAGGTATTATGTATTTATGTATTTTTCGAAAAACTTCATCACTTCAACGTCTTTAGTGGAATACGTCTTTAGAGGAAACCTCCGGTTTTCGAGTTCTAAAAACCCGAACAATTGAGGTGTGTTTAACTAATTAATTTATATAGATTTACGGCCCTTTTTGTGTGAAAAATGTAAAATACTGTCAAATTCTAATGAATATTTTCGATTTGTGTAATATTTTAAAAAGTCAATAAGTACTTGTACTTTTTGGATCGACAAAAATATCGCTTATTGTTGAAAATAACTAAATAACTTCCACCTATTTTTGTACCTTCCACCTATTGCAATATTTTACTATGGATAACATAAAAATTCAATCGTGATAATCAGTTAACACAATTTCGAATATCAGATTTGTTTGGACATTTTTGGAATCATTTTTTTTTTGGAGTATATCCTTTCAAGTAATTCGAGCCAGGCTTTGCGCGGTATCAAAATATGTTTGTGAAAATAATGCATTTTTAGGCAAATTTTCCTCATTTCTTATCCAGTTTGGTTTGAAGACAAAACGGTTTGGGCGATGCGCCATGCGCTTTAGTGTCCATTTGTTCAATGCAATCAGAATTTATCACATAAAAAATGTTTTTTTTTGTTTTCATTCATTGCAAATAATACCTTTAAGAGCTACTCACGAATATTTTTTTGTATGCGATGTCAGTTAATGACACGAAAAATAATTATGTGACCTTGTATTGTACAATATTTGTTCATTTTAAAATTTGATGAGAAAAACAATATTTTTCCCTAAAATCAACTCGTTCGTTCCACTGTGCCTAACACCCACATGGCAAGGAAAAAAAAAACGATTTATACTCTCATCGTTACATGAGAACGTCGTGGTTCGTTTACTTCAGTTAAATAAACTCATTCTCTCAACTCTTCTCAACTTCTGCTCTCTTCCATCGGCCCGGCCGAACCATCTCACGAACAAGCAAGCTTCCTCTGGCCTCGCAATATATATGTATATGTATGTACTCGTACAGTACTCCCTTCTAGTCGTTGTGCCTTTTGAAATTGGAAACCATCGATGTTGAGCAGTGCTGCTGAATCAGTAAAGCTTGAATTATTTTAGAAGGAAGCGTATTTTAGTCACCCTATTTTCAAGCCATCCGTTACCACATCCTTTGTACCGTAGTAAAATTTATGAATCCGAGACTGAGACAAACACACACTCCATGCTTTTACGCATATACTATATATACACTTTAGGCGTTATACGTACATATATCATATGAAAATATTGCAAAAACGAATAGAAAGAAGGTAATGAAAATTAATATTGAGCACAGAACGGAGTTGATATGATAATGACAATAATAAATAATACGAGAAATAATAATAGCAGTAAAATATGTTTGTTACGCTCACGAAATTGAATAATTTAGCAAATTAGTTTCTTTTTTGTTTAGTAAAATGCTTGTTTTAGGTTTTCTTTTATCTTCAAAGGTTTACAAATTTATAAAATTTAATTCTTTTTAATTAATAAGTCTTAAAAGTTAATTCAGCGCGCTGCCTTCTCTTCACCGTCTTCTGATTCTGGCTAAGTCTATAAAGAAGAGTAATTTAATACCTCTGAGGGGGTGTGGACACACAAGCGATAAGAGAATAACGCCTGACTGAGAAGTACCTCGAAGTGAGGAAATATATTTGCCATTCGGAGGCCGATCAGTTCCGTCACGATGGTGTGGTCGAAAAGGAAGGGGTACGCCCTAAAGAGGGCTTTTGTGTGAAAGGGTGAACAAGAAAAATGGTCTTGATTTGTTGAAAATCAATAAATGAACAAACGTAAAATCTATGCATGAAAGGATGAAGGGATCATTTGAAATTAACACTGAAACAGAACATTCGAGTGAACATTTTGGATGAATATTTGAAAGTAAGAAATTAAATTGAAATTAGAAAAAAGAAAAATTAGCGCATATTAAATTGCTAATTCCAAATGAAGAAATGAAGGAATGAAAATGTGAAATATATGTACTCGTACCTACGTTTAAAATGAGTCTTCAAATTGAACATTCGAAATAAACATTTGAAGAGAAATGAACTAAAAGACCTTTTCCCTCTTCCTTCATATCTTCGAGAAACCGTCAACGAATCACGCCTGATAGTTCATCACCGTGCACCGAATGGTGTTGATTTATTCAAAAAATAAAAAAAAAGATTGGTGACAATTTCAAACAAGAATTAAGGCGAGATTGTCTTTGATGAGAGAAAAACCTATGACCGATTGATCTGGTCGATGAATTTGATTGAAAGGAATGTTCAGCAACTGCACTCTTTTCAAACCTCTCACCTACAATGCCGCCCACTTGTTCAGCATTGAATCGACAACAACAACAACAACGAATGTGGAATCCGTGAGAGAATCGAAGCGCTCTGCTCTCTCACTTCTTTTTTCATTTCTACCATTCAATTTCACTGCGCTAAGCAAACCTTTTAAATAGAGCGCGTTTTTTTTAGTAGTTGTAATTTCTCTTGCTTACAAATAAAAGGGGAGACAGTCAGAATCCCAAATTACAAAATTCCAAAACGACAAAATCCCCAAAAATTTCCAAAAATTCCCCAAAAATTCCAAAATAAAAAATTCCGAAAATCACGAAATGAAATTTGAAATTAATCACGAAAAAAATCTGAGTCACAATTTTTTCCGAAGCGAAGTACGCTTTTTTTTTCCGAAGAAGCGAAGCACGCTTCAAGACTTTTAATGCGAAAACACTTTGCATTATCGAGAAAATTTTGTTGCCTGAGAGTTATAATCCCTGCCACGACCAACGGCCGCCACGCATCAAGACTTTTAATGCGGAAATACTTTGCATTATCGAGAGAATTTTGTTGTCTGAGGGTTATAATCCTTGCTACGGCCGAAGGCCGCCACGCATCAAGACTTTTAATGTAAAAATACTTTGCATTATCGAGATAATTTTATTGTCTAAGGATTATAATCTTTGTCACGGCCGAAGGCCGCCACTAATCAAGACTTTTAATGTGAAAATACTCTGGATGATCGAGAGAATTTTCTGGTCTGAGGGTTATGATTCATGCGGCTTCTGATAGTGGCTAAATTGAACTGCGCTAATGGTTTTAATCTTTTCAAGAGGCTGGAAAACACCGAAAAACTACATAGTTCTGTAATTTCGGGATTTTGTCGTTTCGGGATTTTGTCGCTTCGGGATTTCGTTATCAACCCAAATAAAAGAGATATACAGAGAGAGAAAGAGAGAGATTTTAAACGATTTTTGCTCTTTTTTAACAAAATTTGTTTATTTTATTACTTTTACCAACCTCAAGAGTCGATTGATACCGGTTGCTTTTATTGTCTGCCTTTTTTTGGTGGGCGCTGTTTTTAATTTAGCAGATTTTTGTTGTGGCTGTGGCTGTGGCTCTTCCTGTAACTGTTGTTGTGGTTGCTATTGTTGTTGGTTCGATTGTTATTATTGTTGTTACAGCTTTTGTCATTTTGTTGCTTCCGTGTCGTCGTTTCTTGTTTTTTTTTTTGTGATGTGAAATGAAATGAAATGAATTTCCACTGAAAACAATAACAATAACAATGACAACAACATTGAGTAAAATGACACCAATGGCACAACCAGCAGCCAGCAACAATGGCAACAACAAAAGTTAAAATAATGCAACAATTGCAAATTGATTGAGTTGTTCTTTAACTACAGCGCATTCATCACTATAGTCGTCATAGTGTTAACCATTTTTTACTCCACCTTTTTCAGAACATCATCATCATTTTTGTTATGTGATCATCATTATTGTTCCTGTAACCTTTGGTTATTCATTTTACCGTCTTTACTTTTACTATCATGATCCACATGATCATCATGATGAACATGCGAGTATTATACATTACTATCGTTATTTGAATCATCTTAATTACTATCAAAACTAGTCTCAACATCATCGCCGCAAACATGATCATATTAAACGTTAAACGTTGATCGATAATGTAGTCATCATTATTCACTATAGATAGCATCACAATTCATCAATGTCGTCACAACGAGCAACAATATCTTATTTATCATCATCATCAGTGTCTTTCTCATCATTATTACCGCCAACTATGATCGTTCATTTAAGAAGCGTGGCATATTTTCACCAGCTGCGCCCTCGTATCGCCCAACAACGAATCATTTCGAGTATAATCGAGCTTGATTTCTTGCTTCTTGAGTCATTGACGACGACGCCGACGCCGACAACGGTTGGATAAAGCTTCTGAGAAGCAAAAAAACAAAATCATATTCATCAAAGCTTTTGGTTGATCGCCTTTTTGTTTTAGTTTCGGTTTCTTGTTTGTAGGTTTATGCGTCGAGGCTTGCTCGTGTTTTGAAGTTTGAACAAACAAACTGCAAAAATAATGAGGTCAGCGTATTACTATTGTATAGTTTTGTGCCCGATGATGATGATGATGCTCAGAGATACTCGCTCTATTGTTTGTATCTGTAAGATGCAGATATATATGTATGGACGAGTACGTCGGCACTGATGATGGCAATACATATTGATGAGATTCATTCTTTCATTCTTTCGTCTGGCCTTTGGCGTCTGCTCGTTCTTTCGTAGGTTTTCTCAATTGTTTGTTGCCTTACTCGCTCGCTCGCGGCAGCGTTCATTCGTTACCTCGTTCTCGTTTGTTTGAGAAGAGCCATGGAAATTGAAGTAACCTGAATTAATTTTTTTCGAATTTCGAAAACTTTGACCAAAATATTTTTTTTTTTAGATGATTGCAATAACAGCACAACAACAAAATGCACAATTGCGATTGTTTTTGTTGGCTGCTGTTGCTCTTTTTCCTTTTTGTGTTGTGTGGAGAAATTGCTTAGCAATAATAATTATATTGATGGAGGGCGTACATTTGTAGAATTATACAATATATATAGAATTTTGCAAAATTATAAATGAAATTTGTGGAAAATTGTAAAATAAAATACTATAATGCTATATTAGAAGAGTATAAAAGATTTGATCAAAAAATTCTCGGAATTTTTAGGTTAATAAAAAAAATAACCGAAACTTTATGATCACAAAATTGAAACAAAGCAGATCTAAAAATTTTTGAAATTTCTATGTTTTCGAAAAATGTTCCAAAATTTTGTATTCATCAAAAATTGTGGAACATTTCGTTTATGTATGATCAAAAAGCTGTCGGAATTTTTATGTTAATAAAAAAAAAATCGGAACTTTATGATCACAAAATAGAAACAATGCAGATCTAAAAATGTCGGGAATTTTTGTTTTTGAAAATTTTTAAAAAATTTCTTATTCATCAAAAAATTGTGCATTTTGGAACATTTTGTTTGTGATCAAAAAACTGTCGGAATCAACATAAATATCAACATAAAAGATAAAAAAAATTATCGTAACTTTATGATCATAAAATTGAAACAAAGCAGATCTAAAAATGTTGGGAATTTTTGTTTTTACAAAATTTTCGAAAATTTTGTATTGATTAAAAAAAATGCCGGAACTTTTGCTATAGTAAAATTGTCCTTAATGTTTGTGATATTGTTTGTGATGAAAACATTGTCGGCAGTTTTTGTTTTGAATCAAAAAAAATGCATCAATACAGATAAAAAAATTTTGCAAAATTTTAGTTTAATCAACAAATTAAAATCATTAATTTGGCATTAAGTAAAAATTTGTACTTGAAAAAATATTTCAGGGAAAATTTGCTTCCCTGAAAAAATATTTCGATTCGTTTGTTTACGTTGAAAGCTTTGTAGGAATTTTTATATTAATCGCAAAAAAAATTGTTGAAATTGTTAAATTTTTATCACAAAAAAATTGAAGTATTTAGTATATAATTTTTTTTATAATGTAGTATAAATAAAAAATGTACGATTTTTATATACTAACTGAGCTTTGAATATCGTACTAATAGAAATATGGAAAACTTTAATGATTTAACGATGGATGATGAATGGATTGAAAAATACACGATTTTGAATAATATACGGCAAATTTTATAACTATTATACTAATAGGTATTTTTAATTTTGCGATTAATGCAATCAGCGTGAGTTTATTTCTTGCGCGAGCAATTAAAAGAATTGCCTCAATTCGCCAATGTTGTTGTTGTTGTTTTTAACATTATCCAACTTAAACATTGCATGAGTAATAACTCTCTTCTGAATCATGAGCTTAGTCAGTCCATACGAGTACGTACGTAGATGCATTGTAGATCATTGCAAAGAATTTAGCAAAAAAAATGCAATAACAAGAGAAGTTAAGATAATAATAAAATAATGAGCATGCTTTTATAATAATTTCTAAATTAAAAGATGACGAATATCATAGAAATGTTTAGAATGAAAAGTTACTCTTAGCAGTTTCAAAAGCATTAATGCCATTATTTAATCATTAACTCATTGTCAACCTTATTATGCAATGCTGTGATTTCATGGCAAAAACTCCTCTGGTCAACTCCTCTGGAATCAGCAATTTCTTGTGATTCTAGCGTTTAAATTTTATGACGTTATAGACAATCATGATTATACTGAAATATGATGAATCATTATAATTTAATATTTAAAATAATATTATTGAAAACGTGTCTTGTCTTGTCTTGTCGTTGTTAAGATAACGTACATAAATAACATATAAAACCACGTAACATAACACAACAATTATATACGGGTACATACATTTTACGGCATGCTTTAGACAGTTTTTTATTTAAAATTTGATTTTTATAATCATAATAAATATACTCGTATTTTGTGTGTTTTTTTTTTGTCACAAAATAAGTTTAGTAATGAGTTAAATTTTGGTTAATCGCTTTTTGTAAATTGGCCCCAGAAGCACGTTTACTCTACAATTTCTTATCGCAATCTTAATACGCTGAGTGTATAATTATTTGAGAGTTAATTAATAGATTTTATATTCCATTAAAATCACAAACAACGTGACTTTTTTAATTTTATTGAATTTTGCCACGATTCGATCAAATCGTAGATTTAGGAAAAGGTGGTTTTTTTGGTTTTAACGCAGTGTTTTTTACTATATATTTTCACTTTCCGAAAGAGACAATGGATAACCCATACTTACCTTTAAAGAAAAAAAAAAACCGTCTCAAAAGTTATATCTTTAGATAGATGTTAAGGCATTAAGTTGGGCAATAAATAAGTCGAAGTTTATTGAAATGGTTTGTATTTTCTGAAGGCGTATAATTCCGGAACTTTTCTATGGATTTGAGTTTTTTAAAAGGAGCCCGAGAAATTGCTTTTAAATGGCAAATAAGTTGATATGAAAAATACGTTTAGAAGAAGCGAAATTATGATTGCATCGAGTAATGCAAAAGGTGCAAAATGTAGCAAAAACTCATTGATTTTTCTATTACATTTATTAAAAAAGTGTTATTTACCCCGAAAAATTGCTTTTAAATGGCAAATAAGTTGATATGGAAAATACGTTTAGAAGAAGTCAAATTATGATTGCATCGACTAATGCAAAAGGTGCAAAATGTAGCAAAAACTCATTGATTCTTTTTATTACATTTATTTAGAAAGAGTTATTTAGCCCGAGAAATTGCTTTTAAATGGCAAATAAGTTGATAGGGAAAATACGTTAAGAAGAAGCCAAATTATGATTGCATCGAGTAATGCAAAAGGTGCAAAATGTAGCAAAAACTCATTGATTCTTTTTATTACAATCAATGAATATTCAAGTAATATTGTGCAATATATTTGCGTACAGTAAACGAACAAGCAAACACTTACCACATGTACACTGCTCTGCAGATTGCCCGCCAACATGGCGGCTTCGGTGGGTTTCTTTTCGGTCTTTTTGGCGGCCCGTTTGTTTTTGCTCTCGAGAAAACGTTTCTGCAGAGCAGTCGTCTCGTGATTCTGCTGCTCGCAGACGGTATTGAAGGTCTGTTCATAGCGCGGCACGCAATCGGTTTGTCGTCGCCGGTAATTCTCCATGCGGCGCCGTAAGCGGTCGAACATTTGCTGGCGCTTGGGCGGCACCAGATCTCCAGCAGCAGCACCGGCGCCCACGTCCCCAATGCCGCCGACGCCTCCGCCGACTCCTCCGCCACCGCCGCCACCATTTCCAAGCACACCACCAGGGATGCCACCCAGTCCGCCGCACTGCCCTCCACTGCCGGGTCCACCGGCAAGTGTTGCTGCTGTTGCTGCCGCCGTAGATACATTGCCGCCAGGGCCAATGCCGCCAATTGCAGCGCCTGCTGTCGCTGCTGCTGCCGCTGCGGCGGCTGCTGCTGCTGCAGGATTAAATGGTGAGTGTTGCTGCGCATTTTGTTGTTGCTGATGATTGTGATTATGTGGCTGCTGCTGCTGTGGATGATGGTTGTGTTGATGCTGGCCGTGTTGCTGTTGGTGATGTTGCTGCTGCTGCTGGTGTTGTTGCTGCTGCTGTTGCTGGTGCTGCTGCTGTTGTTGCTGTTGTACATGTATTTGCTGTTGCTGCTGTACATTGTGCAATTGTTGCTGTTGCGTCGCTTGCAATTGCTGATGTTGCTGCAGATGCAGGCCCAATGTCTGCTGCTGATGCAGCTGTTGTTGCAAATGTTGTTGTTGCTGCTGCAGTTGCAAACTCAAATGCTGTTGCTGTTGATGATGCTGCTGCTGCTGCTGCTGTTGGTGCTGATGCTGCTGTTGGTGCTGCTGCTGCTGCTGATGGGCGGCTGCCTGGCTGGCGCTCTGATACACCGGAAGTCCTGCCGCATCCATAAATACGACTTTGTTGTTGTTGATGTTGTACTTGTCCTTGTGTTCGTTGCACTTCGTATGCGACTACGAAGAGCACCGAATTTAACCAAGGATCAAGCAAGCACTCGACGTTTGTGGAAGGTTCATTCTTTTTTGAGTCGATGTTGAAGTTTTTCTAAACACTCTTTATTTCTTCTTCTTCTTCTTCTTCTTCGAATAGTTATTAGATTTCTTGTCTACTTAGCCTTTTTTGTTGTTGTTGTTGTTACTGTTCTTAAAGTTCAAAAGGATCCATTTAATTTTCGTTTACTTTAAAAAAATTTCCATTTTAATAGGAAAAGATTTCGTTCCATAAATTTTCGATAGTGCGCCATACTTGCAAGAGAGTCTCTGGAAAGAGAAGAGACGGAGAGAGGAAGAATGAGTGTCAGCAAGCAAAATAGTGTCAGGAAAAAATCTTAGTACTTCCACTTTAATGTTCTAAATTTTAAACCCTTTTTTATTGTGAAGAATAAAAGATGTTGCTGACAAATGACAAATATATGTAAAAAATTGTTCAAACAAGGCTGAAATTTAAATTAAATTTAAATTTTAAATTATTTTACAAGCTCTTATTGTAGAAATTCTTATAAACTTAATTAAAAAAATACTAAATACGAAAATTAACTAAAAAGCTTAAGTAATAAAGTTTAGTTTTAATTGTTTGTCCTAACATTTTTCTATACGACTATCGATTTTTCTCTACGACTCTCTGCACTCATTGCAATAAAAGAGTAAGCAATGTTTGTTTTTATTTCTCTCTCTACATTTCGTAATTTACTTTTAACGTTTGTTACGTTTAGTTTTACTATTATGTACTTTTAATAAAACGAAGCCCAAGATCGTGAATAAGTCGGAGAGATTTAATTCTCATTTTATATGGAAAATCTCATTTGCATTTGTTCTATTCTCATTTTCATATGGAAAATCTCATTTGCATCTGTTCTAATCTCATTTTCATTGGAAAATATTGTTTACATTTGTTCGGTTCTCATTTTCATATGGATTATCTATTTTTCAATTGACCTATTCTCATTTTTATATGGAAAATCTCATTTACATTTGTTCTAATCTCATTTTCATTGGAAAATCTTATTAGCATTTGTTTGGTTCTCATTTTCATATGGAAAATCTCATTTGCATTTGTTCTATTCTCATTTTGATATGGAAAATCTCATTTGCATTTCTTCTATTCTCATTTTCACATGAAAGATCTAATTTTCAATTGACCTATTCTCATTTTCATATGGAAAATCTCGTTTACATTTGTTCTATTTTAATTTTCAATTCATTTTTACTCATTAACATTTGTTCTATTCTCATTTACAAATGGAAAATCTGATTTACACTTGACTTATTCTCATTTACAATTAAAAATGGTGTAGCGGTTAAATTTTTAACGGCCAAACACTTAAACAAGAAAACTCTGGTCGACCATTTTGACGTCATTTTCGGAGCTGTAAGACCACAATCAAGACAGAAAATAAAAGAGCCTAGAAAAGAATCACAAAAGGCTCAGAAAATAATCACAAAAGGCTCAGAAAATAATTATAAAAGGCTCAGAAAATAGTCATAAAAGGTTCAGAAAAGAGTCTCAAAAGGCTCAGAAAAGAATCATAAAAGATTCCGAAGAGAATCATAAAAGGCTCAGAAAAAAATCATAAAAGGTTCAGAGAAGAGTCTCAAAAGGCTCAGAAAAGAATCATAAAAAGTTCAGAAAAGAGTCCCAAAAAGTCCCGAAAATAATCATAAAAAGGCTCAGAAAAGAATCATAAAAGGCTCAGAAAAAAATCAAAAAAGGTTCAGAAAAGAGTCTCAAAAGGCTCAAAAAAGAATCATAAAATGCATAGACAAAAATCATAAAAGATTCAGAAAAGAGTCTTAAAAGGCTCACAAAGAATCATAAAAGGTTCAGAAAAGAGTTGGTCATCCCTTTCCTGCGGGCCGTCTATAAAGGAAAAACGTTAATTTCTAAATCTTTTGCGTGTTTATAAAGAGCGTATTTACTCATAAATATGAATCTTTTCTGAGTCTAAAAAAGACTCATATTGTTTGCTGGGTACTTTGTTTTGCTGAATAACTTCCGTGTTTCTATATGTTTCTATAATTATGAAATGGTTTTATTTTTTCCGTATTTTGTTCCTTATTAATAATCAAAACAGTGCTTTTTTTCCGCTGTTGTTACGAGTTTTCTTCAATTAATAAATTATAAATTTATAAACTCATACAAAAGTATCAGCATTCGTAATTGTTTAGTTCAATAATATTAGGAATAACAACAATAATAAAAAACTTTCATGCCTAGACCTATATTAAGCTTTTAAAATCTGTACATACCAACAATTTACAACAATATTTACAACAATTAAATTTTTTTTTTCATTAATGAAGCTAAAGAAAATATATGAAAATTTCAAAAATGTCCGATTATGAAGTTATGATAATCAATCAAAACCAGCATTGGACTAAAAAGAGAGAGGCCGATAACGAAAGCACGGTGTGGAGTGAGAGTGATGAAAATAGGAACCAACCAATTGCTATAATAAGACTATAATTATTATTATTATCGTATTATTAAGTCAATAAATATTATTTAATATTAATCAATGTTTGCCACTTCAAAGAGTTAAAGAGAGGAATAATGAAATTGGGTAGTGGGGAGGGGCTCCCGCCCCCGGGAGTGATTTTCCGGGCCTTTTGTGGTTTCAAAACAATTCAAACTCGTGATTTTATATAATTTTATATTATATTTATTTAAACAAAATTTCATTGTAATTTCATTGTTGATAACTTCGCTGACTGGCCATTTCTATCTGGCCAAAGGGCAAGGTTTCCATATTAAAAATTTGAGCGGGAAAGGCATTGGCGAAATTAAAAGCTGTGAAATTTATATTCAGGAATCTTTTGCTTGAATTTTTTTTACACCATTATATCTATATTTAAAAAAAAAAACGGAAATATTTAAAATTCATAAAACAGAGAAAACAAAAATCATTGACTAACATTTAAAATTTATCGAAAATGTTAAAAAAAAGGCAAAAAAAAATGAAAATGTTATCGATAACAAACAAACCATTTACTTTTTATGCGTTTTAAACAAATAAAAAAGTATTATTTATATTTTTAGTTAAAGTGTATCAATTATAATATATAATAAAATATATAAATAATAATAATAATAATATATATTTATATTATATATGTATATTATAATTTTAAGTTATTAAATGAAATAATTTATATAAAAATTAATAGTTTATTAAATTAAATTAATTTATTAAATTATAAATATATTATATAATTATTATATTTATTAAAGTAATTAGTAATGTAATTATAAATATATTATTCAATGAATTTATATTAATTTAAATAATTTATATATAAATTAATAATTTATTAAATTTAATTAATTTATTAAATTATAAATATATTATATAATTATTATATTTATTAAAGTAATTAGTAATGTAATTATAAACATATTATTCAATGAATTTATATTAATTTATTAAATTAAATAATTTATATATAAATTAATAATTTATTAAATTTAATTAATTTATTAAATTATAAATATATTATATAATTATTATATATATTAAAGTAATTATGAATGTAATTAAAAATATATTATTCAATGAATTTATATTAATTCATTAAATTAAATAATTTATATATAAATTAATATTTTATTAAATTTAATTAATTTATTAATATATAAATATGTTATATAATTATTATATTTATTAAAGCAATTATTAATATATAATTATAAATATATTATTTATTGAATAATTAATTTATATATAAATTAATAATTTATTAAATTTAATTAATTTATTATAAATATATTATTAAATATATTAGTATTAATATATTAATATATATATATATATATATATATATATATATATTATTAAAGTCTTTTTTTGCATACAATTTCATTAAACCCAGATCAATTTTGCATTAGATGCAGACAACAACAACAACAACAAAAAAAAAAATCAAAATAATAAAAAACAACAAAATACATACGATTAACAGTATCACCGACGTGTACTGATGGCTATATTTTAATTGTTGAAATTGATGACAATAAAGACGTTAATGAGCACGGTGATAACGCTAATGATGATGATGTTGATAATGGCCGATATGACGTTTAATGCCAATCAATGATATAGATGAAAATATCAATGAAATAGATAAATTATTCCACTGTGCCACAAGATTCGCAATTTTCAAAACGCGAAGAAACAAATAAACAACGAAAACTAAATTGACAGACACCAAACAAACAAACAATAACAATAACCACAACAACAACAACGAGAACGTGAACGTGAACGAAAACGAATATTACGATACAAATACGCCAAAGGAATCGTTGCAGTTACGTCGAAAAATCAAATTGACAACAACAAACAAACAACTGGATTACTCCGCTCTAGTGTCGATGACAGACTGACGGACGAATGATGCGAGCAGAGGAGTGAAGCACCAGGCCAGGCCAGGCCAGTTCAGTTCAGTCAGCGGTTTTGGGCGCATGTTGCTGAGCTCCGGTTGTTGGTCGAGTGTGAATGGCTGACAGAGCCCGTTCGGTTGGTATGACTTGACTCAATTGCTTGACGGCCGGAGATACTTGGCTCAGGAGTGCTGCTGGCCTCATGTGGTTCGGTTCGGTTCGCTTTAGTTTGGTTCGATTTGGTGTGACCTGGTCTGATTTCGTCGTTGGGGTCGCTTAAGCTTATCTCGATTCACTAAGCGAGTGCGCGTGAGTCGAGTTTCGACGGCTTCGGCACCCACCAAAATCCCTTCAAACATCAATTTTAACCTGCCTCAGCGACCAAACAAACAAAAGCGGCCTGCTGGTTGGTACTCAACTGTCGCGCGACAGTTAAAGAGGAACGCAGCAAGCCAGCACCGAACGAACCCCGAGCGAGCAACCAAGCAGCCACACCAAACAACATTCGCCGTACCCGATCAACAACAGCCAGTCCGTCTAACTTACTTCGGCAACCAAGTATCGAACCAACGAACGAACGAACCAGCCAACCTTTGAAATAAACCGGAACGCAGCACCGAGCAGCAGCAGGCCGGGTCGAATGAAATATTGTACAATACAATGTTGTAAAAATTGTGTTCATTTGGTCTGTTGGTGGCATACCCACAGGCAAGTGGATGCTCAGCAGATTCTGAGGATAGTCCTTCTCCATCATCCCGTCCCGTTTTAGTTAGTCGACGTTACACTGTTCAAATCAGTCCGACGACATCAATGAGTTCGTTCATGTTGCAGCTGAAGCATTTGCAGCTTTAAACCATCGCTTCGATGGTACACCATCGACCAGTCAGTTGCAGCCTTCAGTCTATAGTTACACTCTGATGCGTTCATACAATACTGGTCTACAAGACATGCTTTTGTGAAAATGAATTGATGTTTCACTTTTCATCAATGAGAGTTCATCAATGATTTTCTTTAAAATGTTGCAATATTAGTCATCCATTACAATGTACATACATATACATCAATTCACTCAAACGTTCTTTTGTGTTTATTCATTATTCATTTATGTCCTAGCCTGTTCATCTACATTCATCCCTTTGTTTATCTGTTGTCGGTTTACTTTTCATCAATGAGATTTTCTTTAAAATGTTGAAATTTTAGTCATCCATTACAATGTACATATACATCAATTCACTCAAACGTTCTTTTGTGTTCATTATTATTCATTTATGTCCCCGCCTGTTCATCTACATTCTTCCCTTTGTTTATCTGTTGTCGGTTTACTTTTCATCAATGAGATTTTCTTTAAAATGTTGAAATTTTAGTCATCCATTACAATGTATATACATCAATTCACTCAAACGTTCTTTTGTGTTCATTTATTATTCATTTATGTCTTCGCCTGTTCATCTACATTCTTCCCTTTGTTTATCTGTTGTCGGTTTACTTTTCATCAATGAGATTTTCTTTAAAATGTTGCAATATTAGTCACCCATTACAATGTACATACATCAATTCACTCAAACGTTCTTTCGTGTTTATTCATTATTCATTTATGTCCTCGCCTGTTTATCTATATTCATTCCTTTGTTTATCTGTTGTCGGTTTACTTTTCATCAATGAGATTTTCTTTAAAATGTTGAAATTTTAGTCATCCATTACAATGTACATACATCAATTCACTCAAACGTTCTTTTGTGTTCATTCATTATTCATTTATGTCCTCGCCTGTTCATCTACATTCATTCCTTCGTTTATCTGTTGTCTGTTTATCTATTCGTTGCGATAAAAATCAATTTATTTATCATTCATCCAAGTGTTTGCTGGATGATGTTACTCCAGTTGTTGATTCAAGTGATCATTTATTCATTTATGTACTCGCCTGTTCATCTATTCATTTCTTCGTTTATCGATTTGTCTGTTTATCTATTCGTTGCAATGAAAATCAATCTATTCATCATTCATCCAAGTGTTTGCTGGATGATGTTCATCCAGTTGTTGATTCAAGTGGTCATTTGTTTATTTATATCCTCGCCTGTTCATCTGTTCATTTCTTCGTTTATCGGTTTTCATTTATGAAATTATTAATTTATGCAATTTTATTTAAGCTTCCTTGCCCTGTGTTTTTTATTCACTCATTCATTTTCGTGTTTATCTGTTCATCCCTTTTGTTTACCAACGTAAAAATTTGTTCTCATCATAGTAATTTCGGTTCCTTGCTCTCTAATTTCGTTTCTTTTTTATTCATCCTTTCTTGTCTACCTTAATTTCATTCATCTATTCATTCGTGTGTTCATCTATGCGTTTATTTTAACATTAATTTAAGCTCACTTGTTGGTTTTGTTTTTATTTACTCATTCACAAATTCTTGTGCTTATTCATACATTCTTTTGCTTTATTTGTTTGTGTGTTCATCCATTTGTTCATTTACGTATTTATTTGTTCGTGTGTTCATCCATTTGTTTGTATATTCGTATTTTAGGTTCTTTGCTTCATTCCTTTTATGCACTTTTTCATTAGTGTCTTCGTCTATCTATTCTCTATTTGTTCATTCTATTCTATTCGTTCTATTTGTTCATTTGTTCATTCGTGTATTCTATGGTATCTATTCATTTTGGAATTTATTTGGGATTTATGGTCATGGGTTGTTCTTATACGGACCTAAATTTTTTTGTACGATTCATTTGTTCGTTTATTCATTCGTCTATTATTTTACTAATCATTCGTTTTCATTTATCAATTTATTTTATTTATTTGATTGTAGAATTTTACACTCATTCTTTTACATCAGTAAATTCATCCATTGTTCGATCATTATCTATTCATTAGTGCAATGTTTTTGTTTTTTTTTGGACAGGCCTATTGTAGATGTTTGTGTGAAATTTAAGTTTATTGCTGGAGCTTTTACCTTTAAAAAATGTTTTGCTATCGCTTCTTTTCTATTAAATTATTATATACGTAATATATAAAAGTTCCTTTTAAAATGCCACAATTTCAGTGCTAAATAACGTCACTAGAGATCTAACACGTCGTGTACTTCGTCATAATTTAGTATCACAATCGTCGTCAATGTTGCTGTACACACGCTACATTTTCAATCACACGAACAAATGCTTGCTCGCGGACTCGAATAATACTCAAGTATAGAGGCCACACGTGCGCCCACAATCAACGCCGCACCACCACCTCCCCCACATAACATCTTCAACTGATTACACCGCCAATTGTTCCGCCCTTCTACAGCAGAAAGCTGTTGATCCAGTTGAACGCTGCCTCGTACATACAAATACATTGCTAGAAAGTATTTTCTCTAAACCTTAATTGCTCTTCGTAGCTCTCCAGCTCATCACAACTTCATAAGCTCTCAGTTGCTCAGCTCATTTGTGCTCCATGCGCGCTGCCACAGCAAAACCAGCGCCAGTCAAAACAATAACAAAGACACTCTCTTTTGCCCCCCTTCGGTAACTTCTAATGATTTTTTACAGGTTTTTACAGTCGTCGAAACAGACTGCACGCTGCTAGGACTGAACGCTCCTAGAGTTTATACTCACTCTCTCTCTCTCTCTCTAAAACTCTCTCATTTTAACATATTTTTACACTACCCCAAGCGCCCCAGCACCATTTTGGGCATTAAGTTCTCTTCACATTATGTTATTGTTTTGTGTATACTTTTTCTTTATTTCTAAATATGTATATGTATCTTCGTATGAATGTTTTTTCTCCATGAGTACTCGTTTCTCTCAGTATTTCAGCAGTGTTGAATAGCTGTTGATATAGTTGTTGTTCCTCTTGCTCCATCTAATGCCACTACTGCTACGATTTCTGGGCTCCGCTTCATATGCTTGCTGTTGTTCAGACGCGCTCGATATTCGTGTGCTTGTTGCTTTGCTGCTTCCTTCCGTCGTTCGTGCGCATTGCCATTGCGTGCGATGATTCGCGTGCGCGCGCTGAAATTTTTATAATCTAAAATACGAGTATAATTGAGAAGACAACCAATACAGCTAACAAGTACAAACAACACCTACTATAGCAGCAGCAGTTCAGATAGTTATTGAGGATTGCCTGCAATTTTAAGATTACCGAGTGAGTGAGGCACCAATGGACTCACCTCACCTGCTTCACCGAACAAGCAAACATCCCAAAAACGCCCAGCCCAACAAACAACCTTACGCTTAATCGAAACGACCGCAACCGGTCGGTCGACACAAAGTCCAGCTACAGAAAGAGAAGGAAGTAGTGAGTTGAACTGCAGTGGGTGAGAGGGACAGGCCAGCTGGCAAGGAGTTGAGGCACTCGAAGTCGACGACCGTACCGTGGCGCAGTGCGATGCGTTCGTTGGTCACGAGCTTGATTAGCCCGGCGACGCAAGTTACAAGCGTGGCTGGCCTTACGCGTTAAAAAAGCCGGTTTCTATATTCGTCGTTTTAATACTCATAAAATCAAGCTTACGCTAAAGAAGATGCGTGTGCGGCCGCATGACATGCGTGGATGTCGGACGATGTCAACATAAATTTTGGCACTTCATGCAAATATTTTAATTGTCCACAGCAGACCGCGTAAGAGCGGCTCTCGTTTCTACAGGATTTAAATGGAATCGTGCGTGCGTTTTGTAACAAATTAAAAATGTACCCGTAGATTGAATGAAAAGGATTTAAATGAACAAAATAAAAGAGAGAATATAATAACAAATTAAAGAGAAAAACAAATATTAAGCGTATTTGATTGTTAAAGAGCTATTTAATAAAATTAGATTAAGGTGCGAAAATTAGGCAGGAGCGAAACGCGATGTTGTAAAGTGCCTTGAACCTTGAACGAAGGTATTTCTAACGAAGGCTATGCATATAATAAGACTAGTTTTTTTTTTTTTTTGTTCAACCGATTTTTTTTTTCAGTTAAAAAAACAGAACAAAAATAGACACTGAAGATGGCACATCACTCGAAGACAAACCGATTTGTCTTCAAGTCAAACTTGGCAAAAGATGACGGAAATTTATTACAAAATCCATCATCAGACCTTGTCAGAGAACTTAACAAACAACAAGTTTTTTCTTCTTTTTTTGTACAGGGCTCCTCAAATTAGCAGAATTAATAGAAAGCATTACGGGCTCTCCCTCTATCGTTTTGACAGCAACTAAATCATTTACTACAGACAAACCCTAAGCTCTCTCTCCAACAACTCCCACAATTGTGTAAAAACAACAACAACAACGAGTATGTTCAATTGTATACTCTCAACAAGAACAACAAATTCATTTCAGAGAGATTAAAAGTCATACACAGTGGATCGATGGTGAGGTGTGTCGAGGTTGCAAAGGAAAAAGACATGCTGCTTTTTTCTATAGTTTGTTTGTATCTTCCTAATTTTTTTAAACTTAAAAATGATGAATGACGAATGATCAATTACTCCCGGAAATATCAATTATTCAAATTACGTATGATTAATTACTCTCGTAAATAAACCCAGAAGTCTTAAATGAAATAAGGAAAAATATTGTAGAATTTTACCCACTATGCGACCGACGCGTGTTTTACACACGTTGCTGCGATTGTTTTAAAATGAAACTTTTCAGGGCTAATTCAGTGGCAGTGGCGCGGCGGCGGCGGCGGCGGCGACGATGACCACTTGAAATAAGAAACAAAACTAATAAACAATTTAATAGTAGGATAATCAAAAAATGCACACAGGTATAGCACGAGAGAGAGGGAGAGATAGATACATTGGACACGACTGGATAATGCCAGCTGGCCGTACGAGTATTTAAGAAATGCTCCACGTAAATGTTTCGCATAGCAACGCTTAAAAACTAGCCAACAAAAAAGTCAGCAGGCAGATAGACCGACCGACCTTACTTATACGTACTTACAATACGTACGATTTTATTTATTTTGAACCGATACGATACGCTACAGTGAATGTCATTGAAGCGCGTCAATGATGCGCGCGCTGTGAATAGCGCGTCGCCAGCAATAATTGCAGTGTCGGTTAGCGTTGTACAAAACAGGCTTCTTCTTTCTTTATACTGTATAAGACTTTTTCGCCACGTACTCTTACTAAGTATGTTTGTATATAGAATACTTGTTAAAAATAGATATGTAGATATACAGATGGTTGGATGGAGACGACATAACATGTTGGTCGCCTGCCGGTCGCTTATGTCGCATCCAACGCGAGTGTGCGCGATCTTAAGTCTGGCCCAGCTGGCGAAGACCTGCCGACGGCCGATTGCCGGCTGTTGGCTGCTATCTGCTGCCTGACTAGAGTTTAGTTATTGTGATTGTCGCTCAATCGGCTACTTTCGTCGCAATGCGACGAATTCGAACGCGACGGCAAATGTCTACGTTGCGCGTCTATCGCAAAATGTACCAGGCAAGCAGGAAGAAAGGCAAGTTGCTGCAAGAAATAAATTTCTATACCACTGTACGACTGTTGGGAAAAGATTTCGAAAGAGAGAGAGAAAGAGACAGAGAGAATTACAGAGAGGTTAACAGCAATAAAAGCTTGAGAAATTGTAAGAGAAAATTTTGTAGAGCGGAGCTCTAAAAATTGGCATTATTACAGAGAGAGAGAGAGAGTGGTAATAATTAAGCGTGGTAATAACAAAAGAGCTAAAACGAGTAGGACAATGAGAAAACGGATAGCCAGGGGAAGGAAAGCACGAGGGCAGGTGTATGTGCTCTAAACGGAATAATAGAGTAAGAAAAAATATTTTGACACTAACAGCAAAATTACTGATATATGTTTATTATTGTCTGCATATTTTTGTTGTTGTTCTTATACTACGTTTTCTTGTTTTGAGAAGAGTTTGCTGTGGTTTAGGTTAGATTTAGTTAAGAGCAGGACTGTGTCAGAGAGTGTGACTGATGGGAAGAGGGAGCGGGGGGAGGCAGAGAAAGACGCACTGATTAATTTGGATTTATTTGATTGTATGATCTGTCAACCATAGCTCTTATTTTTGTTTTTCTCACACTTTTATAGTTGCTGTTTTTGTTGTTGTTGTGAACCTTGTCGATAAAGTGATTTCATAGCAAAAACAATTAAAGTATGTATATAATCTGTATATAATTTCACACATACTTGAAATCGTCTGAATAAATCTATATATCCAGAATATATACGATATATCAATTTCAATACGCTCAATTTAGAGGACAGAGATATTAAACAGAAATAAAGATTTTTTCAAATTTTAAAAGTTCAAGAAATCAGTAAGTATTTTATTCACAGAGGTATTCTGAGAGTCACTAGAACTATTGAAATTGTCTTAACGACAATTGTCAAAAAGACGATTTTTGTTGTTGTTTGCAATAAGACAAAAAGACGATTTTCGAGACTATTTCAATAGTTAGTGACTCTCAGAATACCTCTGTGAATTTTATCCAATTTAATCTTAATTAAATTTTAAAAATTTTCGAAAAACGAAATTAGTGAAGAAAGTTCAGTTGACTACAGTCCAAGAGAGCAACACTAACCAACCAAGCGAGATTGTATTTAACCCGTTAACAATGTATGTATGTATACGTATTCAGTGTATGTACAGACATTGTGCAAGGAGAAAATCTCTTATGACCGACCCACTGGTAACCGTTGCCAAGGTATTGATAATAATATCAAGGATAACCTACCGATTTTTTTCATGTAATTTGAATGTAAATGGAATATGTACAAGGAAAGCCATTGGATTTGCTTGAACTGATTAGCCGGCAAACAAAATATTCTTTAGCTAAAGAGTACTGTTTTTATTTTACTCTATACTTTTTATTTTACTCCATTGTGAGGCCTATTAAGAGCTGACGGACATGAATTCCTACTCTTAATCTCTTACGTTACGCTCTCTTACGCTAGAAATACAAAATCCTCTTTAATATTTCATGGTACTATGATAAATAGATAGATAGAAAACAGCAAAAATACGAAAATGGGAAAACCAGCATTTTCATGAAGTATCATTTTCCAAACTAATAAAATGTAAAAAAAAGTTGCAAAAGTGTCAGAAAAAAAAGAGAGAGGGTTCATCTAACCTCATATCTTGCTACACGGCCTAGATACGTCCCGAAAAGTTGGCCGTAAAGCGAAAAGCCGTATAACGTATTAATTATTTATAAACAGAAGATCGCTAACAGCATTTTTGGCCCTATAACAAAGCATTATGGGCCGTAAATCGAAAAATTAGCATAATCAGAAAAGGCCATTATAGCGAATTGCCGTATAAAGAGCGGCCGTATAGCGAGGTATGAGTGTACTCAAAATTAAAAAGCAATAAAGTGGCCATTTTTTTAGTAAACCATGAATTTTTTCCTTTCTATTTCTTCTCGCAAATCCAAGTAATACGTTAAATAAAATCATTACGCTAAGAAATAGATTTATCAGTGCTCTAATGCCAGGGCATTTTTTACCACTGGGTGATTTGTGAAAGCATTTTTTACCATTAGGTTTGATTTCCATTGTGCATGGAGAAAATTTCTCACTAATGAGAGATTGAATTTTTGACACTAATTAGAGAAGATTTTTGGTACGTCTTGATATAACATTTTCTTATAAATGCTTTGAAAATATACATCATCACATTACATCCTTAGCAATACCTCGTAGCTCACCGTGACTGTGGTGTACCACATTCATTATGGGCACCATTTTTCTATTATTCGCACCATTTTGAAGGAGCAAGAAATATGATCAGGCTTTCAGAAATTCGATGAATATAAATCATATCCGAAACTACATTTGAGCAAACAAATGCTCAAATACAACAAATTTCGTTGTTGCTGTTGTTATTATTTTTGTTGTAACTAATGTCACTATTTGTATACACACCCGTTTGCACTAATGTGTGTGTGTGTGTGTGTGTGTGGGTGTGCCATATTAAGCAGGTTCAGTGTTGATTGTTTTTGTGTTGTCTTCTTCACTTCTTAATGAAATGCTTGGCTTTGCCTTATTCTTCCCATTTTCGTTTTTATTTTCCGATTCTGGTATTTTTTTTATAAAATAATAATAATAAAATAACCATAATTAACAATTTTTTAATCTTGATTTTTTTTTTAAAGTGTTTTTGAAAACTAATCACGAATTAGTATTTTCTTTCTCAAAAGGCCATTCAGACTTTTCACCATTGGTGGTGAATTTATACTCGTTGTTAGTTGTTAATGTATTTTGAGAATACCAAAATTAACTAAACTTAACAACGTCATTCAAAAGAACTGCTTAACAAAACGTTGTTAAGTTAACAACCAGAATAAGGCCGTTAGTCTGTTAAAAAACACAACGCCTCAAATTGGATTTTGATCGAGTCTTCAATATTCTCTATTCTCTAGATTCTTTGAAAATATAAAACAAGAAGGGTACGCAGAATATAATACAAAATACATATTGTGATAAATAACACAATTATTACAAAAAACAATTATTACACGATTCTTTTAACACGCACTACTCTTTTTGATTTTTAAGGTTTTTATCGTAGTTGTTTTGCGGAAAGTAGTAACGAAAATAGGATTTATATTTTCATGCTTTCCTTATTTTCTATAGACAATAACATTTTCAGTGAGCAAACGATGCTAAAATTCTTTCATTTTTCATCTACGAGTTTGCTAAAAGTCTTCGCAAAGAAAATAATTAAAACGTTTCTTGAAATACAATTTTTTGGTTTTTTTTTAACATTAAACTTTACGAGACTATACTGTACTTTCTCGTACGAAAATGAAATAGTAAGAGAGAGCGAAAGAGACTTCTGTAAAGTGAAAAAAAATATTTAATTTACACTAAAAGTCTACTTAGCGGGATATATGTATGTATGTATTCGTAGATATCAGTAGATATATACAATTTTCTAAGAGTTCATATATTTAATATGACGATTTCAGTTGTAATAAATTAATGGCATCGATTCAACAAATTATCCTCTTCTTCTTGGTATTGTTCTCTTTCTAACTGGATAGCGTTTATAGACGAGATAGCTAACAATTTTATCGAAATATAACAGGCACCGAGAATTACGCGCATAAAGAGCTTTCTCTTAAAAAAGTGTTGATGTCATGAAAAAGTAGGTATGTACGATACGTGCACAATTTCTATGTTAGATAAATTAAGAGGATGAAAGATGATGGGGCAAGTAGCAACAACAACAGAGCAACAACAACGAAAATCAGAAAACAATATAAACGAAGAGAAAACAAACCTGCTAAGAATGAAGCGTTGAGAGGTACATATATACATATGTATGTACGTGTGTATATAAGTAGATATATGTATATGATACTACAGAACTATAGATTCGTTGTAGATTTGTGTTGTATTGTGTTAAAAAAACCTCAAAAGATTCATTCTCAAACAACAGCAATAATAATGGCAAAAAACAAAAACCACAACAACAACAACTACCGCGTCTACAGCCATCATATTAGATAGAAATAACCTTAAAATTGCTCAGAAAAAAACAAATAAATTTCTACGTATAAATACTAGTATTTTGATCTGAAGCTTTTAGATTTTGTTGTTGTTGTTTTTAATTCAACGTGCTTCTACTCTCTCCCTCTCCTCTCTCCTTTCCCGCCAACACTTCACTAACGCTTCACCGCATGCATCCATGAATGTATGTATGTATGTATGTACGTGTAAAAAAAAATATTGGATAAAATAATACGTGTACAAAGTGTCTGGGCGCCGGGTGAAATTTGCGAGAAAGATCCACTTTTATCTTGTTGGAGTAGTCGTCGCCGGCGTCTACCGTCGTCGCCACAACCAACGCCTTTCGACTATAATAATACTTGTAATAATACTCTTTTGCTCTGGAAGCGTTGGTCAACGGATGGACAGAGGGACAGACAGACAGACAGACGGATGCATGGACGAATGGATAGACTAAATGATGACTGGGTTGGGCAAGAAAAAAAAACCACCGGTTGGGTCGGTCCGGTCGGTCGCGTGAGAGAAGTGCGCGAGCACAGTATGCTATGGAAAAATAAAATGGGAAGCCCTGTGGGGGCCGGGCCAATAACGTCGGGTACAATATTCTCATATTCTCTTCTAATATTGCTTCCACTAAAAAAGCATGCTTGTCGTTTTCTCTTTCTCTCTCTCCCTCTCCCTCTCTCTTCATCTCTCTCCTTGTGTAGAGAAAAAATTACTTTATTAGGCAGATATTGGATATCGCAAGACTTCATCAACACAAGCAGATTCCACAGACTGACTGATTGACTGCCAGTTAGATAAATTGAAGCAAATGGCAAATACCTACATACATATATATTCGAAAGCGTAACGTTTTTCTGTGGAATCAATTCATTGAAAGAAACTTATCTTGCTTACTTCTAACATTTTCGTATCGCTGTAATAAAAATGCTTCATTTTTCCTCAGCAAACAATGATATTTGTTTGATATTAACAACTTTTTGACTACCATTCTCAAATGTTTGAATGCAAATTACAAGTGTTTGACTGCTATTTACAAGTGTTTACAAATGTTTACAAGTGTTTACAAATGCTGTTTACAAATGTTTGAATTCTATTTAGAAGTGTTTGAAGGCTGTTTACTAGTGTTTGAATGCTGTTTACAAGTATTTGACTGATGTTTGCAAGTGTTTGAATGCTGTTTACAAGTGTTTGAACGCTGTTTACAAGTGTTTGACTGCTGTTTACAAGTGCTTGAATGCTGTTAACAAGGGTTTGAATGCTGTTTACAAGTGTTTGAACGCTGTTTACAAGTGTTTGAATGCTGTTTACAAGTGTTTGAACGCTGTTTACAAGTGTTTGAATGCTGTTTACAAGTGTTTGAACGCTGTTTACAAGTGTTTGAATGCTGTTTACAAGTGTTTGAATGCTGCTTGCAAGTGTTTGAGTTCTGTTTACAAATGTTTTAATAATGTTTACAAGTGTTTGAACGCTGTTTACAAGTGTTTGAATGCTGTTTACAAGTGTTTGAATGCTGTTTACAAGTGTTTGAACGCTGTTTACAAGTGTTTGAATGCTGCTTGCAAGTGTTTGAGTTATGTTTACAAATGTTTTAATAATGTTTACAAGTGTTTGAACGCTGTTTACAAGTGTTTAAATGCTGTTTACAAGTGTTTGACTGCTGTTTACAAGTGTTTGAATGCTGTTTAAACTTGTTTGACTGGTGTTTACAAGTGTTTGAATGCTGTTTTCAAGTGTTTGAGTTCTGTTTACAGGTGTTTGACTGCTGTTTACAAGTGTTTGAATGCTGTTTAAACTTGTTTGACTGATGTTTACAAGTGTTTGAATGCTGTTTTCAAGTGTTTGAGTTCTGTTTACAAGTGTTTGACTGCTGTTTACAAGTGTTTGAAGGCTGTTTACAAGTGTTTGACTGCTGTTTACAAGTGCTTGAATGCTGTTAACAAGGGTTTGAATGCTGTTTACAAATGTTTGAATCCTATTTAAAAGTGTTTACAAGTGTTTGAGTTTTGTTAACAAGCGTTTGACTGCTGTTTACAAATGTTTGAATCCTATTTACAAGTGTTTGAACAGTATTTACAAACGATTTAATATTTACAAATCGTTAACAAATGTTTGAATGTTATTAAAAATGTTTGACTACTTACATATACGATATTCAAATACTATTTACAAAAAAATACAAAAAAAAAAATAATAATAATACAAAAAAAAAGAAAAGGATAAAAGTAAAGCGACGCCACTTATGGTTTATTACTGTTAATGAATGCTCTTTCTGCTATTTTTTATATTTTTTAATATGTTTGGCTGCATGAATAAAGGTTTAATTGTCAATTTGAATTAAGTTGGAACGTTAAGTTAAACGACGTTTCAATATTTTCCCGATATTGGTATGTTCGACGGTGCTGGCTATACTTCTTAAATGGTTGTGTTAAGCTCTTAAAGTTTTGGAATAATAATATTTTTCGGGGATTTACCCCCGATGTGTGTGGGTATGTGTGTGTGGGTGTGTGTGTCAAGTCTTTTGTTTGCGGACTTGTTTGTTTTTAATACGGCTTAACGTTTTTGTAATAATAATAATGATTTCTTTAGTATTTCCAACTGAATGTACTAAAATTCAAAATACTTCCATCATATCTCATAACTTGTTTGTATTGTACATATGAGCACGTGCATACATACACAAATTGTGTATTTAAGTGTCTGCACAAATGTATTTCGCCAATTAGCTTAATTGTGTAGCTGCACTTGTTCTATGAAGTACGAGTGAGTGCATACGAGCTGCTTGTGGCGCAATCTTTTGTTTTTATTTTGGATTCTTATGTTAGCGGATATGTTAGCCGGACAGGGGCAAGGGACGGGCACAAGGGAGTGAGACAGGTAACTTGAGAGTCCACTCCATTCCATTGAAGGACCGCGCATGCGCCATAACCAATACTCATATAATAAATGCAAAGGATGAATGGTAGAAACGCTTTTCGAGTTTGCTTAAAAAATTCAGGATTTTCAATATGATTACTTCCAAACTTATTAAGAATAATATATATAAATATACATAAATAATGATATGTTTGCTTTTCAAGCAGAAATTTGCGCTTAATAGACCTGGTCATTATCATTTTCTCGTTACTCCAAAAAAAAATTCTCTCGCTTTCATTCCGAATGTTTCCTACGAATGACAAAAGATGGTGGAGTCTCCGGAACGTTAAGGGCAGGGAGGCGAGGGGATGAAAAATTTCTTATTTACAGCAATCATCATCGTCTTTGAAACGATAATAAATTTAAAAACAAAATTTTTATCAATCCTTAATTTTTTTATTTTAGGAAAAAAAGAATAGAAATTGAGAAGAAACATTATTGTCAGCAGGGTTGATAGCATTCGACAAGAATTTGTCTCTACCTAGAGTCTACGTCGAAAACTGTCGACTGTCTCGACTTTTCTACATGTCGAAAACCTCAACCTTGTCTAAAACTCTTAAACATTCATCGAAAAATCTTTGTCTCGTTCGTTTGTTCTTATTGTAATTGATAAAGGTAAATTTTTCAGAGTTTTCGACAATTTTGTGTAAACTACTCCAATTTGGTTTGGTAGTCTACCCCCGTAAGTATTCGACATGTCGAAAATGTCAAAAACTCGACAAAGTATTCGACATGACGACCGAGATTGTCAGACAAAAACAATCAAGACAAAGTAAAACCAGCAAATGGTAAAGAAACAAATGTTTGTCTGGCTGACAGGTTGGCCGTCACTCGCTGGATCGCTGGTTAGTTGTTGGTTAGGCTGCGTGTGTCTGTCTCTCTGTCTGTCTGGAAATTTTGCAACCGCAACTAAAATGTGTGTACATATAGAATATTGCAATCGACAACAATAACATTAATAGCATAACAGTGACTACAGTGTAGTCACTATAGCCCTGAAAAAGAGAGACATAATCTTTAACCTCTCAAGTTGTTTTCGCTGCTGAGAGAAATACTCATTTTTGTACAGCTCCATATTTTTTTCTTTCACGTCTGGTTTGTTCTGGTTGTGAGAGGATGCTACTGTCGCTTGAAGTGAGTGACCCACTGGTAAAATCTTTAAAAAGATTGGAAAATCATCAACAATGCATACAGACTTCTTAGACAAAACTGAAGGTACTTCAGCATAAATGCTATTGTTTTTTAAAAATACTTGATAAGCATTGATTTTTGTTTATTTTGTCCACTGTAGAAACAATGTGCTTATTTTTTTTTTTGTAAATTAGAGTGCTTCAAGATGAATTCTTTAAATGGAATGTTTATATTCTGTATGTCAATGCTGATTTTGACTTCAATTAAAAAAATAAATGAAACATAAAATAAGGTGTAAATAAAACCAAGGACCGACCGGGTGCAAAATAAGACGAAATAGTGTAAAAATTAAATGATTTTTTTAATTTCTTTTTTTAGTTTTTTATATTCGTGTCACATCAAACACACGGTCGAGAGTTTTGGTTTAATTTTCCAAATTAGAAGGTTGTCATATATGTACATCATAACCAAAAAGTTGATATCCTCAACCTTCTCTACTAATTCCCAACTTTTAAGATGACAAATTTTCATTCGAAGTTGAACTTTCACGCCTTTCTTTTTTTGCACGACTTAAACTTAATAGTTGATAGCAAAATTTCGACCGTGCACAACTTTTCAAATACATCGTGTTGAATGAACCTTTTGTAAAAAAGCTGTTAAAACAGATTTGGTCGTATATAAATTTTTATTCAAATTTAAACTCTTCTTTATTTTAGATCTTCTTAAATAACTTCTACCAACTCACGAATGCTTGGCGAAGTAACTTAGAGTGCAAAAGTGAAATTTTGACTCAAAACCAAAGAAATTTGAAATATCAAATTAGAGCTTTTGCTGAGTGCTAGCTAATGGCATTTTTTAAAATACATTTTAGTTAAGTGCAATTCCTTTTAGTGCCTTTTTATTTAAAAAAGTTATTAATTTTAATATTTGTTGTAACATAGAACTTATTTCGTTTAGATCGCAAGAACAGATAAGGACAATATTTACACGTAATGGTTTTCCAATGCTGCGATTTAAAAATTTCAAAAATTATTGGTTATGATGATGATTGAAGTTGCGAACGAGCGATGGTGTTATTACAATTTTTACCACTGGGTACCTTCGCTCTTTCATACTACTCAGTGCACTGTTGTTGGGAAAACTCTCAAAAGTTGAACGAGTTTTAAGCGAACTCTTTTGTTGGTGCTTCTGTTAAATTCTGAGATTACCAATAGTCTGAGATTATTGTGCCGCTGCAACAACAGTTAAATTTTCGTGGTAGTTTCTCACAATGCTGTTGCTAAATTTACACCAAGAGTTGTAATAGTTACAAGAAACACAATTTACAACAACAAAAACTGTTGCAATAACGCAATAACGTATTGCTAAAAAGGTAACACAAACATTTCCGCAAAAACGGAAACCTATGCCTAAACCTATACTACTAAAATAGCAACAAAAACAAACAGGAAAATTAATAACAACCACAACAACAACAACAACAATAATAACAATCCCAGCGTCGCCACGCCAACAGTAAATAGTTAGCAACAACTTTGGCAAATCAGAGAAAAACAGAAGAAGAGTTATTTTGGGAAAAAAAACAATGAAATGATATAAGTTGCTGCAGGTGTGACAGAGAGAACAAGATAGAAAAAGAAAAAGAGGAAGAAGAAGAGGGAGCAACAACAGCTGCACAGCACAACATCGCAACCTTTGTGCAACATATTTATTGGCACCGATTTCTGTGCGCCCAGCATTTGGTGGCAACACACAACAACAGTGACGCCCTCTGCATGTTGCAGAGCCTGCAATGCAACAACAGCAGCAGCAGCAATGATGTGTTGATAGCAATGAATGTAACCACAAACTCGTTTATGACCAAGAGGTTGTGTTGGTTGATGTTGCCGGTTCGTCGACTAGGTTGCTGCTCTACGACGAGTACAACCGACTGGTGGTGTTTTTGTTGTTGTTGTTGTTGCTGGTAGTGTTACAATTAGTGTTGCTGTTGTTTCAACACGTTTTCTTCTTAAATGTTGTGTTTCTTCATGAAATTTGAAAATAATTATTTTTTGTTACATTTTTATTTTAAAGGACTAAATGCAATCATCACCGCAAACTGGTTCAATGTGTTGCCAGAGTTATTTTTACGAATTTATCGTACATATTCTTATCAATGGTCGGTATCTTTAACAAAAAAATATCTATATTTATGAATTGTTTTTCACAATTTCTTATCGTTATTTGAGTATAAAGTATTTAGCAAAGCAATTTAGCAACCATGGCTTTTTTATTTCATTTTTAATTGTCCAAGCTAGGCTCAGCAGGTTTTTTTTTACACAAAAATAAAAATATATATTTCGTATCTACATATATATAAAAATTCTTAAATTAGAAATTGAAAATGATTGAGAACTTGGAAATACATAAATGAAAACCCGGAGATGTTTGAAAACTCTGAAATGGTTTAAAATTTGGAAATGGTTAAAAACTCGGATGTGGTTGAAAAGTTGGAAACGGTTGGAAATGGTTGAGAATTTGGAATTGGTTGAAATCTCGGAAATGGTTGAAGTCGAGGAAATGGTTGAAATTTCGGGAATGTTTAAAAATTGGAATTAGGTGAAATTATGAAGATAGTCGAAAAAATAAACATTCTCAAATCAGAAATTGATCAATACATCTTGAAAAGTACTGGAAACTTGGAAATACATACATAATTGAAAACCCGGAGATGGTTGAAAATTTGGAAATGGTTGAAAAGATGGAAACGGTTGCAAATGGTTGAGAACTTGGAAATGGTTGAAATCTCGGAAATGCTTAAAGTCGTCGAAATGATTGAAATTTCAAGAATGGTGGAAAATTTGGACACGGTTTAAATTTTGGAAAAATTATTTTTTTTTGCATAAATTATTAAATCAGCAAATTCTTAAACCGCGAAAATTTCGAAACGAATTTTTAATTTCTTAACATAGAAAAAATCATGAGCTGCCTAACATTAGAAATATGTATATAATACTCAAATTTATTTTACTATTTACTATTTATGTATATATTTACTGTATACTCGTATAATAGACTGTCTTGGCTGCAACCGTTGTTTTTTTTTTTTGTTGAAATCTGAAACAGCTTGAAAATTGCTTCGTGGCTTCGTTTTTTTCTTTTTTCTACGCATGTGAATATCAAATCGAAATATCGAAGTACAAACGCATTCGAAGCCATTAAAAAAGGCATTAAAATTCAATTAAAATAAAACGTTGTGGCTGTTAAGATTAAATTTACGTACATTCAATATTCGCCAAAGCGTTTACATTTTTTAGAGTCTCATAAATGTTTGTTGTTGTTGTTGTTGTTGTTATTGTTGTATTGTGTATAAACAATTTTATTGCGTTAATTAATGGTGGTTGGCAATGCGGTTGTTGCTACGGTGGTCTCGGCTGTTCGGATTCTGCTGCCGTCGCTGCTGCTGCTGCTTCTGCTGCGGAGGTTCTGTTAGCGTTGTTGCTGTTGTTGCTGCTGTTAAGAGCATTTTATCTCTGAACCCGGAAGTGAAATTCTTTTTAATGATCACACTGGCATTCGGTCACTCAATCGTCGGCGATTAAAAGTCACCCTGCATCATGTATCGTATGTACATATATCGTTCTTGCTCGAAAGGCTTAGCCTTAAGAAGGCGACGCTTGTTGTGAATTGAGCTCAATGCCTTAACTGTTAATCAAGGTACAATATAATTATCAATTATTTATTGTATCTACGTTATAAGAGCGCCATGAGCTGAAGAAAATTATTTATTTTAATATAAAAATACTCCGGGAATCGCATATGAATTCATTGTAACGTAACTAAATGATATTGAAATCAATTTCCGACTTTCAAAAGGTCACCACTTACTCATTTCTTTAGTCAGTCAGTCAATCAATCAATCAATCAATCAATCAATCAGTTGCGCTGGCATAATCGTAATCTTAAATCTTAACTGAAGATATGTATATTCATCCATCCATCTATCTGTCTATATTATAGAATAGTACCGGTTTTAGATCGAGTTTCTAAAAAAATAAAAAACTCTCAACAACAACAATAACTAACTAATAAAACCAGTTCCTCACGGTCACCTCACAATCATTGGCAACAAAAAGAAGTGAAAAGAAGTAAATCAACTAAAGCGAAAAAGATATGAAATGATAGCAAAAACAATTCATTCCTAAATGAATTCATTCAATGACTAGAAAATTACTGAAGAAGTAAGGCTTTTATCTACGAATAGTTAGTTGTTCTGTGTTAAACTTCATTTATTGAACTTTTTTAGTTTTTTTTTCTTTTACAAATTGAGTGAAAGATAATTTTAAAAAGGGGCACACCCAGAGATAGTTACTGATAAAGAAGGAGGCACATCCTGTGGTACTGTATGAGTGTATGTACTTACTCTCTTCTTACGAATTTTTGGTGAGAGAGAGAGAGACGTTTTGTGTACTCGTCTGATGTAATTACTCAAATGTAGGGTTGCCAATCGTCCAGGATTGTTCAGAATCCACATTGAAAGTACAAATAAATGCCCTGGAATTTCAGAAAGAGTTAGAGGTCGATCAATATCGACCTACACTTCAAAATATGTAGCTCTTCTCTAGTACTGCACATGAGCTCGCGTCCATCCATTGATCTCCGTCAAATGTCCCTTTCCCAGAGTATTATCGTACTTTCTCCAACGAACACCAACCAATACTATATGTACACGGCGCGACAACGCGTCGGTCTGATTTTGGTTTATTTACGGGCCTGCCTTAGTAGATTTTAGATGTATTATTAGTACTATGTAAAAAATTGAATCAGCAGGCTTGTATTTATATGATAATCAGAGAAGATAATTCTAAGCCTTTGCATGGTGCTGGCATATTTCGTTGCTTATTATTTGTATTCGTTTTTTTTTGTATTGCTAAAATGTAAGAATCCACTGAGATGGAGCGAACTTTTTCTACAAATGCTTTATATAATGAAGACATTTTTTATTTGAAAACGTTTAAAAGCACATGAATCTTAATGGTTTCTTTAATTACAATAATAAGTAAACCAATTAATACACATTTAAACATTTTTCTTGTATATCCGAGCATGCTTATTTTGCTATTATTCGTCACTTGATTGCATATTTTACTATTCTAAAAACTTGAAATTATATTTTCGGTGTTTATTATTATTTTTTGTGATAATAATAATAATAAATATGGCAAATGTATTATTCTTTTTTTTTCTTAATTATTACAAATATTTTGTACATAAAAATTTTTCTTCGGAATACTTGATATGTTCTGTTAGGTGGTTCTGTTCAGTGGAAAATATTCAGTTAAGTTGAATAATTAGTTTTGGTACAAAATGTTCAGTAATTGTCTGAGAAAAAGTTGGCAACCCTACTTAAGAGTGGTCCTAGGGCCTGCGCTAGCTCTGAAGAGAGAAAGTGAGACAAAATTAAAATGAGGTTGATAGCAAGACGGGCAAAGGAGAGAAGGATTCGGAAAAGAGGGATCAGGTAGAAACGAAGGGTAAAGAAATGCAAGAAGTTGAAACGCGGGAACGCTTACTCTCACTCTTCCCTCAACAGAGATAGAGCCCGAAAGAGGAAGAGAGGTGCCTGAGAAGGACTTGGAATATTAAAATAAAGTATAAGAAAATCACTTACATTTAATAGTCTTTTTACACGGTACTTGCGTTACAGAAAAAGCCGTATAAAAACAGAATTAGACAAAAAAAATACTATTATCACTTCGAGTTCAACAGAGACTGAATATACCGAAGACGCACTCATCATCGAAGCCTCTTTAGCTCAGTGGCAGAGCACTGGTCTTGTAAACCAGGGGTCGTGAGTTCAATCCTCACAGGAGGCAAAGAAGCAGCGGTGTATATTTTTATACAAATTTTAGAGAATTTTTATAAATTTATAAAATCGTTATGAAATCTATATAATCTATAGATTATATTTTATCTAACATTTCATAGGTTTCTAAAAGTGTTATAATTTCTTAAAATTTTTGCGATATTTAGAATAATCTTTTACATGACATCCTTGTTATTATAAAGTCATTATTATAAACTTTTTGCCCCTAATTTTTTTATAAGATTTAATTTTTTCTTACACTTTTTTAGTTTCAACACTTTTTAGGGGCAAAAAACACTTTGTTGGTATGGCTTCTTTTATGTTTATTTCGAAATTTATTTATCAATAAACTACTATATAATCTATATAATAAATAGAATAATAATAATAATAATTACTTTTTTGTGTTAGTAACTCTTAATTTTAATTTTAGTAACACTTTCTTAGTAAGAAATTTTTAGTTTCCTGAAAAAAATAAAATTTCCAAATATTGTGCAATCTACATATACAAAAAAAAAAATTTACAAAAAATTCTAATAAAAAAAAATTTAAAGTAAAAAAAAATAAAATAATAATACATATGTAATAAAATTTTGAAAAAATGAAAATAAAATTGCGCAATAATATATAATACTCGTATCACATCGAAACTATTTCGCTTGGAAAAAATTTACTGAGAATGTTAGATTTGTTATTATCATAAAAATACTAATTCATATACATACATAGTTAGTGTATACGTATCAGTAAAGAAATAATTACTCAATTATTAAATAATTATACATGCCTATAATTCAATCATTACAATGTAAGGTATGCACATGTCATGTATGACTATATGAGGGATGATATTAATGTCGGAAGATTAAAGTAAAAAGAAGAATATGTATTCCTCTGACCATGCTCTCACTCTGACGGTTTCAAATAATTGTAGCGCATTTTGGAGATTCTTTTCTCTACAACAATTTCTGGTTGTTTTTCTTCTGCTTTCTTTATACGCTTCTAGCATTTTAATTAAAATGTTTTTTAGTCGTGCTTTGAAAAGTACACATTTTTGCATATCAAACAAATGCAAATGCACACAAAAAAAACCGGTTATCTAAAGAAATAAGATTAAAGTGATTGTGATTGTGATTATGATTAAAAGTGAGTATTTTATTAAAAAAACATTTGAAATTTACACTTTTTTTTAATAACCTCAAAATTTCGTGGTTGTAATTTTTGCATAATTATTACGCATTTTTAAACTGAATTTGTAGTAAAAATCAAACAGAAACATCGTGTGTAGAATATAAAAAGGTTGCGCGGAAAACGGTCTGAGTTATATTCGTATTAAGAAAATCTCATTAGCGCAAGTCAACATCATTTTGTGTGGTTGCTTGTCACGAAGAGCAGGGGCAAAATGTTCAGCTTCAGCTTTTGCTGGCCAACAATAATCAAATTTTAACGCTTGGGATATATCGATGTCTATGAAATTTGACTCGCTTTTAACGAGTACGAATATTAACACTAACGAACAAATTCAGCGTGTACTAGAAGCACGAGAACCAACCACAGTTAGTAAATTGTGCTCTTAGTTAGTATGACTATATCAATGAGAGAGGGCAGAGCTGAAATTGCCGGAGCCAAGAGTGTTAACTAACAGACTGAATGCTAAAAACACCAACACCATTATGATTGGCAGTGAGTAATAGAGAGAGAGATTAGTTGGTTGGTTGGTGGCAGAAGGCTTTTGCTTTGCTTGCACAAAATTTAACAGAGAATACATTTTAATAACAACAACAATAACAGCAACAGCCAGCAGGCGATTGATAACTGCTGCTGTTGTTGTTTTGATTATTGTAGTTGTTTCTGTTTGTATGTAACGAAACGATACATAGCTACTGCTGAGCAGATGGATAATGACGACGATGATGTTGATGTTGATGTTGTTGATGATGTGTATGAGTTTTTGCTTTTGCAAAACAAATTTCTTCTTTGCTGAGCTCTTCTGTGCGCCTATTCGTTTTGAGTTGCTTTTTATTCATTTTACTAAAAATTCTCTTTAAAAGTTTTAAGTGAAATATTACGATATTTAAAAAAATAAAGGGAAGAAATAATAAAAAAGATAATATGAAATAAATAACCTTAGATGAGACTAGACTCTCTTCGCTTAAGAAATACCTGGCTCTCCTCTCCGTCCAGAAAAGAGCTGCTGCTTTTTAAGGCGAAAATTTAACATTATACGACGACTTTTTGGAAATTTAATAAATTTCAAATATGTATTTTCTTTGAAAAGCAATGCTATTTTATAGCAATGATGCATAACAACAACAATGTGTCTTATAATTAAAATTAAATTAAATTAAATTAAATTAAAGTTCCTGGCTTTAAAATGTGTATTTATATACATATATATTATACAGTCTAAAAAATAGTATCGTTTTTTATATTTATTGAAAATGTCAGTTTTGCTAGAGATTCCTTCGGTTTTAAGACTTTCTTTTTTTTTATTCTTGTTTATCTCTTTTTATTAATCATTTTTAAACATGAAAATCTATTCGTATTGACAACAAAACGAAATATTTTATATATCTATTAAATTTTATAAAGATATAATTTTAATGAAATTTAATAATAAATCAAAAGCAAAATGTTCAAATGTTCAAAGTCAAACGAATTTGGCGAATTAATAAATAAATTAAATTGTAAAAGACCGCGCAACGCGGCACACAACGAGCGAGCAAAATACGTTGCCAGAGAGAGTGTTTTGGTACAGAAGCAGAGCATGGAAGGGACATGAGAAAAAAAACAACAAAAATTGAAGCGAAAAACGAGCTCACTAAATCGACCGAGCGAGTTTACTTTACTCTCTCGATTAAGATAGAATTAGGAGGGATAGAGGAGGGGGACGCGCAGTAAGACTGATAGAGAGACAGTAATGCAAGTCTTTTGCGAGATATTTTAAACCAGCGGCAGGCACTAACACATCGATACTATATTGTACTTACGTGGGTGTTAGTTATACTGCACTGAAAAAATAGATCACCAATACTTTGTTACCTACAAAATATAATAGCGGAAAAATATATATATGTACATAAAAAAATTTAGATTTAGTTGGTAATTTGTAAGTTTAATTTAATTTAATTTCCAAGCCCAAATCTTGAAACCCAAGATATCCAACGACAAAATCTTCAAGACAAAGACCCCAAAGACCAAATCTTACTCGAGCATTACAAGGATTAAAACTCTTGGCAGTCTTCGACCCCGGCAGGGACTAAAGCCTTATGCCTGGGCCAAGAAAAAAATCGCCCCGCTTTTTAAATTATTTTTCAAATTCATAACATTTAGCATGTACACAATTCAATTTGAATTCAGCTGAGAGAAAATGATGGAAAATTCCTTCAAAGGGTGAACTATAATCATATATTTCCCTTTAAAGTGCACTCTATTTAGAGCATACTTTATTTATGACTATAAATAGCCAGCAATCTAAAGTATACTTTCAAATTAGAACATACTCCAACTAAAGTGTACTTTACCTTTGGGACTATAAATATGCGCCATACTTTTTATTGATTTAAAATTTTGTTGGGTTTTGTTAATAATTTTGCTCAATAATTTTGTTCAAGCATTTGATTCTAAATAAATCTGATAAGTGATCATAGGCCAAAGAACTCAGTACCTATTTTCTTTTTATTTTTTAGAAATGTGAATAATCAGTCAACCATGTACATACGATAAATATGTACATATGACGTTTGAAACACGATTTCCAAATATCATTTCAAATTGCATATTCTAACTTAATATATATGTACATATCCTTTAAAATGTAATGTTGTTAATAAAATGTAATATTAAATAAATATGAAAATTATTACTAATAATCTAGAATAATTAATAAACCTATCTCATATATTATACGATAACATTAGGCGGCGATTAACATTTCCAATAAGATAATAATCTGTTAATAATAATGAAAATAATAAAGTTGGAAATTATACAATATTTTTAGAGTGTACACGAATCTCATTAAGCGTAAAACAGAGCTCACTTCGATGATGGTCGCTCAAGTTTTTTGTTTTTGAGAGCGTCACGGCACGGTGAGTAAAGGACCTGCCATAAGCAATTTTTTGTATTCCAGAGTTCGTTGTAAAATTTGTAAGCGGGGAATTGTTAGGCGGGGAGTGTACATATTTAGAACAGTGTTACATATATCGGCAAAAGATAAAAAATTATGTCCATAAAAAAGGTACTTTCTTAGAAAAACAATTACTTTCAAGACAAAATCTCGAACGAAAATTGTCAGACCATGTTTTATATAAAAAATTTTCCAAAAATATGCGTTACAAAGATGAGAGAAAAACGAAATATCTTCTTTACCAAAAGCACCGTCTTCATTTTTGTTCCTTTCAATAAAGAATAATATTTTAACATTTTTTCCAATGTTTTGACAGGCTTGAATGCATAAATATTTCTATTAAAAATTCTCAAATTTAAAGTACATTTTTCTGCGTCTCCTAAAATATCATTCATCTAGGATTTTTATAAAATGCAGCTGTAGGTTTTGTTGTGTTTCGACCAGAGCGAAGAAATCGTTTTAATTTTTTTTTGTTTTTGATTTTGTTTTTCCTATAATTTACTTATTATTTATTTGCTTGTGCCTTTATCGTATTAATTAATTATGCGATTAATTTGTTATTTTCTTTCATTTCAATTTCGAAAATTAAATACTTTAGCAAATCTTTTAAAACATCTAATAATAATTGGCGTGCTGTTTCTTTTTCTTTTGATTTGGTTTTTCTGTTGATCTCAAATTTTATTTACATATTTTTTTAATAAAGAGAAAATTAATTGTCGAAATATTTCACATTTAAAGACTGAGAAAAAATCAATTAATAATAATTTTATAAATTGTAGAATTTTGTGTGCAAAACTTTGTTGATAAATTGTAAAATTTGTCCAACTGATGCAAGTGAGTTACGTCAAATCGATTTGAGAGGACGCTTTCGGCTCGGCTTGAGGGGCTTGAGAGCACTGAACATTGACAGGATTTAATTCAGCTTTCGCTGAAGAACATCAGCTGAAAAATATGTAAGTCTTATCGGCTTGATCCCCCTTTCGTGAGACGACTGCCGACGCCAGTCACATCGCTGTCGCGAGCCACGAGCCAAAAAATCAATTTGGAGCATGAGTCGAGGGCTGGGCTTAGGCCGCGCTCTCACAAATAGACGCCGGCTGGATTATTAGAGCTCGCTTGAAGAATGAGAAAGAACGGAAAAAAAGATCCGCTCGTTTTTCCATTCCATTCAGGGTTGCCGTAAATTAAAATCGTCATTTTGAGATCAAAAAATGTCAATGAATAATTCGATTTAAATTTTTATTATACTAATTTAGGAAATATTTAGATAATATTGCTTGAGATTGAGATTATTATTTAGATGTTCTTGACATTTTGTGCTTGCAATCGTTTGCAATAAAAAAATTGTACAAATCGTCGGTTTTTGCCATTGAAATCAATAAACTTTCTGCTGAGATTATAAGATTTTGCACAATACAATACAATTGTGCCAAATTAATACTAATTAATAGAATTCTTGTATATTATGGTCTAATATCGTTTTAACTGTAGTAGTTTATATAATAATTAGAATATCAACTTATCGTAGATTATTAAAGCTTTTTAGATTAATCAAATTGACAATGTGTATTTATGTATGTATGTATATAAAACAATTGAGCCATGGTATGAAAATGTTTAAAATTCTGAAGGCTATTGAATGCACACATTATTATATTCTAGTGATTGAATAATTAGGTATTTCTCTATTGATAACCTTTTAATATGAAGTTGTTTTTTTTTTGTAGTAATAATAAATCACAAAATGTTCTGTTGGCAAAATTTAATCAATGTGGAATAGTTTTATTTCAATATTATTGTGTCATATTTTGATTGCGCAATATTTTTGTACAATATTATTTTCTGTAATTAACTTGTTGACTTCATTTTATTAATGTAGAATAGTTTTTTCAATATTATTGTGCAATAATATTGTGCTATATTTTGATTGCGCAATATTTTTGTACAATATTATTTTTTATAATTAACTTGTTGACTTAATTTTAATAATGTAAAATAGTTTTTTCAATATTATTGTGCCATATTTTGTTTGCTCAATATTTTTGTACATTATTTTTTTTGCAATTATTTTTTAGTTACAAGTGCCTTAAGTTGAGATAATTTCCTTCCATGTTGACTTAATTTTTAATTGTGCAAAATTTTAAAATTTTTGTATGATATTAATTTTTATAATTATTTTATAACGCTACAGGAGCCTTAACTTGTAATCATTTCCTTCCATGTTGACAAACTTTTATTGATGTAGAATAGTTTTATTTTAATATGTATTATTGTGCGTGTTTTGATTGCGCAATATTTTTGTGCATTATTATTTTTACAATTATTTTATACATATGTACATAGTTGCAAGTGCCTTCAACTTGTGATCATTTCCTTCCAGATAAAAGGGTTGACTATAATATCTATAGATAGACATTTAGCAATAAAAATATTTCTATGAATGCATACGAAAGAGACAGTGAGTGATTAGCTCTTAAGTGCATAATTCCTATATACACTATACACATATGTCCATATATGTACATATGTACAGATGTGTGTATTATGCTTATACTACGATATAAAAATAGAAAAAGAATATTGATTTTCTTGTAAATCGTTCTTCAGGACTTGCAAAGTCAGCAAAGCAGACCAACCCAAGAGAAAATTAATTATTTTCCATTTAATAGAAACAGACGGACGGACGGACAGACACCCTTTTTTGCTGGCCGAGTGAACAAGCGGCACCCTTACTTAAAATAACAACAACAACAATATTAGTTTATAAAAGCAACACACCATCATCAGCACCACCAACAACAACAACAACAACCATCTATACCTACTACTACCGATCGTTAACGTCATCGTTGTAGCGCTGACGAAATAAATTTTCGTAGATTCGTGCTCTCTCATTCGTTAGTTTGTTTGCTCGCTCGTTGCTCGTTATTGTTGCTAGATTTTTGAGCGCTCGCTCGTTCGTTCTTTAGTACGTTTGTTGGTTTGTTCGTGTGCAATCTTTAGTTTGTTGAAAAAAAAATAAACAAATAAATACGACGAAAAACGAACGAGCAAAACGAACGAACGAACGAACGAAACTAATGAAAAAGGTTAGAAAGCAAAAAGTCTCCTTTTCTTTTTACCCTCACAACCATTCCCTTCGTGCCGGCCCCTTCTATCTTTCTGCCCTCATTTGACGATACCAAGAGGGTTCGGATTCAATTCAGGATATCGAAAGAAGAACAAGCAATGCCGTACAGCATAAACGATGTTAAACGAAGCGTAGAAGCGGCGAAACGAAAATGAAATGAAACAAGCGCGTTTGTGAAAAGCAATACATAAACTTAAAGATATAAATGACTTGAGCGATAATGAAAATAGTAATGAAAATTACAGGAATAATAACGATCGTAGCAAATAAAAAAAACTTTTAACAATTACCATAAAAATATTTAATAAATCAAGCGACAATCTGTTTTAAAAAAAACAATGTCATAAAACCAAACATTTACAACAATCAGAAAGACCATCATCGCATAAATATTGAAGAAAGAGGACTGAAGCGTGGTTTGATTACTTGACGCAAAAAATGCATCATTGATTTGCCAAAAATCAGTATACATTTTACGTACATACTCGTATATGGCGGAAATTAAATTGAGGGAGGGTTGATGACTTAAAAGCATTCAGAATTTACTAATTTACCCCCTTTTGTTGCTTTTGTTAGAAGAAAGAAGGGCTCAACGATAATTCACCCGCGCTGCCGTATACTTATGTATGTATATGTTGGTGCGTATGTACATATGTATGTATTTCTTAAGTGAAGTTTTCGAAAGATAAAAGGTGTTTGAAGAATCTGTGTAGCAATTGTTCGTGGCTCTCCTGAGCTCTTTTTTTTTTAGCCATCCCTGTTAATTCGATAAGCCAACGCTCGAAAGTGTGAACCATAAACATAAGACCGTTTGTCGCACTGTAATATTGTCGCACAATACAATTGGGCAGTGTAGTATAACTGTGCAATATCATTGCACAATATAATTGCACATTATGCCTGTGCAATACAACAAGTACTGTACAATATACAAATACAATATATGTAAATAGCACAATATAATTGTGCAGTAAAATTGTATAATATAACTGCGCAATATAATTGTGCAATATAACTGAGCAATCTAACTGTGAAATATAATTATGCAATATAACTTACGCAATATACTTATGTAATATAACTGCGCAATATAATTGTGCAATATAACTGCGCAATATAATTGTGCAATATAATTGTGCAATTTAAATTACGCAATATACTTACATATGTAATATAACTGCGCAATATAATTGTGCAATATAACTGCGCAATATAACAGTCTAATTTTTCAAAAAGAGCAAACAAAATTATTTGGTTACAAAAAAAAAAAATTCATTTGTGCTCGTAAAGGAAAACTTTCTAATCATTAACCATTTATCTCTTCCTTCTCAAAAATTTTTCCTTCATATTTTTCTACATTCCTTCAAACTTCATCGAACTAATAAACAGACATAGTATTTTTTGCTATTTTTTAACCTAGCCCCCAACAAAAATTTCTCGTAACATGCCTATACTTCTTCTTCTTCTTAAAAATTTCCTGTTCAAAATTCATCCATCCATCCATTCGCTGCACTTATTCAAATTGATTTTCGAATCCTTTGAAAATTTCGAAATTGTATTCGAAGGAAACGGCGGCGGCACGGATGGCGGCTGGCCTGGTTGCTTAATTTTAAATTCGGTATGTCTTGGGGCTACGGTAAATCGAGAAGCGACGAAGAAGAAGGGCTGCACCACTTTGATGTATTCGCATTTTTCTTTAAACGAAACGAAACGAAACGAAAAAAACTGTTTGGCTCAACCAACAAACCAAAGAAAATTTCTATGAAATTCATTCATTTTATCGGTTAGACACAGAGGCAGAGGCAGAGGCAGAGTCAGAGTTGTTGGTGGGAAGCCTTTTGAGAGGCTCTTCAACCGCGACCTTGTAGAAGGTGGATTGTATAGGAAGAGGTCGATTGGGAAGGAAAGAGGAGATGCTTAGCTCGTCGTTGTTAATAACGTAAGTTGATATGAAAGCTGTTAAATAACTCAAAATATCTTCAGTTGAAAAAATTACCATTTTTTTAATTCACAAAGAGTTCACAGCAGAACCTTTTTGGGGACATTTTGCCCCTCATCTTAAAGGACAAGGGCCCTTCTGCAAACAGTGTCACTGTGTGCAAAACGCAAAACAACCCTTAAAATATTAAAGCCTGAAAGGGAAAGAGAATGAGTGCGGAAGAAGAGGAAAGAAGTAAAGGTAAAGGCAGAAGAGCAGAGCCGAACAGACAAAGTCACAAACAGTTTCGTTCAATATTAACCTTCGTACAAGAACAGCAGCAGCAGCAGCCCGAACAACAACAACAAAAAGCAACAGTGTGATTTATGACAACAATAATAATAATAACAACAACAACAACAACAACATGTTCGACACCGCCGGTCACAGCAACAACAACAACAGCAGCAACCAACAACGTCCATACAATATACGCTTCGAGTATATCTTAAGGACAACAAAGTAAAGGTTACAAAACCGTAGACATAAACAAAATGTCAGTCAATTCGAGGATTTTTCAACTCTTGCCAGGGGCTTGTCATGTTCGAAAATTCGATTCGAAATTGAATGTCAAAAGGCTGAAATTTTCAAAAGGAAAAGAGCTGTCGTTAAAAGAAGGGCACATCGGTGTGTGTGTGTGTGCACCTGGTAAGCCGCGTATACGGAATACGTGTGTGTGAGTGTTTGGGTGTGGGTTGCCTGTGTATGTATGTGGACCATGAGTGCGTGTTTGCGTTGTGTAAGCATGCACAAGTGTTATTCGGTTCGAGTACAGTCCGTTTTTGTTCTTTTTTTGTTTGCTAATAAGGTTTTTTTTGTGTCTCGAGATGTTTTCCAGTCTTTGCATTTTATTTTAATAAAAAATTTTCTTACAAAAGAACGATAACCGCCATACAAAGAACTTTGTTTAAACACCTGCTCATATATTTTATAAAGAAGAAGAAGCAAAAGAAGCAAGAAGAAACAAAAATCTATGGGCAGTCTTTCTCTCTCTCTCTCTCTCTCTCTCTCTTTCTCCCTCTCTCTCATTTTGAATTTGCGTCTGCTTGTGCTTAAACAAAAGTGTAAAATTGCTTTTTAGCACTTTAAGTACTTTTAATTAAATTAGTACATTAATAACAAACACCCTTAACATGACCTCTCGACCCACCCCCAATGGGTTCACGAAGTTCAGGAAGTTTTTGAAAAAAGGTTTCTTTATCTTCTTCTTATTCAATGCGAAAATGTTTCACTTTATTACTCTTACGTATAATGACCTCATAAAATAATTTCGAAATTAATTTTTGCTATTTAACACATTTGCTCTGTATTTTATTTGCACGCGACAGATGTTGCAAATTGTCGGGGCGACACAAACAAGCTTTTGACTAAGAAAGCCGCACTTCTGCACTTTGTTGTACGAGAATCCACAGCCGGAATCCGAACTCAAGATTTAAATCTGCATGAGCATACAATTAGTTATGTATTTAATCATAAGCATAAAAAAATTTGCACAATAAAACAAATTATTATTAATTTTATGGGAAAAATTTTAAACTTTACTGATAGATTAAAATTTTGTATTCTGTTGTAAAGATTACAAAAATTGCAAAAAAACCACAACAATTATTTCCATTCGTAAACAGAATGTCTTTAGAATAAACAAAGAACAGAGTTGCCAATTTTCATAAAATAACTCTACACACTTTTAAACTGTTGCTTGACAGTGGCGTTTTGCTTTTGGTGGGCGTATATAGCGTTATTTTGGTGCAAAATTTGGGGCGGCCTAAAGTCACTGCAATTGATAATTTTCGATGTTTGTATAATTAAAACGAATAAATGCAAAAATTAATGAAGCAATAGCATAAAATAGCAAAATAATAGCAAAAAAGTGTCAAATTTTTTAAGAAACTCTGAATTTCTTGCAATTTTTTTTAAGGGGCTGGTGGGTGGAGGAGGAGGGGTGTCCTTAACAACACCACTGTGAATTAATGGCAATTTTGATTCACAAACTCTTAGAAAAATACTCTTAACAAAATACTTAGCAAAAATACTCTCGAATACATTTGAATTTTCGAATATATTCATCGAGCTCTTGGTCACCTTCGAAGGGCACTCGACTGCATTCGATACTCGACTGCTTTGGGCTACTTTCGATATACTCTCGATTTCATTTGTACTATACTATACTCAGGCGTATTCTCAGTAGCTGAGAATTAGACTCGTCTATATTTTTACTATCCCCGACATTCTAACTTAATCTCTCAAATTAAACTTTAACTGCGTCGGATGTTACTTCTTCTCAAATTTGATGGAACATGAAAATTGTCATTTCATATATAATGCAAGGCCATTATGTCATAGTATGATTTTAGTATCGTTTATATTCGTTTGAAATTGAGGAAACGGTAAACTCTAAGACAAATTAAGTTCTATCAATACGAATCGTACTGAAAACTGTTTATGAGAGTTATATTATGATATTTATTAATTTATTGGCATACATAGTTATTACTATTACCATTATTTCAATTCGAAAGCAGTTGGCAACTCTGATAAAGACTCAGTGTGTAGAGAGGGCACAAAAGAAAAGAGAAAAGTGCTCAATCTTTTCTGGTACAGTTACACTATGAAAAAAGTTATATGAAATTTTCTTGTTCTTTATCTTCTTCTTTTTCTTCTTCATTCCAACTCATACGTATGCATGTACCGTGCATGCCGTTATTTTGTTATCATTTTGCCTGCAATTCTTCCATTCGTTGAGCGAAACTTTTTGAAATGAGGAAAAAATTTATTGGCCGAAAAAATATAGGAAAAAGAAAAAATTGTTGCAAGAAATAAATAAATAATTTGCTTTTGTTGTAGCAACGAATTAGCAAAACAAAAACAATAAATTTTATAAACGACGACAAAAAACCAAACTCAAGCAAGCTTTAGAGAACTGAACACGCAGGAATTTTATAAGCTTAACCTTCCGAGTAGAGCAAACGACGAAGGTTTATTTATTACATATTTATTATTTTGTTGTTGTTTTCGGTTTTGGTTTTGGTTGTTTTAATGAATTTTAAATGATTAATTTTATTATTCGTGGTTTTTTTTTTTTGTTTTGGGTTTATGCCGATAAACAAAAGCTGCGATGGTTTTGGATTTTTTCAAGACCAAAGAACAAATAAAAGCCGTGTGGAGAGAGAAATGAGGAGGAAATGCTAAAGAAGGAAAAGAGCACGGAGCAAGTGCCCCGCGAAAGCGAAGATTTGAAAGAATTGAATGTTTAAAGTGTGCGAAAAGTGAACGCCGATAATTAAATAAAATTATAGAATTTATTGCGAAAATTAAATCCAAACAATTTCGACAACCTCAAGAAAGAGTAGGAGAAAAAGAGGACAGAGAGAGAGAAAGACGTCTTTTTGGTTAGTGATCAATACAACAAAAACACACAAAATTTTTAGTACTATAGTCATAAAAATTTGTAAATTTATTTCTAGTAATTTTTGATCAATACTCAATTTCAAACAAACAAAAAGATACTGTATCAATTTAAACTATTATTTATAAAATAAAGTTTTATTTAGTATAATTTTACTTAATGCAAAAATGGCTAGAAATTTATTGATAAAGAAACTCGAAGTATTTCTACATATGTATAAGTAATAATGGTCTTAAGGCTTTAAAAAAATTTCCTCAACTTGGCAAAGATTCACAAAAGGTTTTGTTTTTGTTTCCATTTAAAATTCTAAAAGATTTAATTTTCATGATATTTATAGAAATTTATGCAGCGGGGGTGAATTTTTATATCTTCAACTTCTTTGCACAAAAACTTGCTCTGCTCTCACTTCAAAAAAAAAAGCTGAGTTAAAAATTTGCATGTGATTTGTGGCTTGAAGAGACCCAGAAAAAGAGACTTAAGAACGAAAATAAATGCTAAAAAAATTCTCAAACAAGTTACGGTATTTGGCCTTGCAGCGAAATTGTCACTTAGTCAAACTAGTCCAGTAAAACTAGTCCATAGTTTCAAACTAGTACGAAATAAAGTACTAGCACTTTTCTAGAAAGTACTCTCGAAACTATTCGAGAGCATATCACTTCTTTCCAGCCTTTTTATTTTACAAAAATCCAATAAAATACACTGCAGTTGTGCTATTTGCTCTTTAATAAAATCCAATAAAAAACAAAAAATGTCATTGGAAAATTGTAATTTATTAGTATAAAAAGCATGATCTTCAAACTTCAGACGATCTTCGAAATTGTAGACAAGTTCCGGCATGTTAGACCATAAGGTTGCAAAGCGTGCTTAGTCGCGACTAAACAAGTTCAAATTTATCAGTTGCAGGCCAAGAGTCTTTGTTTTCGTCGAACTTTCTGTTGTGGAACTAGTTCTACCGTTAGTTACTAGTTAGAAAATGTAGATTTGCGCGCAGGGTATGCTTTTAGACGAATACTTATTTATTTACATATGTATTTGTATATGATGCACGTACGAGTGTGTACTGAAGAGTTTCCAAAAAAAAAAAACAACAACAAACAAAACATCTTTAAGCTTTGTCTTAACATGATTTGAAGACTTTGTTGGAGAGATAATCTAAGCGACAAGTCAAGCATATAATTTAAAAATGTCTTTACTTTGGCTGAGCAAAGATATGTACCTATTAGAAGAAAGGAAGAAATAGGATGAAGAAGGAGAAGAAAGGAAGCTGTTGCTAAAAAATTCAAGTAAAGGTTTTTAATTGAAAAAGTCTATATAAAACTAAATCATACCCACAAGGATTTAAAAATGTTGACTTCATTTAATTTTTAGAAATGAAAAATGACAAATAGAAATGACAAATGTCGAATACTTTGTCAAGTTTTCGACATTTTCGACATGTCGACTACCAAATCAAATTGTCGATAGATTCTATACTTCATGCGAGTAAAAAAACAATATTTGAATCAGTCATTCTTTAAGTTTTCGATAAGGTTGAGGTTTTCGACATGTAAAAAAGTACTCTACAGTTTTCGACGTAGACTACATACAAGGTCAAAAAATTCGTGTCGAAAATAAAAGTTAAAAACTTTTGTTTCCAACCAAATAATTTTTAACATAAATTCGTCAAGGATAAATAAAAACTTTTAACCGTGTTCTAAAAACAAGAAAAGACATCTTTATGGTATAAAAACTATTAAACTGTATAGTGGTTTTTGTTGTTGTAAATTGTTCGTTTCCTTTTCGTTTTCGTCAGCAAAATTCATTGAAATTGTAAAGCCTTTTTGCGTTTGACGAAGCGTTAAAATTTTACAAAATACTCTTAAGCGGACTGACTGACATATTTTTCATATGAAATCTTGTATCTATAAAGAATTATGATGTAAGAGTATTTATTTGTTGTAAGTATGTACATTGTAAATACATTTTGAAATTAAAATTAAATTAAATTAAGCCGTTTGAAACTAAATGGCCTGTGAAATTGTTTGTACTTTATCGATAAATAAATTTAACAAATTATAAACTCATCAATTATAATGTATACCTTTTTTTTATGTCATAAAAACGATTATGATGATACATATTGTATATACAAAATAAAAATGCTACTACTTTATTACGCCAAGTATCCTTTTGGACTTATAAAATATACATATTTTAAAATTAATGTTGCATTAGAAATTTGATTCATAGAAAAGACTTACCTTCGCGGCGTCATTTGATCATTACATTTTTTGTAATTGTCTGAAAGTAAAAAAGGAGAAAAATAACAGAATAAATATATAAAATAATATAAATTAATATATAAAAAATATAATACTATGATCGATACTTTAAAGTCTAAAAGATTTTTAAAAATTACACACGTCAAGAAAGGTTTTTTCGAAGGTTTTTTTAGTTTTGAGAGCTTAATTTGCAAACGATTTGTGATTAAGAAAAGAAGTATTATTCAACAATATAATATTAATTTTAAAGCGAAAAAGATTTGTCAACGAAACTTACCTCTCATGTTGTTTAACCTAAATTCTATAAAAAAATTTAAAAAGAAGCAGCATCAGAGAAGGTTTTTTAGAACCTTTTCTAAGGTCAAGATATCTCGAAAACCTGAACTTATGGAGAAATTGAATTCGGATTGAGCTCATCCCACTTTCTACGCTAGAGAAAAGTGCATTTTTCTGGGTTTTAAAAGTTCAATCAAGTTTATTAATTAATCGATATTGATTCGATTCATCGATATCAAAATTGGGCGTTATGGTAATATTTTAGTATCAATAATGAAAATTTGGCGTTTTTTTAAATATGGAGCGGTTTCATACGATAACTTGACAATGAAATCTTAAGTATTTTCAATAATTTGAAATTTTATTAGATAAAATTTATCAATAAATAACGATTTTTTCTATTATTGATATATATTTATTTGTTCGAAACGTTGGAACCTCCTATACTCTTATATATCTTTTTTAAAAACCTATTAAAAGTCATAGGATTAATTGTTTCTTCTTGATGTTCGTTAAGTTTTCCGAAAGGGTTTTTATGAAAGGTTCTAACGGTTCCAAAAACCTGTTTAAAGACGTAGGATTAATTGTTTCTTCTTGATGTTCGTTAAGTTTTCCGAAAGGGTTTTTTTGAAAGGTTCCAACGGTTCCAAAAACCTGTTTAAAGACATAAGATTATTTGTTTCTTCTTGATGTTCCTTAAGTTTTTCGGAAGCGTTGATGATGTTGGATTTGGAAGGTTCCAACGGTTCCAAAAACCTATTTAAAGCCATAAGACTAATTGTTTCTTCTTGATGCTCGTTAAGTTTTCCGAAAGGGTTGGATGATGTTGGATTTTGAAAACAGTTTTACGTCATTCCTCGTCAAGTTTGGATTGGACACAAACCGGTTTCGGCGATGTATCATGTTCAATGCTTTTTTGAGAAACTCTGAAAACGAAGGACACTTTATATCGAAAGTAGCGTAAGCATTCGAGTGAGATTGTTTCGAGATTTAGGCGATCTCGTTCACGGGATCGTGATTACGACAAAGCCTCTATAATTCTCGGTCCGTGCCTCGACTGAAACTGAAGACTGATTCGTTTTTACGATTTTTTACCGACTGAAAAATCAACACATTTTTTTTATTTGGAATATGGTTTTTCGACGAGATCCTTGTTGGACAACGTCGGTCGCGCCCACTGTGTAGTGTACGAGTATATAGGATGGGTATAAAAAGCACCTTAAAGAGCGTGTAATAATGATAATTTTCAATGTCGATTATTGTCTTTCAACAATTTCTTATCTCATGAAAGTGTATAAAAAAAAAATAATCAACCCTACAACAACAACAACAATCAAGAGTCGTAATACGAGTATGTACATATGTATGTATGTATGTATCGTATATAATTTTAAAAAGTGATATTTCGAATTCTTTCTTTTCTTTGTTTAATAAAATCAAGTTTAATTATTTTCTTTCTTTATTTGGCGATAAATTTTATTAAAGAAAAGAAAAGAAATAGAGCAAACAAATTATGAGAACATTATTAATTATGACAACAATATACTCGTATAAAAAGAGATACAAGATGAAGATAAAAGTAAAAATACTTTCATTAACAATCATAAAATTGTTTGTTAATAAACATGATAACATCAAGATAAAGATAATTAAATACCAAACGAATGATGATAATGTCAATATTATATTATAAGTAATAAATAATAATGATTGGAAAAGAATAAGCTTTAAAAGACGATTTAATGTGATAACTATCATGATGATCAAACACATCAAAGTAATACCAAATGCATAAAAAAGGTGAGATTTTTAAATATTCATTGTAAGACGACTATGAGAATTAAGGGTAGCCCTTTGATGTTGATGGGGGGAAAAAGGGTTGATGAAAGTAATACCTACATTAAGATAGAAATGTCATGATGAGGACGATTCATGACGATGCTAATGACTATAACTAACTTAATTTAGCAGCAGGCTGGAAGCGAAGACTTTATATCGTACAACGAAATTAGATTTCAAAGCACATACATATGTACATACCTACATACATACATATTTGCACGTACATATGTACATACTTACATGTAGCATACATACAAACTAAAATTATTTGAGGCAACTGTACCTTTCCGTCACTTGCGCGCTATTTACCAAAGAAGAAATGTCCATTTCAACTGACCTAAAGCCATAAATCAATTTTAACAGAAGGTAAAAGCAATGAGTGTCAAATGTCAATGGCTTGTCGTTTCTGTTTCTTGTTGTTGTTGCTTTTGCACTTTACAAAATGTCAACATAATGTCGACTACAGCATTTTAGTTGCTACTATCAATTTAAAATATGACACTATAATATGAAAAAAATGTCCGATATCGAGACGAGATTCGACAACGAAATAGTCTACCTCTTATGATGCCTGCTGTGTAAACAATAACTTCGTCCGGACATGACTGAAATCCTACTTTCGGTCACAGCCTACCTCATTGCGCGACCACTTTTACAGCACTCTACTGTCTTTCTTACTAAAAGTACAGTTTATTGCCCCTTTTTGTGGGTACCACCTTTGGACCATAACCAAAATCCATTTCATAATATTTCCTACCGATTCTAGGATTTAACAGTTTTCCTAATAATTCTATTGGCGTCATCGTCACGAAGGTTTGGAAACGACACTCCCTCCGGATATGACTGAAATCCAGTGCATATGGCGTTATCGTCACGAAAATTTGGAAACGACACGACGAAAGAAGAGTACATCTATTCTCTGTTCTAGAACTTTTTCTATTATTTTCTTTTTCATGGAATAGTTGGCCCCTTCTTTCAGTGTCGTTTCAAAATGAAACGTGACGATTTTTTAAGCCACTAAAGAAGTTTAATTTCAAAGAAAAAAGGATGAAAAGGAATAATACGAGCATGTAATAATGTTGGAAGACATTGAACAAAGTCAGATAGAATTAAATCGAGGCAGGGGGCGTTTCCTGTTTTTGAAGGTCCTTCTCTCTATGGCCGATACTGACTTTAGAGTAACAGATTTCCATTCAAGTTTATTTAATAGAGAGCATGTATAGTGTCTATTTAATAATTTCATTATTATTATGATTATGAAAGTTGTTGTTGTTGTTGGTTACGCAAAATGTCAAATTACATCAAGTCAAGTGCCACGTTTTAACGGTACATGCGGTTAATTAATGATGCCGTTACCGGCAACTGGTACAGTACTGTTATTCTTACCAGCACTAACAGCCACAGCAGCAACAACAACAACAACAACAACAACAACAACAACAACATGATCAACCTCGACTAAACTCACACTTAAAATCTGTTGACCGATTTGCAAGATGATTTTCTGAAAATTATTATAAAGAAACAAATTCGTATCCTAGAAACATCGAGTACGAGCGTATTCGTGCGAGCATGTTGCCAGATCATTGGAAAATGTGGTGCAGCAGCCACAACATCATTTCAACTCGAGAAAAAACTCGGAGAAAATAATAATAATTGAAGATATTAAATATTTTTTTTGCTAACAAAAGCTGCTAATTTCGCAAAAAATAGAAAAGAAACAGAATAACAATTTAACTTAAAGCAGAACACAACGCCAAAGTACAGCTAGATGATCTCTGGAAACCTTAGATATTAACTTTCATAGAAATAAAAAAAAAAAAACCAAAACAAAAAACAAACAAAAACAAAAAACAAGCAAAATTCTTCCTTCTGTAGCGTTCCTACAGCATTTAGCAATTTAACACAAACACTTTCTGCAGCTGCTGCAGGTTCATAGCAAGTATTTGCTGCATACAGAATTTGCAGTGGAAAAAACAGAAAAGAAATGAAAAAAGTAAGATAGAAAAATGTTGTCAGAAATAAGCAGAGTATGCGAAAAGCAAAAGAAACCACTTAAATTAAACGCAAGAATCAACAACAGTAACACCCAAAGAAAATCATTTTATTTTTCTATAAAAATCAACAACAATAACACCCAAAGCAACTAATTTGATTTTTCTATAAAAATATGTGAAATACTTTGTCAAAAATTTAATAAATTTTTGGCGAAAATAATGATTAATATCAATGATTAATAATAATAATGATTAATTAATGATTAATAATAATATATATAATAATGATTAATTTTATATAAAAATATATATATTTTTCATTATAATATAAAAAATATTTGGCTTTATTCTAGGACAGGTTAATCCTAGGACCTTACTTCGATTTTGTTGTTGTTTTTCCGAATTTATTTTATAAAGTTTAGAAGATATAGGCCTGAAATTTTCAAATTTAACTCTGAAACTATACGAGCACGACCAAAATTGTTGTTGTCGTTGGAATCCCTGTAGAAAACCACAACAACAATAACAAAAAATTGAAGCGAGGCATCTGTTCTAGGTTCCTATGTTCCAAATATTTTAAAAGGCCTATTATTTATGTAGATTTATATATGTACAATATACCATATGTATTTACGTGTAATATATAATTTTTTTCAATATAAGAAACTTATTAATTCTGTTATTTCCAATAATAACTAATAATAAGTTTTTATAGTGAAATACCTAAACTATTTCTAAAAGTATAGGCTTATCCATTTTCTCTTTCGGAGTGTAAAGTAAAAAAAGCACACTTAATATTCAGATATCGATTGAATTTCAATATTTCAATATGATGCTTAGAATGACGCCATTATGCGTGAAATATCGTGACAATATCGTTCAAATGTCCTGCATGAGACCTTTTGCGGTAATTTTCGATGACTTTTTGACACAAATCGGGCAAAGTTCAGCCCCTTCCGCATAGCCCCACAAGAAGAAATCCAAAGCAGTCAGATCACGCCATATTAACATTTTGGTACGTGGGTGCGTGTATAGCGCAATTGTGGCAGTGTTGAGGACCATGTTGTTTATCAACAGCTGGAACGTCGTTACTTGTTTCGGCTTCATTGTATCCACACACACGCACACAAATAAACAGATAAAAGAAGGAATCCAGAAAATGACCGAACGAACTCTCGTCGAACGCATTCGGCTGCAAGCTGTTTAGCATGTACTCGCATGTTGGAAGTGCCAACAGCTAACAAGAATCTCTAGCTGTTGTTGGGTTGTGCAGTCACAGTCAGTCGGTGGCCTCCTTGCTGCAGTCCATCTGTAAGCCGCTGTCGAGAACAAGGCGGAGAGACAGTGCAACGACCCTTCGTCTAAATAAGCAAAATCTGCCTGCTCCATGACGCATCCACGCATTTCTCAAGAAGAGAAAGAGAGCGCGAGCGCAAAGAACATTGATCAAACGACGACATTGTCAACAGGGTTGCCATTACAAAGCGCCACAACGTTCAGAAATCAACTTTAGAATGAATTTAATGCCCAAATCGTCGCAATTGAATGCCGAAAAGTTGTATGTACCTTCTTTTTTTGTTTTAACATAAATCAAACGCGTTACATGGCAACACTGCTTGTCAAAGATAGAAATATAAGTAAAGAGAGTCGTGAGGAGAGAATAAATGTGAATGCATTGCTTCTTGTGACCTAGCAACAACAAAACAAAACACCTTTTTGGAGACGAGAGAGAGAGAGAGCAGTACGACTCAAAAGTATGTACGCATTAGAGAGCTCCATGAGATGTCTCGAAGCCTTCTTCAAGACGTCGTGAAAGTCTCAAGGGTTGTCTGAAATGCTTCCATTGCTTTCAAATCAAGCCGTGACTTTTGGAAGCGCTGCTGAAAACATTACCACATGTGATTCCAATAGTCAGGGCTTGATTCGAAATCAAATGAAGCACTGCATCAACGCAAAAATGTTGCTATGTCAGTTTCGAATCATTCGAGACGTCTCATGCGGACCATATGCGTACGTCTAGTACGCATATTCTTCCAAAACATTTAATGTCTATCGTTATTAAATTCTGTTTGGACATTCCGTTGTCGTGTGCACACGAAAGAATGAAGCTGCCTGAGATGTAGCCTATTACATTGCAACCATTTGTTTGATTGAACTGTTAAATTGTTTTTGCTTTCTCCGGAATTTGTTTGTGCAAAGTTGTCAACTCTCAGCTAGACCGTGAGAGAGGATGACCCAGGATGAACTTCAAAAAAGGGCCATCGACGAGGCCAAATTGTAATCAAAACAGTGTTCTAGTGTGGTGAAATAAAATAGTATTTCTGTTTGTGTGTGAAAAAGCTCCATTTTCATAGAAAAAAGGAGGTTTATCGTATATAAAAAGAATTAAAAAAAGTGTGGTGAAATAAAATAGTATTTCTGTTTGTGTGTGAAAAAGCTCCATTTTCATAGAAAAAAGGAGGTTTATCGTATATAAAAAGAATTAAAAAAAAAAATGTCATGAATTTAAAACTGATATTAAATGATACTACGATTACTACTATTTTTCACATAAAACCTATTTTTAAATCGTAAAAGTTGATTATATCGTATTAATTAAAATGACAATTCCTTCAAAGTCAGCCTTCCGTCGTCAATGACATTTTTCCTCAACGGTCTGTCTCAGACAATTTTTCGCGCATACAATTCGTGGCCATTTGTTTGAAATTGTCATCAGCTGACTTCAGACACGATGATGACGACGATATGTCATGCGCGATTCGTTAGTGTTTTCTTAAAAACATAAATAATAGTAGTATAAAATAATAGCGTTAAGATCTGAGAAAGTGATGATTAACCCTTAACATTTTATGAACGATTGTAGAAAGGACTAAATTTCGTTCCGATTTTGAAGTCAATAAACAAAGAATTCAATAAGAATTTAAAAAAATTCCTTCCAATGTGTGCAAATGACGCTCTGTCGAAAGTATTGCCCAAAATTGAGCCACAAAAATACCAATCACCTGCAAATTAATGCCAAAAGGGAATCAGTAAAATAATATTGAGAAAAAATTCGGCACAAGAACAATCAACAAATTAATATAAAGCAATAAATAGTAAATTTCTCAGACAACAGAAGCGATGAGAAGCGACCAAAAAGATAAACTAATGAAAGAGAGCTGAAAAAGAAGAAAATGAACTAAAGAAGAAACTAAACCGAAGAAAAAGACTAAAGGACTAAAAAAGAGAGTGAGCAAAAACAGGCTCAGAATTAAGAAGCAGACGGCTCTGACGTTACTATGTTCGTTTGCTGTTGCTGTTAGTGATGATGATGATGATGATGATGATGATGATGATGTTGATGGCAGAAGATGATGACGAAGATGATGATGGTAATGAACTAAATCAAAGCAAGCCTTTAAACGTAATTTCTCTTTACTCTTCCTGGAATCGCCTTTTTTCCCAACAAAACCAAATAAAGGATGACTGCGTATTTTGTTTTTGTTTTTTAAGGATTTTGTTTGCTTTGTTTGTCTTCTACTTTCTTCCTTCTCCTTCTTCTGTCCTTGTTTTTGTTCCTCCAATTTTTTTCTTTTAATTTTTTTTATTTTCTCTCACCGCAAAAAATCATGAGAACCGGAGTGTGGTAAATGAAAGGTAAGAACTAATACAGGATAAGTTGTGAAGGGATGAAGGGATGCGATTAAGGCGACGGAAAAATCGAATGCTTGAACGAATTGATGTTAATTTTATAATAAATGGCATCATTTAGAGAAAAAAATAATGATTAATTATTTTGTATTGTTGTGTTAATGTATCATCAATGAAATTTCATCAAGATGTTTTTGCTGTTGTTCTTGCCGTTGATGTTTCTACTTTTGTGACAGCTATTATTGTTGTTGTTGTTGTTGTTGTTGTTGCTTTTGTTGTTAACAGTATGTATATACACAGTGAATAATATCCTAAGGGTACATACTTTAGTTACGTGATAAATTATAGACTTTTTAAATCAACAACAAAAAAATTAAAAAAAAAATTTTTTTAAAAAAACTAAAAAATATGAAAAAGTAGTATGTACTGAATCAAAAAAAATTTTAAAAAATGCTGTTTTTTATAAATATAAAATTTTTTTTTTATAAATTTAAAAAAATTAAATTAATAATTAATTATTTAAAATTATTTTGTTAAAAAAAATTAATTAAAATTAAATTTAATATTGAATTGATTAATTATTATTATTATTTAATTATTTTTAATTAAATTGAAATTAAAAAATTAAATTAAAATGAATTATAAAAAAATGGTGGAAACTAAGAGGTTGAAAATTTAATCATCAACTCACTGTCTTTTCATCGATAACAGAAAAAATATTTTCATTTGTCAAATTATTTCCGCAAAATTATTTTTATTGATGAAGTTTGATCAAAAAATTTGCGGAAAACTTACACAAACAAAATACCTAATTTTACATAGTTTTTTAACAAATCTATTGATATATATCCAGCATCATATGATGATGATGATGATGTTGATGGCAGAAGATGATGACGAAGATGATCACTCTTTAGAGTAGTCAATGCAAAATAAAAAGTGTTCATATTTTGGGGTGTTCATATTTTACGGTGTTCACACTACTGCGCGTGCACTGTATGTCGCAATTTGAGGAACAACATTTTAAAATTAAACCTTAACGAAAACCAACTAAGTAAATATTTCCAGCAAACATTTCCTAATTTATGTAATTCTATAATTCATTTCTTCTCTGACTTTAATCAAAAATTTGTTATCACTTTTTTTAAATTGATGTGCAGCGCAGAGCATATTTTTTATAGTAAACTTTTCTAGTAAGAAATTTTTGAAAATTCATATTTCCTTTTTTATTTTGTTATCAACAAATCTATGTAGTTCTGGCTAAATTTTTTTATTAAATTGAAATTTGATTAAGCATTAATATTTAAGTTGCTCTTAATTTCATATAAAAAATTATTGACAAATGGATTCTGAATTTTGAGTTTTGTGCGTTTTTTGGGCCAAACTTTTAATATTTTTTTAAAATAGGAAAAATATCAACAAACTTCAAAATACAAAATTCCATCAACTTTTTGATCAAACTTTGTAAGATATAATTGTTTGAAAAAATTGTTTGGACTGTAAAGTATTGATTGATTATTTGATGGAGAAAACTATAAATTTTTAAACATTTTCTCTTTAGGAAAATATTTTCAAAATAATGTTTTAAACTATATAATTTTAATGAAAAACGACGACAGACGTTCAGTTAAATCAATTTAGCAACCAACCACAATTTATTTGACAAAACCTCAAGCAATTCCCGTTTCCTCATTATTCGATGCAGTAGAAGAAGAAGAAGAAAAAGAAGAAGAAGACGCAAAGGAGAAAGAAGAAGCCGAAGTCGAAGAAGGAGAGAACTGGTTTCTACTCGTTCCGAAAACCTTAAGAAATCAAGCAAAAAATAAGGTTGGGTTTGTTGGTTTGATTGCTGTGTGTCTGGCGTTTCGTTCATACGTTGGTTGTTGTTGTTGGTTGTTGGTTGTTGTTGTTGTTGTTTGTGGCAAATACTTGACCTGTTGAACAAACCAAAAATAGTCGAAATAGCCTGAATTTTACTCGTATGAATGCTCAGCAAAGAATGTGCTAAATATCACGATAGCTTGCGTAGTTATTTCCTGTACCGATATCTCTGATGATACTCGTGCTTTACTGAAAAATTTTGTTAAAATATTTTCGTTAAACATGAAGAAAATATTTAGAAAATACTCATTTGCTGAATTGTGAAGTTTGTGTAAAATATTTCAGTTATTTTCAAAATAAGCAATGAAAAATAAATCGAAAGGTTTTGAGTTTTGATTTTATATCTTTATACGTGCGTTGGGGTAATAATGGTGGTCCTGAAACCCACAAAAAACAAGAACATGCAAATAAAAATTAAAATTAATTTTTTTTTGTGTGGAAAAAGATTAGATATGTGTTTTTTTTAGATGGAAGAAAAGGTGGTAGCATCTCAGGAAATGTACAGGGTGCGCCATCTTTCATGTCGGTCACCCGTTATAAGAAGAATAATCAGAATGATCAGTTAAGAGCAACTTTTTAAAATTTTCTCTTTAAATACTATTAAATTAATCCTATATAGTACATATTTCTATTGTTGATTATCTGAATTGAACTGAAGCGCTCAAGCTTCATAGTTTTCAGCGCAAGGTTTAGTGATCAAAAGGAATTTTCCAAGGAAGTGTCCATACATATTTCTAAAGGAATGGTTTACGAATCGATAAATTAAAGTTCGACCACGCGGAACCCAAAAAGAAGGACTCTTCTATCGAGGACTGATATTTTATTCGCAAACCCAAAATTAACGGAGAATCCCATTAAAATAATTGAATTATTTGAAAGCAATTTTATATCAAAATGTTATTAATTTATTTATTAATACAGTTAATAGAGTAAAATGTGAATAAAGTAAATTGAATTTTACAAAAATTGGAATAAACAGAAGGCGGCGCTCTTCTTATCATGACCTGGATATAACATAATCGTATGCAGTAGTCAAAATTTGCAATGAATATCAACGAACAAATAGAAATGTTTGCAAGAGTGCAAAAGTGAAAGTACCTACGCGCGAGCTACACTATAAAATTTTAATAAGTTTGTTTTACTTTTTTGTGGTAATTTTAATCTTAGGCACAGAGACTCTGACGACTAGAGACATCGGAGAGAGAGAGAGAAAAACATTTGAGTCTCTTTCCATCTCTTCCTTTCTATTTGCCTCACTAAACACGACGAACTGCAGCATGTGTGCAATTGTGCGAGCATGTACTCGTATAAAATATTCGTAGGCTACAGCGAGAGTATGCGAGAGTTTATGATTACGAGAATAATTGCAGCGAGAGTATGCGAAGCAACTAGCATTCATTAGCGAAATGAATGACTAGTGAAAATAATTCCAACACAACTCGTTACTAGTTGAAAAATGAACCAGTAACCAGTGAAACCGGTAGTTGTCTGCTGACTTTGAACTCAGCTACAAAAACAAAACCAAAAACAAAACAAATAATTGCTTCATACATAAGATAAAAATAAACCGCATTTTATTTTATATCATTTTTATTTGCCATAAAAGCGATAATAACAAGTTTAGCAATTTATAATCAGCAAATATTCATTTCACCAAAAATTGAAAGCTAGCATAAAAACAATTCCCACGCCAGATTAAATACGAAAAAGTGCAAAAACAAAAAGCTTTAAAGTATGCAATTAGCATTTTTTTATAAATAAAACATTTAATAAGACTGTTTTCATTAAATATTTAGATAAAAAAAAACGTAAGAAGCGAGAAAGGAGTATAGAGACAGCGCTATAATTGCTTCGGTTTTGCAAAAATTTACTTCGTATATGTAAACTGTTACGAATGATTAACAACGACTATTTTTGGATTATTTTTGTATTTTCAAAATCTCGAAAATATTCTTAAATGAAATTCCATTCTAAGAAAGGCACTCGCAGAACGAGTGTGAGTATTCTAAAGAAAACGAAACGAAACGAAAGCGATGGAAATTGAAATTTTCAAAAAAGATTTATAGATACCTCATTTCGCACGCCCCTTCAGGATTGTTTGATTTTGAGATCTCTTGTATGTTTATAATACAAACTGGCATCAATTACTGAGCTGGTTTTTTTTTTTTTTGTGCAAATTATAAATGTTCACTTTCCTTATTTCTAGATATTCTCGACGTTTGTATTTTAAATACGAGTACAATTCTATTAATAAGAACATTTTTGAGATTTTGACAAAATTAGCTTCTAAATTGTATACAAATAAGTATACAAGACTAGAACCAAAGGGTCTTCTTATACTTAAACCTAAACAGCTCAATTAAGCTTTGTAATCAAAATTTATAAGAAATTAAAAATTTAAAAGGTTTAAAGTAGGAATAATTAATATTTTTTTGTATGAAAAGCCGCAAATCATTACATTTGAAATGCATTGGGTCAATTTCTTTGGTGCCCTGAAGTTTGCGATGGCCATGGTAGAAAATTGAAGGCAATGGCGTTGGAAGGAAAATGAATCTGAAGACAATATGAAGGCGTCTGCATGAAAAAAATTAACTGAGACCATGAAGGAAGATAAGAAAGATGATTGTTGTACGAGTTTAGTAACACCAAAGAATATATATACAATACATATTCTTTGGTGACACGACGATATAACTCAGAATATATCTATACATACGTAACTAAATATTTTGTTGTTATGCTAAGAAATAAAATTCGCACAAGAAAAATATTACTTTTGCTAATTTTCTTATTTATTTTTTTTCTTTTTTCTTTTTTGTTGTGATTATTCGTCCAACGGATTTTTATTTCTTTACTATTTTTTATTTTGTAAAAAAAATGCATGAGCAGCCACAAAACAGCAACAGCTCTAACTGACTATGCATACTACATACATACAAATTTACATATAAATATTGTAGCGTGCATCCATACAAATCTACGTTGTAAACCAACCGCTCTCATTCGGAGATAACGAAATGTGCGCGAACACATTCACTCTCTTCAAACTCTCAAAATGTTGTTCTCAGAATTTCTCAGTAGAAATTCAGGGTATACAACCATGGTCTTCTGTAAGGCACAATCGTTTAATTTGAATGCTAAGTCGGTCAAAATAACCGGGTATACGAATGGAGCAGACTTCTAAATATCTATATCACTAACCTCTCTAAGGGCGAAAGAGTTGCACGACCGACGTAACGGTAGACTCGTACTTAATGTTAGAAGAATCATGTTAAGAATATTAAAAACCTCGAGGTTTTTCCGATGTTCCGACAAGATCTTGCCAGGTTAAGGTTAGACTTATATTAGGCTCAGATAGTCCAGCGTCCTACAATATCATTTTATGTAATTGCTCAATCATTAATCGATTCATTTTATCGATTCACCACTAAAATGTCCTCCGGCTACTCGCGAAGAGTGCAAAGAAGGTTAAAATTTTGAGAAATTTGGCAACTGCAATGAAATATTTTGATTATAACGATTCAAGCTTGTGCCTTTAATACACTGCGAACGCATTAGCAACAAAGCAAACAATGCAAAAAAAAAATCGTAAGAGGCTAAGGCAACAAAGAAAGAAATACACTAATTATGTATAAAGAAAGAAAAAGGCAATCAAACCAGAATCCTAACTCAAAGTCGCAGCAACACTTTGAACTCGACTGGTTTCGACTACAACCAACGCGACTTGCTCAATGCAGCAACAGTCTGAGACAGTCTGACTGAAGGAATTTTGAGATGAACAGTGAGTGCACGGCAGGAGACGACCAGAACGATACGATGACAATGGAAATGAAAACAACAATATCTACCAACTATCCTTTCCTGCTGGCCCGGCACAGACACCAATCAATAAACACCTGGAATGAGACGAAATCGAGAGATCAACAACCAACAACGAACTACGAACGGCCAAGAGAGAAGAAACAAATTCGGCGTAGAGTTGAGAATGTGGAAGACAGGAATAAAATGGGAAATCCTGATGACGGCGTCGCCGGCTGCAGATTTGTTGCGCCAGTCAACCGACCGGGTGGCTGAAGTGTTGATGTACCATGTACCAGCAGACATCGGTGGTGCTGTTAGCGGTAGCATAAAGTCGGTTAAAAGTCACACGATTAGCTGCTGCAGGTACAAGCCTGATATGTAAAATATCCTGTCTCGGCTTGCGGTCGAAACATCTGCAAGTATGGCTTTGTATATACACGTATACGTATGTAGTATGTATGTATGAGTATCAATTTATATGTGTGTGCGTGCGTGCAGGCGTGTGTGTGCGGGTGAGTATGTGCTGTCAATTTCATTAACACGTATTCAGCAATCAACAAATTCATTTATGACATTTCGTCCACGAATCAATGACGACAGTTCAGGTATGTGAACTGCGAAAGACTATGATTTTAGTTTATTTTGTTTTCACTGTCATTTGTGTCTTAGTTGCTAATTTTTACCCTCTTTTTTGTGTAAAAATCATTATTAAATTATGTACTTATTTTCATATATGTACTTAAAATATTAAAAGTGAAAGAATTTAATTACAATGACAAAAATCCCTCGTCAGTCTGACTTGAATCGTCGATGATAATTTCCTGATCGGACTACATACTCGTACGTATGTACGTATGTATGTATCTTTCAGTCATTGACGACAATTCTCTCATCGGTATTGTCTTTGTGTCATCGTCGAGCATTTGTTTGAATTGTCTTCAATGATGCACGGTTATAAAATGTGGATGTTTTGTCTATCATACAAATAAAGACTGCGTAAAAAGAGACCGCGTAAAAATAAAAAGCTTAAAAATAAGCAGCATAAAAAGAGACCGCGTAAAAAGATACCGCATAAAAAGAGACCGCATAAAAAGAGACCTGGTAAATATAAGCCGCGTAAAAGAGATTGCATAAAAAGAGACCGCGTAAAAATAAATCGCATAAAAAGAGAGTGCATAAAAAGAGCTCGCACAAAAAGAGACCGCGTAAAAAGAAGCCTCATAAAAAGAAACCGTACAAACCGAGACCGCGTAAAAAGAGACCGCGCAAAAAGATATCGCATAAAAAGACACCTCGTAAAAAATGACCGCGTAAAAATAAACCGCGTAAACGGTTATCACCCGCACGTAGATCACGTAAACAGAGACAGCACAAACTGATATCGCATAAACTGAATCCGCGCAAATGTAGACCGCGTAAAAGAAGACAGTGTAAAAACGGAGAACGCGTAAATCAAGATCGCTTACACCCGGAAGTTTATTTACGAAACAGTAAATCAAGGGACTCGTTATTTTTTCACCGTCTTCAAGCATCAAAAAGTTTCAATGACTCTTGAAAAAAAAAATGATTAAAGAATATTTTTATGTACAAGTAAGTACTCGTAAAAATATAGGAAGGAGTACTTACTACTTGTTAAAATCTTTTTACTCAAGGACTATCTCAAGCAAAAAGAGTATAAAATAAGTATAGAATACCGTTAAAATACAGTTTTTGTTTTTTTAAATTTAATTTTGGTGGTTTTTTTTTTTATTATAGGAAATAATTTAACGTTTTCAATGAAATTTCCTTTCTTAATCTCCTCAGTAATACATATCGTTAAGCGTCGATTGTCATCAGATGATCACGTACCGGAAGAGTACGAATAAAAACACAACGGCTTGCTTGAACCGAGTGCTCTTCATTCTTTCACATTCAACGCACGCATGTACGCAAGACAGTCAGTGAGTGTAAGGAAACGGCACGACAAATTTAATACCACGCAGCAGGAAAAAAAACCGAATAAGTATAATTAGTTTCAAGTCTTGTGGACGATGATGATGATCAACATGCTCAAGAGATCGCACTTTAAAAAATAACTAACTATAGTCAAAGTAAAGCAAAGTTCATTTGGTTTATTCCTGTTGGTTTTGTTGTTGTTTGTGTTGTTGTTGTCCTCTATAGTGTTGTGCATTAATGTATGTACGTATGTATGCATGTATGACGCATCGATAGGGTAAATGACCCAGTTGTGCTTGATTTGACTTGGGCTCGGCTCAGCTTGTCCCAACGTCGAAGCGCGCACATTATGATGAAGATGATGACATTCGTTCGGATAAAAAATGTTTACTTTTTTGTGCGATACATATACTTTTTTTTTATAATTTTATTGTTGCGTTGTGTTGTGTTGTGTTGTGTTGCGTTGGTTGTACGAGTGTATACTTTTCTTAAGGTTGTTGGAGTTTAAATATTGCTGATGTTGGTGTTGTTGTTGTCGACGCCATTCTCCCTGCTGCTGCTGCTGCTGTTGTTGTTGTTGTAGTCATTATGTACAAACTGTAGGTGGTTTATCCATTTCAGCAATTTTCAAACAAACAGGTTTTCTCTTCTTCTGTCTGTCTATCTCTCTCTCCCGCGCTCTCGACTTTATCACTTTTTCAGCATGTTCTCAGCGCTCTTGAGAAGAGTTTCTTCTCCTTCCAACGGTTTTTTTTTTTGGTTTTTTCAATTCAATTCAGTAAATATTTTGGACATTATTAAAATAAGGTGTCGCTTAATTTAAGACTTTTTACAATTTATGCTTGTTCGTTTATTATTTTATGGTGTTGTTTCGTACGTGCGTATGCATGTGTGTATGTATGTATGTATGTATGTTTGTACAATATTATAGCTTTGGGTTTTATGTATGTATGTACGTAAATACATCTGATTCTCCATAAGAATTCAAAAATTGTTGCCTGAAGTTATTCAACTCTACGCTCAATAACTTGTTTATGATTCAGTTAATTTGTAATGCCGAAAGAATAACCAGACATTTTTGAAAACTCCGTTCGATGGCAGAAGAGTGAGCGAGAGAGAGAGAGAGAGAGAGAGAGGGACTGATGACACTGTTTAAACTCTTGAAAGAACACAATCTTAAAAGTAATGTCATATAATTCGAATGTGCTTTGTTTAATTTAATCAGTAATGATTTTAATGCTCTTGTCGCGACATATGTACATATTTTCGATTAGGTACCTATAGAAAGGCCTTTTTAAGGGACCTTGTAATAATTCAAAAGGACTTTTTGTCTTTATTTCCTTCTGAAATTCTGCAATTACTTCGATAGAACTTTAATGGATCGCAGTATTGGTCTCGAAATAGTTCGCAAACATACCAAATATATCTTCCCGACTTTCCATTGTCTCTCTCTAAAGCAGCCGTACTGATCCAAGCGGTTCCTTCTCGGCAATTGGGGCTCTCCTTTGGGGCTCTTCGAATAATACGAATATCTAAAGGTAGTTCAGAAAGAGCCCGAAGAAAAAAGAGCCTTTTTTGCAAACTTACAAGAGTAGAATGAAAACTTTATTGTTTAAAAGTGTAAACGATTAATTTTAAAACTTCTAAAAGCATATTTTTTATGAAAATATTTTTCGTAGAATTCTTCCTTTATTCTAATTTAGAATAATTTATTCTTATTCTAATTTTATTCCAATTTCTTTTTTAAACTTTTTAATTTTTTTGTTTTTATTTTTTTTTATTTTTTTTTTTTTAGTTTTTATTTGTATTATTTTTTATTCTAATTTTATTTTATTCTAATTTATTCTTTAATCCTTTATTCTAATTTCTAATAATTCGTTCGTTTATTATGCACAATTTTGGGGCTTTCAAAGTAACCATTTGCGGTTACTCAATAAAAACTCCATTTAAAAATCGAAGTAACGATGAGAAATCCTTTTCTAAACATTTTATTTTATTTATAATTTTTTATTCATAATTTTAATTTATTTATTTGAATATTTAAAAAAGTGGACATAAACACTTTCAAAATAAACGGTCTATATTATGGAAATTAGAATGGTTCGTTTACCAAAACAAGCTCGATCGATAATTTCACAAAAAAATGTAAACAAACGAGAAGCCATGATAATGAAACGAACAATCCAAAAACAACAAGCATTAAAAACGACATAAAGTGCCGGAATCTCTTCAGGAACGAGCCCTCGCTTCTTAATCTCGGCAATTATTGAAAATAACGCCATTATTAATGATCATTCTTTTGATGAAATAAATGCACCAAATTCTTCTCTTCACGTAAAATTCAAGACATTTAGGACCAAAGCAAAATTAACGATAAGCGTATGGTTTACTGACGTTCGCTGATTGGAAATCTGGCCCTTGGTATTAATAATACATTTAAATTTCTCAGTTATCCTCTATGTCAAATTTGTATATACATATTTGAAATTTATTTATTGAAACTTAAATTTAAATTTTTTATTAAAGCTTTTATCGCCTTGAGCGTTTTCTATGCATGCGTGTACATTTTGTCATAATTCATTCAGTTTCTTAATTCAATTGTTAAGGAATGCAATCAATATGTACGAGCGAGTACTCGTTTAAAAATTTGCGTTCATGATTAGCCTCGTGTGTTCATTCAGTTCATTCTTACCATTGTTTGGGGATGTTTCGGCTCAATCGTCGCCACTCATCGGCATCGCAGGAGAGACCTCTGGCGAATTTTTTGAAGTGATAAATGGTGAAATTGTTCTCATTCTACGAATTCATTTAGCGCGCAAATATTTAATGAGTTAATTATAAACAGTACTGACTGAATTAGGCAGATCAAGAGATCATTTTTATGCGGTTTCACAAAGTGTGCATAGTGCAAAAATAAATACATAATCACAATACACTTGCAATCGTACAGTACGTGCGTTCAAATAGATATACGCCAGACAGAGAGAGAGAGAGAGAGCGCGCGCAATGCAAAAACAATTGCAAAAACTTATTTGAAGGCAAAAACGAACGCACAAACACAAGCGGGGGAAAAAACCAAAACGACGACCACCAAAGTTGTGAAGATCACAAGATTACTGCATTCTCTCTCAATTTAGGTAGTTATTGTTGTTGTTGTTGCTGCTCTTGTTGCTGTAGCGCGCACAAGATCATTGAACGTGGGAGCGAGCAAGATGACTACATGCCATGCAGGTAAAGGCGCTTGCAGGCTATTATAGCAAGAGAATTGACCGATGCTCTTCCTCTCTAGAAAATTGCACTTTTTCTCATTCTCCTTATTTTATTTGTTGCTGTTTTTTTCTTGCTGTTTATTTGTTGATAATTAAGCCAGATCGAATTAAAAAAACAAATTCAGTACGAAGTGCAAAATACAAAAAACACATCCACAAACACACAAAGCATAAGATGCACTTATTGTAGGTGGTTACGGTTATAGAGGTTAAAAAACAAGGAGTTGAATGAAACTTTCACAGTTGTTGCTGTTGTTGTTGCTGTAGCCGTTGCCGTTGCGTTGTTGTAATTGTTGTTCTGTACTTTTGCCAAAAAAAATTTAATTTATAACACAAGCACTACAAATAAAAATTTGTAATCTATAATCTATTGATGGAGAACTCTAAAAAAATTCGCCATTTAAACTTATACACAAATGCACAAACGCACAGTTAATTTATGGTTAGAAGCACTTCTTTCAAATTTGGCATCTTTTTATTCACATTTGAACAATAAAATCCTCTTTTAATACCTTCAATAATTTCCACACTTTCTTTCTTTAAACTATTAGCAAAAAGAAGCACTTTTTTGTTCATTCTTCAGGCGCGCAAACTATCTGTTAATTGTACAATTTAATCCGAACATTTCTTTATTTCTATTCAAATCGCGCCGCTTTCAAACAGAGACGCCAAACGTCAAAAGTGACCGTATTTTAAAGAAGAAAAAACAACACCACAAACATCCGCAGCCTACTCTTTCGATGCTTTACCAAAGATACTAACTTGAATACGTGCGATGAGGTGAAGCCGAACCCTTACCACAAATGAAATATGACTGAATCCTAAAACAACTACTACACATGCATTTATTATTCATGGCTCTCTTAGTATTCTCTCTCTCTCTCTCTCTCTCTCTCTTTCTCTCTGATTGAATTACTCCTCTTCTAATTTTTTATACTCTTTCTTATTTTTCAAACGTTAGAACGGCGTAGGTATATTTTATACGTTTTGTCTGATATTGTTTTTGTTATTTGCTGAAACTTCTCCTTCCTCTTCTCTTTGTATTGTTGGAATTACGGGTTCACAACCCGGGTTCGTATGTTTATATGCATGTTGAGTATTAAAACTTGTTTTTGCTAAAAATATTGTGTTGTTTTTATTTATTGCAATTCTCTTTTCTGGCTGCAAGAAGTAATCAGACTGGCACGTTCGGAAATAAATACTGGTGAAGTAATGATGTCTAATAACACTTGAAGGAATTTGTTTTGGCAAGTCACACAAGTCAATTCCCTCCCGTAATATATATGTTCGTTAAGTTTGGAATAAGTTTAGATAAGTTTGAGATGATGGGATTTTAAGCGAATTGAAATTGAAATGAAATGAACATTTATTTTTCTATATTTATCTTAAATTGAGCACAGCACAAACTCTCCAATGTTGTTGTTTTTGTTGTTGTTTTAGTTTTTTGCGCCGCTCCCAACAACAAAAAAATTTTTTGTCACTCTCGTCTGGTTTAGGAGTTATAGCCCTTTAAAATTTGAAAATTGACTGTCTATATCTCCTAAACAGTAAAAAATATCCGGATGATATACATACTACTGTTAAGATATTACAAATATTTTTCGTTTATGTAAAATAATATTGAATCCAAAATCGTGTACTTTTGGAGAAAATTTAAATTTTTCATTTTTAATACCATTTATTTCTATTCATTAATTTTTTCACTGTAAAATGTATAATTAACCCATATAATTATGTCCATATAAAGAAAGCAGAGGTACTTAGCTATGCAGGCATATTTTTTTCTCCAGTATCGGTGTAGGATTCTAGGATTTTTTTCCCATTAGGCGGTTTTGTTTCGGTTTAGCGAAAAACTGGCTTTCGCAACCAAAAACCATTATAAAACCAAAAATCTCCATTGAAATTGTTGTTGTAAATTTAGCGCAAAACCAAAAAGATTTCTGGTTTTAACAGTTTCCAACTCTGTTTCGAAGTTTGAAAACTATACGCAATAGCTTTCTCTATCTCTTTCTATTGTTAATATGGTAGAAAGACATAAAAATTGTATACAAAAAATATTTTATCGAAATTAACAAACAAAACATTGGTTTGCCTACAATAAGAACACTGGACACGTTTTGTCGATATTCGGGACAAAAACAACACCAACATTGGATTTATACTGTGCTCAATTTAAGCCAAGTAGACTATTTTTACGAATTTAAAGGGAAAATATAGGTTGGTCCATTCCCTTCACATGCCGCAAGGAACTTCGAAAAATTCTTGTAATGTAGAAAAAGATATAATTCGATATTGCTTGCATTTACTTATTTTACAAACGCGTTAATTTTACTCCGTTGAATACGTCTTATCAGCTGTTTTTAGTTTTGTTACTGTTGTGTTTTTTTTGCAGCAAAATTGATGTTTATTTGAAATTGTTTTGCTTCTTTAATTGTTTAATTATTCTTCAGTTAACCAATAGTCCAGTGTCTTTTGGATTTTCAGTAACATGAAGAAGAACGCATTATGAGTGACAAACCACATACAGATGCAGACCCTTGGACCGATCTAAATCTGGATGATCCAGAACTGCAGCAACTGCTTGACGAGCCATTAAAGTTGGAAAAATCAGTATTGCGCAATGATGAACAATCGGCTGGCTTCGATAATAATGTGGGCGATAGCTGGATCTATCCGAGCAACATGCCGATGCGCGACTACCAGTATAATATCACGCAAGCAGCGCTGTATCGCAACACCCTGGTGGTACTGCCGACGGGGTTGGGAAAGACTTTTATCGCAGCGGTGGTGATGTACAACTTTTATCGCTGGTATCCGAGAGGAAAAGTGATTTTCATGGCTCCGACCCGTCCACTGGTAGCACAACAAATTGAGGCCTGCCAGAAAATTATGCCCTTCCCTCACGAAGACACTGCAGAGCTGACCGGCAGATTGAATAAGAAAACGCGCTCCGAGCTGTGGCAGAGCAAACGGGTCTTCTTCGTTACTCCGCAAGTGGTTCAGTCGGATATTGCTAATGCCGGCGACGCAGATGTGTCCTTAAGCTTTCCTGCTGAACAAGTAAAACTGCTTGTGGTCGATGAAGCGCATAAGGCTAAAGGACGTTATGCCTACACGGAGGTAGCGCAGGCCCTTTGGCAACGGAATCGTTACTTTCGTATGCTGGCATTGACGGCAACTCCCGGACGCACTATGGAGGATGTGGCAGCGGTAATCCGTAATCTTTTTATATCGCATTTGGAAGTGCGCTGCGACAATTCGATCGATGTTAGCTCTTATGTACATAAACGCAACATGTCAACCGTTGTGGTGCCGCTAAGTGCGGAAATAGAAGACATACGTGATGAATTGCTTCTCATCATAGATCCATACTTAAGGCAATTAATTGAAGCTGACGTGTTGAGTGGATCACTAACCAATATTAGTCGCAATTTTTTGCTGTATGAACAAAAACGTTTTCGCGAACGTTCTACGCAACAGCGACATCGCCAGCAATCAACGGTAACGACAAACTTTTCCGTGTGCATCAGTCTGTACCATTCTCTGGAATTGCTGGAGCGCCATGGTACACGTGTGTTCTTAAATAGCTTCGAGCAGGATGAAGATGGTCGGGCGAAATTTGTTGTCGCAATGGATAGACGCTTACGGAACTTGGTAGAGCGCGTGCGCCGCGAAGTCGTGGGACCAAATCCACTGGAGTATTCAACGCATGCAATGACCAATGGCGAAATTGCTGAAATACCAACGGATTTGGATTTTGGTCATCCTAAGTTTGAAAAAGCGCGTAGCTGTCTGCTGGAACACTTTCAGGTAAGAAAAAGGGAAATAAGCATGTGCTAAACGAACATCATTTTCTTATAAAAATTCTTATATAATTTTCAAGACTAATCCCGATTCTCGAGCTATAGTATTTTGCGAATATCGCGAATCTGTTATGTTGGTTTATCGCTTGCTGCTTCAACATCGTCCTTTAATGAAACCACGTTGTTTTGTTGGTAAGCTTTGGTTTAACTAAACTATAAATAAATTTCGTCACATCTGCGTATGCTGTCTGGCAGGGCAAGTTCGGTTGCCACTTTCACTTGCATACTTTTAGGAGAAGACATTTCTCTGACTGAAAATTCATGATTGGAGATAACCAAGACAAAAACCAGCGAATGCAATTCGAACGAAGTGAAAAGTAAATGCAGTCTAAAAGTATGCAAGTGCTAATAGCGACCGAACTTGAAAACAGTTGCCAATAAAAGGACCGGCCGAAAAGTATGGCCGCAATAGTGCCGACCAGACAATTAACAACAATTGTATAAAGCCTTGTTCAGAGTGGCTGCGTCAAGCGTCCGCGTCGTGTGAGCGTCTGCCACTTCTTGAAACAATTTATCTTTGTTTTTTAGTTTTTTAATGATGGCATGAGGGCATTTCCGCGAGCAGCAGCTCTACATTCCACTCTTTTTATATCATTATGCTCACTGAACGCGAAGAAGACGACGCTAAAAAAAACATTCAACGTTAGCATTCTCTAACGCTTTATAGAACGCTAATAGGACGTTCGACGCTGCCACTCTGAACAAGCTTAAAAATAATTTATTTCTGTTCACAGGACAAGGAGGCAATACCGGATTTCTACGCGCTCTCACTCAAAAGCAACAAATACAAATTATGTCCGACTTCCGGGCCGGAGTGAGCAATATACTCGTAGCCACCTGCATCGGTGAGGAAGGCATAGATGTTGGCGAAGTGGATTTAATTGTCTGTTTTGACATCAGCACAACGAATCCTACGCGTTTTGTGCAACGCATCGGTCGCACGGGCCGTCAAAGGCAGGGGGCTGTTGTTATGTTGGTAACTGCTGGCAAAGAACAAGCTCAACTGAAAGAGGTACTAGCGAACAAGGATCAGACCAATAAGAAACTATCCCGTTCAAGTGTTGTAGCTGCAGCACTGTATAAGCATTCACCCCGTATGGTGCCCACCGTATTCAATCCTCAATGTCTGAAAACGTACGTTAGGCCGCCTCAAAAAGAGCCAGATTTAAAGAAGTCGAAGAAGACCACGGCCACGACTAGCAATCAGCATAAGAATAAAAAACCTCCTTCAGCTAATCAGGATTTACGCAATTTTTTTATGTCGCAACAGAAAAATGTCGCAGCAGATTCAATGCATTTCGACGGCTTTCCTGATGGGTCTCAGAAATCCTCTCAAGCGCCAGGTTTAGTTACCCAAAGAACCATAGAAAAAAGCATTAATAAAGTTAGCAAACATTTTAAAGGACTTGATCTGTCCAACATCGCTCCAGCCGTTACACAAACGCAATATATTCAAAACGTTGCTACTGCTGAGGCTTCTCCCACCATCTCGATCTCAGATAACGACAGCGATTTCGAGTGTGCAGAAACCCAGAAAGAAATCAATGCTCGCTTACGTAGGCTAGAGAAATTCCTGAGTACTGACTACGCCGACCCGTCAGAAAAGTTGGTTCCTCTAAGCCGAGAACAACTGCTGAAAGAGCTAAAGTCCTCCAAGCCTTTAAAGGTTACTAAACGCATAGCGCTCAAAATGAATGTGGAATTTGTGCGCGAGATTTACGAGAAAATGAAAATACTGCAGGCGGTAGAAGATGAGGAGGAGGAGGAGGAGGAGGAAGGAGACCATACCAGAGCCCTTCTCACGGACGAAGAACTGGAAATACGCGCTGTTTATCAATTGATGGTGGATACATTCGAGGGCCGGGAGGAGCTGGAAAAGTTTCTTGAGAAGGTCGAATTGGAGACGTTTAAGCAGAAGTGCGATTTACCCGACGAAATACTTCTGGCTGATGACGACGACGAGGATGAGGAGTTCAGAGAACGATTGGATGAAGCTTTTAAGGGCGTCAAAGAACTTGGGCTGTACAACGACAATTGGGACTACATAGTGGAGGAGTACAAGAAAACTAGTCACTACCAGGAAGTAATGGCGAAAAGTGATAGAGGGATGGAGCTGGCTGGAGGAGAGTCCATGGTTTTCGAAACCATGCGATGCAGCAGTGAAGATGTTTCGTTGCAAATGGAAGATGATTCTCTTAATAAGGAAGACTTTTCTGCAACCGAGTCCCGATATTGCAATCAGTGGGAAGAGTTGGCGGAAGCACAAAAATCGCCGCGGCGCATTTCGACGTCCATGCAAAGAAGCACTGCACACGCATGCAATGAGATCGTTACTATAGATGAAGTTTCTCTGCAAACAATAGAGGAAATTTTTAATGATCCTAAAATTATGCAACAAAGCGAATCGATGGAGATAGACCTTTTGACGGACACGGATGAAAACGTATTGATGGAGCCGCCCCAAGAAAGCAAATTACTGGAAACAGAACTTAAAAGCTACACTCAATGGGAAGAGTTTGTACGCCAGCAAAATATAAAGGAAAATTCTACTCCAGTTCAACGAATAGAATGTAGCGTGGCCAAACAAAAGAAGAGTGAAGAAACCATACTTGAAACCATAATAGAAACCACAGAAGACCATCATAATACACGGACTGCAATGGAAAAAACAAACTGTTCCTCAAATGAATCGAAGATCTGCAGTCAGTGGGAAGAGTTTTTGAAGTCCAACTTGCGACACAATTCAACGCCAGTGCAGGGTTCGTCGTCGAGAAAGAATCCTATGAATCAGATGAAAGCTACTGCCAGGAGTCTTTTAAATGTTATCAATTTTTTTGACACAAATCGCAATCAATCCATGGACAACCCGAATTTCCACAATAACCCGAAAACCGAACCTCACCAGAAAACCGCAGATGAAAATTATAGTCAAAGTTCTAAAGATTCTTTAAAGCCAGAAAATAAAACCAATCACGATCGTGATGATGATGATAACGCTGATGATGGCAGCACGCCCGAGGTTTTACAAACATCTGTATTGGCGTCAGCTGAATTTACGGCAGCTATGCAGAACGATGATGATGATATTGCCAGTCATATCGACGGACAGATGAAGAATGATAACGAATCGAAAATCGCTGAAACCATGTTGCACAATTTAGACATGGATGCTTTTTTGGAACCATTTCCTGAAGAATGTCTGCTCAAGGTGGGCGAAGTTGGCGCAGCCGACGTGATTGAGTCATCAACGGCCAATTGCATCAAAGGATCCTGTGAAGAGTACAAAACAAAACAAAATGAAGCCAATGCGAGAAAACCGAGACAGCCACAAACCAAAAGTGCTGCGATTGTCAAATGCTTAACTGCTTGCGAGGCGAATAATAATCCGCAAAACATGGAAACGCCACAAACGCCTGCTAAATGCGCCTCTCAGTTGGTGGCACCCACCAACGGCAATGACAAATCGCCCTCAATTTTTGACATTTATTTACGCAATTTACGACAATTGACGCGCCAGAGACAGACAAAACAAAATCTAACTGCAACGAATTCGGCATCGTTGGCCTCGGCGGCAACTAAGGACGCAGCCGCCAGCGATGATGAAACGTCTGTTGTTGTGTTGAATAGACGTAAGCCTAGCTCCAAGCGGAAAATATTTGATAGCGATTCTGAAAACGAGGATGCTCGAGAGACTGAGAAACTAGAGAAGGAGATTGTGATTGTCGATGAAAGCAGCACAAGTTCGGAAGAAATTCAGGCTACTCAACATCAACAGGTCACTATTTTATCAAAAAAATAATTACCTTTTTTTAAAATATCAGCCATTTTCTAATATTTCAGCACACTCCGAAATGTAAAAAGCGGCGACGACGTCATCATGCGGCTTATTTATTTCTGGAGCGAGAAGCTGCTATCAGCGGTGGCGATTCTGAAGGCAGTGCCGATGAGTGCCGTACATTAGGTCAGGACGAATATGACTCCATTGTAGTAGCTAACGATGCTGAGGAAGAGGACAATGCCTCAAGATCTCACATGCAAGCAATGTATTTGCAATCGGTGAAGTAGGTTTCAAATGAATGTTCAAAAAAATATGATGTACTTATATTAATTCAACGCCCACACTGTCCCGCAGAAGTCCGGTACAACGTTGTGGCGCTTTTAAAATACCTGATTTCAGAGTGTACAACGATCAGGCAGAAATCTTCTCACAAGCTGTACCCGTCGAAAGTTCTCAGTATGTTAACGACTCATTTATTGTGGATGAGACAGATGCAGTTAATGATATTGAAGCCAGCTTGTGTCCTCTGGAGAGAGCTGAACGTATTTTGAAGAAACAGAAACGCAGTAGCCATCGTCGCTATGCGCCGATAGCAGGAATCACCAAACGGAAGCAGAGAAAAAGAATTTGTCCTCCAGCCGACAGTTCAGAAGAGGAATAGGATATTATGGGACTGGAAATTGTGAAAGGGCTTAATCTTAATACGATTATAGTTATTTCTCAGTCTCAGTCGGAACTCAGGATTACTGTTAAAGCTATGTAAATACTTGTTGTTAAATGAATTTTATACACAACCCAATACCTCCGTTATTAAACTAAGTTACGCTTTGGTTTATTTATATAATTTCATTCTAAAAAAATACTCTTAATCTTAAAAATGTTATAGCTTAAATGAATATCTTTGTGAAGGAATAAACTACGTCCAGTAAATACGATATCTGGCTCTGGTTTTGGTTATGGTCTTAAAATTGTTTTATAAATCTTCTCTTCTGAAACAACGTTATCAGTAAAACGCATGGAGCATTATCATGGAGTCATCATTATTTGAAATTGTCTGCATTAAGATTTGAACTATGGAGAAGATTAATAAACAAATGCAGCCTGTTCCTGCTCTCCTTTCTTGCTCTTCCAAGTTAGCCACTATCGGAAGAAATGTAGCTATGAGTACATAACTAGTCTGGAATAGTTTCCGCACAGACAAATCGCTTAAGCTAAATAATTTGTTGACGGCAATTTGTAATCATTTGTACGCGGTTTGAATGTGGTTTTGTATCGTTGTTTGTGCAGATCTCGTGGCTGAACGTAAGTCTCTCGGAAATGTTCTCTATAATCGCTGCCAGACGCTGCCGGTCGGTTACGCATTGTTGCATTCAATTCCGTTTCCGGTTCATAAATATTCTCGACCAGAATTTGTCGCGATTTCGCTCTGGCGCGCATCTGCAGCAAACTGTCGACGCGTTGTATGCGCCGGCCGCCGGAGAGTTTGCTGCAACTCATGACGACACTCAGCAGCACACAAAATTCGACGATGGCAATGACCAAGCTGCTGCTCAAGAAAGTCACATACTGCTCCCGATACCAGTTGTCGAGATAGCTGAGACAGGATTCGGTGTAACGATAGCCGGCATAATCGAGCTTCTGCACCGATTGGCATTGCGTCTCATTGACCGGCTGCGGATCCAAATGGCAGAGCTTGTCCGCGCCATTGCTCAGTAAACAGCAGGACAGCGGCACGGCCCATTCGCGCTGACCGTAGCCTTGCAACTTCCACAGCGCTGTATCGTAGTTGTTGTCACTGTTCATGCCGCAACAGCCGAAACGCGTTTGGGCCAAATCCATGGCTATGGTGAATTGCTCACGGCCCGCCACACCGTAATTGGCCTGCAGAGCTCGCACCATTTTCGACTCGTCCAAACTGATGCCCAAACAGTGCGGCCACAGTGTAATGGCCAAACAGACGACCGACTCGGCCAGCAGCAGAATGACGACGGTGAGAAAGTATAAGCTCAGGCAGCAGTAAGTATTCAAGCATGATGCCCAGAAGCCGACAATCGCGGCTAGCACCGCGATGGTTCCGGCCACAGCGAGTCCCAGCGAAATGTAATAGAAGAGCGGCTGTGGCAGTTGGTTTAGCTGGTCGCTGGTGGCGGCCAATAGACGAGAGAGTAGGATGCGTTTCGTGTCGCTGAAGAGGTAGAAGCCAGCAACAATGAGACAAGTGCCGCAGAGCTGAAAGAGATAGAGAATAAAGAGCATAAATTGGAAGTTCATACAAAGCAAAATAGAACAATGAAGAAATATAATGAAATTGTGGGAGTGTGTGTAAGTGTGTAGAATCTACAGCAGTCAACGGCAATTTATAATACACGGGTCAGTCTCGGGTCGTCAAGAAAATACGACTGGCTCGAATGGTAATTTTTTGCTTAGAAAAACTGATTTCAATAAATTATTTTATTTTATAATAATTAACTTTTTTTTTAATTTTTTTAAATTTTTTTAATTTTTTTGTTTTTTACATTTTTTTTAATCAGAGTACATCAAGGTGAATCCCGAAGTTACTATATGTACATGCCCGTAGATGCCAGATTCCAGTCAACTGATTTATGATCAAATTTTATACAAACTCGTACGTGAAACGTATGAATTTAGTGTTCAGCGCCAGTGCGTTACGGTGTTAAAATGATGATAATCACGTGAAACCATAAAACAGGCGAGCATGTTGTTGGCTGGTACCACAGGCCAAACTGATGAGGGTGCTACTACTACGTACTTCCTAACTTGTCTAAGCAAAATTATATGTATACCATATGAAATAAAATAAAATAAAATAAAATAACCAACTTGACTATTCGTGGAAGGTTAGCGAAGCATAAACAAAAATTTACAAAAAACAAAAGAGAGAAAAAAAAAAAATAAGAAATATGAAAACTGAAAACTAAAAACGGAAGACCATCATGCAAAAAGTGAAGTGGACCTATACAAAATATTTCTCCCTTTTGAAAATTAAAATTCACTGAAAATGAAGAACTTCTAAATGAACTTAATTTAAAAATGTATTTATAAAATCACATAAAATCTGTTTTTAAATCAAAGGGACAGCAAGTTTAATAATTATTTTTCTGGAAAATGTGTATACAATTCATTGAAAAAGTTGACAGTCTTTTTTTTCCATTTTTTTTTTTCATTTCTTCAAAGCATTGTGAACTAAAATTCATAGAAAATTAGTACAAAATTAATTGAGAATAAATTCTTGGAATTTTTCAAAAATGTATTTAGAACATTTTGAGTGTGAATCATTGAAAATCTGTACGAATGCATTTCATTAAAATGCGTTTACATTTCAGTAAGAAACTATTCAAGTAGAATTCAAAGAAAATCGATATTCAATTCATAAAAAATATTTACAAATATTTCGGAAATTGATTTAAAACATTATGAATGTAGCAAATTCATTGCAAATTGGCATTTAATTAATTGAAAATGAAATTTACAACTTTTCCAAAAAATAGATCCAATGAATGGTTGAAATCAATGGAAAGTATGTAATAAATTCATTAAAAAGTCTAATGTCAGTCTTTCAAAAATGTATTTAATTCATTGAAAAAGCCCATAACTTTTCAAAACTGGACCAAAGTATGTGAGCGTATTAAATCGAACAAAAATGGGTAATAAATTCATTGAAAAGGCGAGTACAATTCACTTAAAATGCGCCTAAAATTTATTGAAAATGTCTATAAATGTCTAAATGTTTATATTTTTATAGAAAATGTCTCTGCAACATACGAAAACTCTATTCAATTGACTGAAAATATGTTTTGCTCATTTAAAAAATATAAAAAATTGGTAGAAAATTAATCATTAAAAGAAAGAATAAAACTGAAAACTTACCAAAAACAAAAAATTACAAAAATTGAGTAAACATTTATGATTGAAAATACGACTCATGATCGTCTAAAGATCACTGAAGAACAACAAGATAGTCTGGCAGTTCCTATATTTTCCGAAGAGTGAGTATTTAATATCGTACAGTAATCCTTGAGGTCCTTGCATTTGTTTTCGGGTTAAAATTAATCAAATGTGCAACCTTTTTTGATAATTTTCATTCCAAAAAAGAATATTTTAATGAAAATCACTTTTACACTTTCTTCTTAAAATGATCACATTTTATGTATTGCATGTATCACGTTATTCCGTTTTGTTTTTTTCCAAAATTACGTTCATTCGATATAAACTCAAAATTTCAACTGACATGAAGTATATGATGCGTGCGGTAATGGATTCAGTTGCAACCAGAGCGAACGATAGAGTTCAGAGATGATCATAATGAAACATCATTACAAATATAAATATAAATAGAAGTATGTATTCTCTTTAAAAAACAACAAACACACACACGCTCTCTCTTACTCTCGCTCTCTCTTTTATATATTTTTTTTCTTTGTAATTATCGTTTTAGATAACAGAAGGAGTGTATAGCATAAAAGAAGAAGATGCATTGTAGCCACAAAAATAAAACATTGTCGGAGAGGGCGCATGAAGAAGTCCCAAGGAATTTATTGTCGGTCTTATCGAATTACGTCATCATCCTATTTTTCATTTTCCCAGTCATATGATGTTTTAAAACTACACTGTACTGAACCAAAGTATATATATGTAAGTATATTTTTTTGCGGCTCTAGTCTGGTTGTCTTAACAACGAATTGTTAAGGAGCTCTTGTGAATGACGTTGTTAAGTTTAGTTAATTTTGGTATTCTCAAAATACATTAACAACTAGCAATAAATTCTTCACCAATGGTGAAAATTTTGAATGACATTTTCAGCACTTTCTTGGTTTCATATCTTTATCATATAGCAAAATGGAAGAGACACGAAGAGGTATGCAAATGTTTTAAGAATATATTTTTTGTTTTCGTTTATCTGCACAAATTAATAAAATAAGGTAATATTCTTCCATTTTTTGATATTAGCGTAATTGGACAGCTATAAAGGGAATTTTGTATGCTGTTAAGACCTACTCGTTGCTTAACAAAATAGTTAAGAAATTAGCTCTAAACTTATAACTTATTGTTATAGTGATCAGTAAAAACACCTATCAGTAATATTAACAAAGAAAGTTACCATTAATGCCTGTAACTCATTATCATAAAATTTGTAAATTTTCATCATTTATATTTTCCTAAGTTGAAATCGTTTACTTACTTTGAGTAGATCTCTTCCTTTAGTGTAGGGTACACTAGTAGCATGTTGATGCATTGAAAGAAAGAGTAGGTCAGAGTTGGTCTGCAGGGTGCAATCTAATCATTTATAGTACATATGTATATATAATTATCTCCCATTTTAAATGAGAATATTTTAAATTTCTCCCCCTCTTTCTCACTCTCTTATACAAATATTAAAGTTTTTAGCTGTTACATTCTCTCTGAAGATCTGTTCATCACTTCTCTGGGAACTTGCTTGAATGAAGAGCTTACCGTAGAACTGAATCAGGAATTAAATAAATCTTAAAATAGATAGTAAAATTTAAAAAAGTAAAATTAAAAAGCAATGACCCGTGGACCACCCTCTTAAATATGCTACTGTTAATTGTAATAATAGTTAATAAAAAAAATATTAGAAAAAAAAATTTTCAAAAATTTCAAAATAACAGAGATTTTGTGTTTAGATTTAACTTATTTAGTCTATTGAAATAAATTTTTTAGTAAAGTTTTATCCTTTGGACTAACTCGTATGTATGTATATTGGTTTGTAAACATTAGCTGGTAAACAATATAAAATTATTAAATATAAAATGGTTATTGATTTTAAAAAATTCTTATTTCTTCTTTTTTATTATTTCTTATTATTATTATTCATATTTAATCTCATTTGTTATTATTATTTATTCATAGTTCTTATTATTTGTTTAAAACGTTTTATTAATTATTAATTGAAATATACGTTAGTACATTTCGCATTACGTTTTTCCCCCGATTTTTTTCTGTTCTTATTAGACCATTACCTTGGTAAGAGCTCAAGCTTGTTCCTTATGGTGATGTGATCCGTCGTGCATCGAAGACTCTTTTGAGATACCATGAAATGTCCATGAAGAGTTCGTGCATATGTATGTACGAGTATATATAAATAAGATAAATAAGAAGAAAAAACCATAAGAAATTCAAATAAAAATCATTAGGTTTCAAATTTCCATTAAGTACTAAAAATAGTAATCTTCTCTCCCCTTGTTTCTCCTCATCAGACCTATTATCTTTCTCTCTTTCTTCAAATTGAATTTGAACTTCTCTAAACTCTTACACTGAGTTTACAATGGGGTCAAATCAATGAAACTTATGGTTGTTGTTGCTTGCCAGCAGAAGTAGAGACGACTGGTCACTTATCTTTACAAATTTCCGAAATTTAAAACCAATGTAAGCACATGATCAGATTTTGGGGTTAACTGGTAATCTCTTGTTAATTTCAGGGCCGCCTGCAGGTAGCATTTAAACAGTAGGGCTTTGAAATTTAAGAGTGTTTTAGCAAATAGTTGAAGAGTCACTGATTCATCATCAAAAAATGCATAAACATATTTCATTAAATTGTCATTTAGTAGGTGATAATTTCTAAAATTCATGGCGGAAGATTTGATCAACTTTTTTCAAAAGAAATTTTTCGATTTAGATTACTTAAGTTTTTGAAGTCATCAAAATATGCCGAAAACTTTCTTATCTCTTGCTTTTCATGCAAAGTATGCCAAGTCTTTTATTTTTAATGGAGCCTACAACAATAACTGTCAAGCCATCATGTTCATGCTGTCAGCATAGACTGCTTACAATCGAGCGACATCTTGGATTTTAACGTTGAATAGCTTTTGTTAAGTACAATCCTCATATGTCCAAGTTTAATGGCGAAAAATCGGACAAATTTTTTTTGTTACTAGTTTTAAGTTTTCCTCACAGTGCTACCTCTTCTTCTAGCTTTTGAAAGATCCGTCACTGGTTTTTGTTGCTTGGTGTAATCACTTGTATTTTGGTGTAGTTAATTTATCGAATAATAAGATTTATTTTAAAGTGGTTTTCAAGCACTTTAAGAAACACAGAAGAAATATTTTTAAATATTTTTTTCTTGGTAAATTTTTAGTTTCTCTAAAAAAATTGTAGATAATGTTCTGTACCTCAGTTTTTTATATCAATTAGGTGCTAAATTGTTTGACACAATAAATAAACGTGGAAATAATTTGTTTTTAAAAAAAATTTAAAAGCAATTTTTTTTTTGTTGTACAAATGCCTTTTATTATTATTTTTCTTTGCAATTACGTATATAAAGATTCATTTAGTTTATTATAGAATTACATTTATAAATTTTTAAAATTCATAACTGGTATAAAATGTTGGTATTTTGTACGCTTAATCAAAAAAAAAAAAAAAATATCGATTCAAAACTGTTTATTCTTACAAAAAAAAAAAAAATTAAAATGTGTTCTCATTTAAACAAATCTTATTACAAATCAATCAATGTTTATTAAATAATTGACATTTTGCAACATACCAATATTAATTCGGTTTATTTACGTTGCACCAATTTTTCTTTTATTATTATTTTATGGTGATATAGAAAAATGTTAACATAAGTTCTATTAATTATTTATTCTTTTTTTTGTTGCTCCGCATTATGTCCGTTCTACGTGGATGTACATACATACATATTTTTTGCAGCTATAAAATTCTATTATCTCAAGAAATGGCAAAGGCTCATGACAAATTACGATATATCAAAAAAATTTTATAATATATTATAATTTGATAAGAATATTATTTAAAACTAACTGCCGTTAAACTTTTGGATTGCAACCACAACAAATAATGAAGAACATCACTTTGCGGCGCCAACCTCAAAAATCCACTGAAGCAGTTTTGGAATTAGAGGCACAACTAATGGTGGTGGAGGCGATATCGCTTTGATTATCCTCATTATGTAATTCCTGTAATTCTGAAGTAGAGTACAATCAGTATTAATGATTTAATTCAGAGTACATAATTGTTTTATTGGGAAGGATTAATGCAAAAGAGTTGGCTTACCGGGAGGCAAATGTAATTTCTCGATAACGAACTTCTTGCGACGCAGTTTAAATGCTAAATCGGAAGTTTCCGGCATAAAGGCATTCAATGTATTGATGGCACTGATTTTGTGCAAATGGAATAGGCCGCTATAGTCGCGAAAGGCGGGATTAGTTTCGCGCTCAGAGCCGGCAAACGATTCCAATTCGATGGCAAAATCTACTAAATTGCGTATCTTGTGCACCAGAGCAGCATCCTGAAAGCAGTTGAAATTACTACAACAATCAGACGTGGATTGTTGCTGTCGGCGTCATCGTTAGCGTCAGCGTCCTCGTCAGTGTCGGCATACTTACACACTTGGCCACCAAATGCATCGGCAACGTTATAAAGCACACGGCCGAGGAGCTGCCCACTGCCCCACGCAGCACTGTTAAAAATTTCAGTATGTCTTGTGCGAAGTGTTCATCATACCAGAGTGGCGAGGCCAACGAAGTGATGCAGACACGACACAGACCCTTTTGATAATTATTGACCGACGCTGAGGCGTTGCTAAACTTCTCACAACGCAATACATCGGTGATTTCATCCAAAAGCGACAAATATTCCGGATTATGAAAAATCAGGCCTGCTTCTGGCTTCTTGCACTCCATCGGCACCATCGCCGCCAGGGGCGTGGTATTTGTGTTTTCTTCGGCTTTATGATTAGTTGTAAGAGTCGCTGATAGCAGTTGATCATCGGAGATTTGTTCAGTCTTCTCCGTAGCTTCTTCGACGCATTGGTTTGTGGTGTTTGGTGTTGTCGAAGCGTCGCTAATCATTTCGTTTATTGCACCATCGGCCACCGCACCTTCCGCGACTTGCGGTTGCGCTTCCTCTTCCCAAAAATCCGCCGGACTACGCTTTCGACGACCATTCCAATACGATATTTCACCCCAGTCCAACAGCGACGGATCCATCTGTTCGAGCAAATTGAAATGATGACCGATTTTGGTGTTGGATTGCTCCGAGTTGACAATGGGTAGATCATTGTAGCGCCAAGCTATACGCAAACCATTTTTACTATTGCTGAAGCCGTCACCGGCGCCATCAGGCGAACAATCATCATCTTCGGGATCAGTCAACACACAAGCTGACGACGCTTCCTTGTTTAATTCCTCCTCGTTCAAAGGCTTCGGCAGTTTGCGCAGCAACTCAACAGGATCATCATCAAGGCTGCCCAAAAAGATGGTTTGCTGCGAAAGCAATCCTTCAGCTAGAAAATACTTCACCAACACCTTGGAGTGTGTAACGTACTTGTCTTCCTCTATAAGAAAGTACAAAAGAAGAAGATGAAGAATAAGAATGAGGTAAATGTGAGTCTCTTTGTCGCGCCAACCAGCCGCCTTCCTTACCAATCAAACAGATCGAACCGATGGGTAGTCCACCGCCCAAGGTGGCATCCATCGAAGGATTGCCACTAGATGTAATCACTTGACCAGTCTGTGGACTGGTACGTGTGCCGGGAATGGGCTTCTGAATGTTTCTTTTTCGAAAACTGGACATATTGCGATTCTTGTGTAATGTTAGAGGAAAAATTGTGGAACGAAATCTTTTGTGGAACGAAGAATTCTCAATGTTACGCAAATCTGATCTCGCCGAAAAACTCGCCTACGGAAGACGACCAGAGAAAAGGAGGAGACGCTCGAACGACTGGCTGCCACCACCACCACAGGCGTACGCAATTGTTGAATTATAATCAGGCGAAAATTTGCTGAATTTATCAGGAATGCTTCGGTTCCCGTTTCTTTCTTTCTTTCGTCTTCGTTTTCTGGTATTTACAATGTGATCGCGTTTTTCCTATACACCGCACAAGCTTTTCTTTGGACTTTCATTTCTTGTTCCTTTCTTTTTCGTTCGGCAGTAACGAAAAGTAATTGTCAAAATTTGACACCTACAGCGCGGATTGACCGACCGAATGGCTTTGCAAGACAGCTGTTTTAGACCAATTACTGACGGCCACCAAAGAACGTAAATTTCGTTTAAGGTTTATCGTAAGTTTTAACGTAGTGTAGGCCTGTTTTTATCGTTTACTTATTTTCTTATTTTATTTTGAAACCGAAAAAGGCGCCATCTAGTGCTTTGTAATTGGTCTGTTTTTATCGCTTACTTATTTTCTTACTTTATTTAATTTTAAAAAAGCGCCATCTAGTGCTTCGTAGCTGTAACGAATTTTAATGTATTTTAAACTAAAATAATGGTAGCCAAATTGGATTTTATTACTAATTTTCGGTGGCACTAGAGGGCTCTTTTGGTTAGTATCAATGACTTAGTGGTTTTAGTAATAGATTATTTACCTTTGTGCAGCTTATTAATACACTCTGAAAAGTGGGCGGGGCCATAGAGTTGGCGCTTTTAGCGATTTAACAACCTTTCTGTGAGCAGAAATGACAAAGAAAAGATCCTGCTCCTGTCGCTTGAACTGCGGACCAAAATTTTTTTTCTACATAGAAATCGATCAGTTTTACTTTCCTTTGATGTTGTCCAACCGTTCTTTTATCTGTACTGAAAAGTCTCTCTCTCTCTCTCTCTCTTTCTCTCTTTTAAATCCTTCTGTACTAAATTCGTTTTCTTTGAAACCGGCTGCAGAGGATTAACTAATGAATCCGCCTCCGCTGAATTTAATGAACATTAGTGGAGACCTCCAAAAGGTCACAGCTACGCAGTGTGGCAGGTTATAATTAACTAAAATAAAGCAAAAAAAAATTTGCTGCATTCTATGTATGTACGTGCATCGTCATGCACCTTTCCTTGAGGCGCATATCCTTTTCAGCTTCAGCTTGTCTTGCAGTAAAGACAGCGGCACAGACAGCGGCACACATGTACCTTCTTCTTTCTACCTTTTTCCGTTTTGCCGGTTTTTTTTTCGCCTTTGCTTTACTTCTAATGATCCTGGCATACGTTCAGTCACTTTTAAAGATAATGATATCCTTTAATTAAAGCGGTGAAAGCTGTTTGATTTACAAACGGCCAAAGGATAATCACGAAGTCGTAATAGCTCAGCAAGGATGGATGTAGGTCAAGAGAAATTACCACCAAAACAACAACAACAACAACAACAACAACCGGTTATATCATATTTAAACTCAAGCCTGCTGTGGCGGCCTGGAGTCAATTGGGAAGTGGGCGTGTACGAGAAGGGGGCAAGACTTCATACGTAGTAATTTGTTCGAAGTAGATGACAAGCTTGTCGAATCCTTTTGTCCGGCGGCAGGCAGGATTCATTTAAAATTGAGTTTGATTTTAAAGATTTGCCAAAAAATTGTGGACAGAGAAAAAAGTCGTAAAAAAGGAAACTTAAGAGTCTATTAACGAGGGCGTCATTTCGACTAAACCGGAAGTGCTGGAGTGCCACATCAACCTAAAGGGTCAGTCAGTCGGTTGGTCGGTCGTTCGGTCGTTCGAGCGGCCTGGAAAAAGTTGAAATAAAAAATTCAACTGCAAAAATTCCAACGAAAAAGAAATGAAGGCAGCAAACACAAAAATGAAGAGAAAGTAATGAAAAATGTTACCGCATAAATCAAACACTTTCGATTTCATAACAATATCCTTTGGCAGGACACAGAGGAGAGGAAAAAGAAACTGTACAATATGTGCACAATCCGTTGAAGAACAAAAGATACGAAAAAAAGCAACACTTACGAAGTTTTTGTACTCTTTTTCGCTCTTTCTCCCTCTCTCTGTATCTCCCTCGCTCTTTCGGATTGTGTGCGCCCTTCGTCTCCTGACCAACGTCCAGTATCCTTTTACACCAGCCTGCACAATTTGCCGCCGCCACCCCGACGAAAAAAAGGATGCTTCAAAGGATGGCCAGCCATTATTCATTCGCCTTCGCTGCCAGACAAACCCATTTGCAATGAAACAAAAGGCAGGAGAAAAAATCGCACAATGACCGAATGCATCACAGCAGGATATGCTGCATTTTTTTCAATGGTCTATCCTTTTTGTTGTTGTTTTCTTTGTTTCGAGCTGCAGTCATGCAACCATCTTGCCTGCTGCTGTTGACTCCGGTCAACAACCACCACCACCGCCACCATCATCTCCACATCTCCAGCCTGATGATGACGAAATCCTGCATGTTTTTATAATTTTAAGGATTGGAAGCAAGGATCAAGGCATTTTTTGTATTTTTATTCCTTTTTTTCAAGTTTCAAGTTAGCCTAAAGCGGAAGATGAAAATAACTCCACTGATCAAATTTCAAAAGAAATAAAAGTAGAAAAAATATTTAAAAAAGGATGTTAGACCGAAAAAAAAAAACAGTCCGAAACAACAACAACAACAACACGTTCCTTTTTAATGACCGCATTTTACTATGCCTTCAATTTTGGGCCAAAAAATTTCTAGATCTATTAAAAATTGTCTCATGATCAAGGGCGATCCTCGATTTTGGCTAAATTTGATCATTCCCAGAAAAAGGGTTCTACAATCTAACAATATTGAAGTTCATGTACCCAGAAATCCTTTGGTTTTAGTAGACCCATAATTTCTGCTCTACTTAAGGATACTTAGATGATACGAGTACGATATCATAGAGCATGATGTCCTAGATCCCTTCGATAATCTTATCGCGAAAGTATTGAGATAAATAGATTTTGTTTTGTGTTTAAAAGATTGAAGGAAAGTCCTCTGCATTACGGGCCATGTACGTTTAAGGTCTTCTTTGCTTCCTAGACCTATGCCTTCGAGACCTCATAGAGCTAAATAACTTTGTGAAAGAATTGATCCAAGTATCGCGTTCTGGTTTAAAGGCGCTTTAAGTAATTTCATATAAGACCTCGTGTACAGTCTTCTAATCATATTCATCATCAATGTCAAAGGCAATAATTTTTCTTATATCAATTTAGACTCATAAGTCTGAAATATACATACATAGGTCTCTCATAGGTCTCATACCGGTCAATTGGCGTTTTTTATTGAATTTTTTTAAAATTTACAATTTCTAAAAACAGATTCGTTAAAAACATACTTTCAAAGCCTTCAGGGACATAGCACTGTATAGTCTAAAAATGGTCTAAGGCAGTCTAAATTTTAAAAAGCGGTCTAAACTAGCAAAAAAGATTCGTCGTAAAAAAGACACTTTCAAAGTCTTCAGGGACATAGTAGGTACAGTACAGTTTAAAAATGGTCTAAAGCAGTCTAAATTTTAGAAAGCGGTCTAAAATAGCTACCAAAAAACCCAGCACGCTTTTTTCCAAAGGTTTTTGCCTATGCTAAGTCTCCGTTAACGAGATTTAGAATTACTTTCTCTCTTACTACTTTTTTAGTTTGCGAGATATCATGACCTAATGATATCATGGTCTTCAAGTCAGAATATCTCGTAAATTTAATCCGATATTGACATGATATTGAAAAATTAAGATAAAATAACAAATATCTTGTTGAAAATCGGGCAATCTGGCAAAAGTATTCTACTGAGACTTCTTCTTCTCGGTCGGTTGGTCGGTCGCGTCCCTCTAAAATCAACACGTGCTTAAAAAACCGTGGGTTCAAAAAACATTGAAACATTTATGTACCAACATTTACAGAAATGAAAAATTGTATTAAAGCGACAGATGACAGGAAGTAATTCTTGTCAAATTAAGAATATTTCGGCCCTTAAAGAAAGTCAAAGACTTTGAAATAACTACAAAAAAAAAAACCCCCAGAAGAAATCCTAAAATATTGAAATTTAACAAAAACTAATGACTTCAAGACATTTCAGTTAACCGTAAATGAAACAAAAAGGGTCCACTTCGGTACTCGAGCAATGCCTTATAAATTTTTTTTTGTCATAAAGACAGCCGCACTCGGTACTCGGTACGATACGATGCTATACTACGGCATCGTAGTATAATTCCTTTTGAGGAATTCAGAAAAGAAATGCTACATATTTCAAAATTAATTACATATTTCAAAACAAAACACATTCTAATTTATTACAATGAAAGCAGATGATAATTTTTTTCCTCCCAATTTTGTTGTTGTACGCAAGTATTCTCTGAAATTTGAATTATTTTTTTTTAAATGTTAATAAATTTTCTTTGGTCAGGTCAGTGCGATTTTTCACGTGTCGTCATTCATTAATTTAATTACAAAAAGTTCAAAGTTACATTAAGCAAAGAGAGAAAGAAAATTCTCAAAATTATTCTCAAAGATTTTTCAAAAATTCATGGAGTGAATACCAACGGTTCACTCATTCATGAACCTTAATGAAAACTTAATGAAACCTATTGAAAAATTCATTAAGTATTGTTTTTAATTCACTACAAATTCATCAAAAATTTACAAAAAAAAAAAAATTTTATGAAAAATTTGTTTATGATTTATTAATAATTCATTATAAAAATGAATATTGAACATAACACCATAAAGAATTCAGTAAAAAATCATAAATTATTAATGAATTATAAATAAATTAAAATGAATTTTTTTAAAAATCGACGTTGAAAGGAATTCATAATAAAATTCATTGCTGTTCATTATGACAGAAAACACAATTAAACAGTAACTAATTTGTCAGAATAAGTTTAAGAAAATTCATCAATGCTTAAAATGAATCCATAAAGAAGTAAAAGAAAAGAAAATGACTTCATCAAATACTGTAAAGTCATTATTACGGCAAATCATCACTTTCTGTAACAAAAAATTGAAAACATTATTAAAGATTAAAGAGAAGCAATGAATTATTTTAACATAAAGAATAAATTTCTGTTAAATGAATTATATGTATTATAAATGAATGAATGAATTATTAATATGATAAATTATATATAAATCAATTCTTATTCATTTCAGTGAAGTGATGAAAAGAGAAGACAAGAAAAGTTTACCGAAAGGTTCATCGAAATTGCAACAAAGCATGATTATTCATCCGAATTCATCGAAATTCATTAGCAGAACGCACAGAAAGAGAGCCAAATTTTTCCAAGTGTTTATAAAAGATGAACTCAATTAAATCCAGAGAGCTTAGAGATTTTTCCTATGATATTATTTTAATGAACTATTTCTAATGAACCGTACCCAATGAATCGCACCCGGTGAATCATTTCCAATGTATCTCTTTCAAAAGTCTTTCCACCAGTCTACAGGCATGCTACAGGTACCACAAATTGCGTTCTGAAACGAAAATTTCAAAAATTTTAAAAACCAAAAATAAAACCAGCGGGAGGTAAAACAACAACAACAACAACACCAAAAAATTATCTACCAGCAGGAGTACTCCTTTTCGAAAAGGATTTCTTAAAAACATTTTTTTACTTCTATTTAAAAAGGGTTATCATCTGGTGATGATCTCTTCGTGATCACGGTCGTCGTTGGAATCAACCAAGTGACGTTATTGGTTTGACTTTTATTGTAACGACGTACGAGTGTGGCTCATGGTATGTCGTCTTTACTCCAGGAAGTCGAGCCAGGAAAGGATCATGCCGACATTGCAAAATGATAGTAAAAGGGTTGTTGCGTTCAACAAACGGCAATCAGTAACGCCGGACTCTATGGTTTCTAAAAAGAAAAGAAAAGAAATGAGCATTTTTTTCATCATCCTTTTTCTTTAAAATTAACAACAGGACATGCCAACTTTTATGCTTTAGTCGACTATTATTTTAATAGTCGTCTCTGCGGGTTAGCTCTCGTAAAGCAATAAAATATTTTAGAATAAAAACGTGGCAAATGTTCGGGCGTGTGTTGAACGGAAGAAGAAGAAAAGTGTGCTGTTTGTGAAAATTTGTAGAAAAATTTTGAGATTTTACAAAGGATTGCAATAGTTGTAGTCCTTTGTATTAAAAGTGTATGAAAGTGTATGAAAGAAATCTCGGTCCCTTCAAGAGATTTTTGGTTTCATAAGAATGCAATATGAAAAAATAATAATAAAAAAAGGAGAAAAATTAATAATAATAAGCGTAAAACAATTTTAAAAATTAAAATAATAATAAAAAGTAAATATGTATGTAATAATAAAAAAGTGAAAAATTATGATAATTGCAAATTAAAAAAATAAATTGACAAAAATCGATTACATTCAATTACGTACATTTTAATAGCGTTATCAATATTATTTCTATAGATTTTAAAATATTTAATTTTACTTAATAATATTTTACAAAAAATTTTTATTATTAAAAAAAAGTAAATAAGCGAAAACCAAAAAAAAAAAAGAAAACAAACAAAAAAAAAATATAAAAAAAAAGAAATTAAAAAAAAAAATTAAAAAAAAAAAAATTATTGTTGAAAAAAAATTAAAAAAAAAAATTATTGTTGCAAAAATAAACGAATTTCTTTAGAATTTATTTCAATAGAATCGTCTGCATGTTTTTTTTTGTTTTCTGATAAACGATGCTAACACAAAAAGAGAAAAATTTCCGTTAAAAAAGCAAAAACAAAAACACAAATAAAACAAAACACAAATAAAATAAGTAATAAAAAAAATAATCAGACAATAAAAAAAAGGATAAAGACCAACGATAGAAGCAAAAACTAACAGTACTTTTGTTAAGAAATTCTTGAGAAATATTCGCAGGACACACGCAGACGTGTCCTACAATAGCCACATCATCATCATCATCATCATCATCATCGTCGTCCTGCTACTTACTAATCATTTTACGATCACAACCATTCTATGATAGCAGTCAAGGGCAATGCAATTGCTGTGTGAGTCTTTAAGAAGTCAATGCCAGAAAACCAACAGGCAAACGGTAACCGAGAGCCACCAGCGCCAGCACCACCACCGATGACCATCACCTCTACAGCCGGCCTCAAAGAGTAAAACGAAGAAGAGTGTGGGAAACAACGCTAGACTAAAGGGACCACGTTAGGCATTATTCAATCGCCCTGGACACAATAACCGTAAGTAATGGACCGGCCATGCAACAACCATTGAGTAAAGGATAATAAATTACACAAGAGTTGTCAAGAGTTAGAGTCAGACTGAGTAAATAAGGATGCGAATGCTAGAAGGGCCCTATTCTTGCATGGCTGAGAAGAAGTCATGATTAAGGATTGTTACCATCTGAAAAGAACATTTGAGAACAAAATAATGCATAAAGTAAAGCAGCTCAAATGAAGGAACAACAAGAAAAAACCAACATTTTTCCAAAGAATCCTTTTGAGCAACAAAGTCTGTACATACTCGCATTTTTCAGTACAAGAAAAGAAAAACAAAAAAAAGGAATGAAAAAAAAAAACGCCGGAAAACTGTGAAAAATCTAAAATAAGCAAAATCTTTGGGAGGGAGGAAAAAAAATGTACAACAACAACCTTAACAACAATAATAACAACAACAATAATAATAACAACAACAACAACAACAACAGCAGCAGCAGCAGAAGCAACAACAACAACAACGACAACAATAATAATAATAACAACAACAAAACAACAACAACAACAACAAATCTACAACAACAACAAATCTACAACAACAACAAATCTACAACAACAACAAATCTACAACAACAAAAACTGCTGCAACAAGTCTACAACAACTGCAACCAACAACAACAACAACAAATCTACAACAACAACAAATCTACTACAACAACAACAACAACAACAATCTACAACAACAACAACAACAACAACAACAACAACAACCAATAACAACAACAACAAAACAACAACAACAAATCTTCTACAACAACAACAACAAATCTACAACAACAACAACAACAACAACAACAACAAATCTTCAACAACAACAACAACAACAACAACAAGAACAACAACAACAACAACAACAGTAACAACAGTGACAACAACAAATCTACAACAACAAGAACAACAACAATAAAAAAAGGCAAACAGAATTTATACACTGCGTCTATTTCTATAGTAGGTAACAACAATAAAAAAGCAACAACGACAGTAATGATTATGCTGGTTTAATGATCATAAGAGAACTCTTATAATATTTTCGTACATACTAAGAAATGGCCATGTTTTTGTGCAGGCCTCAGAAACGGAGTAAACACACACACACACACACACACACATACCCACCGACCAAAGGATTGACGACCGATAGGTGTCTCTTAACGAAACGTTAACGCTGGCAGCTGTCATGTCCCGCTGCGACTGCACTGAATTCACTGTCGTCGTAACGCCGCCTCCATCAGCGCCCACTAGTACCATTAGTACCACCATCTCCATGGACGTCGACGCCGCCACCAACACCATCATTACTAGGTATGTAGGTACCACCAAACAACTCAAATTGAATCCTTTCAACCACTGCCCACGAAGCACCATCGTACCGTCGCGTCGGCATTCATCCTTTGGTCCTTTTGAAAGTATGAAAATTTATGAAGCAGAACTCAAACGATTGTTACGCATTGTTGTCGAACAATGCACAATACATATTTAAAATATGTATATATACGAGTATATATGTATGTATGTTCAAAACTACTGCTAGAGAGATATAACCTTTTTTGTCGAAGTTTTTAGAACCATAAAACTTGGCACCTTTTGTTCACAAAACATAAAGTATTTAAAATACTAAATATATTAAATACTTCATTATTACCATGACGAATCCTTTCGATGTTCGTCAGTAAATGTAAAGCGAGCCGTAGCAACAAAAGAAGAAAGGGAAGAAGGAGAAGACAGGCAGTTCTTCATACATACTATACAGTGTACCAGCATAAGCTGCGAGTATCCTTCGTACTTGCACTGCGTTCAGTATCTTTAACAGCCAATATCTTTAAATACTTTTAATAAAATTCCAACAAAACATAATATATTTTCGTATTTTATTTTATTTTATTTTCTATAAAAATAATATTTGTCAAACTCTCAAAAAATCATTTAACCCTTTAATTGACTTACTCGGAATACGTATGAAATGTGAAATTTTCCAAACATTTTCCACAAATTCTACGTTTCATTTCTTTCATTCACAAAAGGTTTATAAAATGCTCAACGGACAAGCGCGACAACTGCGCAGCTCTCTCTCTCTCTCTCTCGACAATAAAAGACAAAGAAAACAAGATAAAGGATACAGAAAAGGGTAAACAACTGACCACTCGGTTAAAGGGTAAAACGGTTAGCCCTTGCGAGTGTATACAGTTACAAGAAAAAACAACAACAATGAAGCAAACAAATCGTCAAATGCTCAAATGATTACAAACCCATTCGGTGTTTATTAATTTTATTTGCTGAACAAATTTTCATTGAAACATTTGACCACTTGAGAACCTCTCAATCAACCTCAAATAACCTCCGCGTCTGGCAGTAGCGCTTTAAGTCCCTTTCCCTCGTACCCCCGTTCTTTCCATTAAACGCTATTCCGATTCTCTAGTGGCATTGTTAACCCTCCTGCCACGAGGTGTGAGACCGCCATATGGGTTAAATTGGTGACCATGCTGTTTCATTCGCCGCCATTCGCCATATTTTTGATGATTTTCTTCGTTCATTTTTCAACGAGTCCGCCCAGCAAAAGAACCCTTCCGTTGAAGGGGTACCCTTCAGCGGTATCTTCATGCTCTTACTTCTTTTACTGTTGGTCCTTTTATTTTTTCTTTTCTATTGTTTTTTTTTTCGGTATAGTTTTTTGGTTTTCTGTTGTTTTGAGTTTTATCGCAGTTTGATTACGTTGCACGATAATGTTTAATTGTCCTTAACTGAAGGTTTCCCATTTCACAATTTTGAGGTCTTGTGCAGTGAAGGGTTAAATCGATTTGGCATTACCTACATTTACCCAAAATTTGGTCTGAAAGGTGGTAAAATATCCATAAAAAATTGGTTCGTTTTTACCCTTAATTTGTTAAAGAAAAAAATATAAACTTGAGAATATTTGAAGAGATAACATTTTCAATACTTCTTCTTATTGCTTACACTTTTTTTTAGAAAAGACTTAGAGAAGACAAAGATCTACACCCTTTTTTAATTGCAGTTTAGAATTTTTCAATTTTATTTTAGAAATTTTCAGTTCAATTTCAGAATTTTTTGGTTGGATTTCAGAATTTTTCACTTAATTTTCAAAATTTTTCAGTTTGATTTCATAATTTTTCAGTTTAGTTTCAGAATTTTTTGGTTTGATTTCAGAATTTTCGAGTTTAATTTTAGAAAATTTCTAAATCAAATTTTAAAATTCAAATTTCTGAATCATTTTTTCTGAAATTAAACTGAAAAATTATAAAATCAAATAGAAAAATTCTGAAATACAAATAAAAATTTCTTAAATTAAACTAAAAAATTCTGAAATCAAACTAAAAAATTCAGAAATCAAACTGAAAAATTTTGAAAATGAAGTAAGAAATTCTGAATTCGAACTGACAAATTCTGAAATCAAATTAAAAAATTCAGAAATCAAACTGAAAAATTTTGAAAATGAAGTGAAAAATTCTGAAATTGGACTGAAAAATTCTGAAATTGAAGTAAAAAATTCCGAAATCAAACTAAAAAATTCTTAAATTAAACTTAAAAATTTTGAAATTAAACAGAAAAATTCTAAATTGAGCTGAAAAATTCTGAATTACAATTGAAAAAGGTGTGGAAGAAGAAGAAGAAGAAGGAAAATCTAGAGGAAAACGCCTTTTAAAAAAATTAAAAAAAAAAGAAAAAATTTTTTTAACTGATTATCAGGCCTCTTTTTTTATTATGAATGGTGTTAACCGCAAGGATGTTTGTATATCTGACATTTTACTACTTGTGAGATTACTTGCTTTTTGGTTTTACAAAAACAAATGTCTCTCTAGAAAGAAATTTAAATCCATCCATTAATCAGTCAAGCCATGTTTCGGCGCCATAAGCAGAATATGCAAATGTCATAAATCATTTCCAAAAGATTTGTAAAGTTATTAAAAACTATTAACTTAAATTTCTCAAGGACTGAAAAATAAATCATTTATCGCTTAATCGTAATGAGTAACCTACAGGATATAGATATAGTGTAAAAGGATAGTAAAATGGAAAGCAGGAATGGCGTTAATATTTAACTTAATGATCTCGGTACTCAGGAGTAACGCTGTGGGTGATCCTAGTACTTAGATATGACAGAATCCTGTCGCGTACTGAAGGCAAGAAAGAATGATTAATTCTTACTTTTCATTTCTAACAGAAGCACGTACACTCACACGAAATGGATAGATCAACCGAATTAACAGATAGACAAATGACAGACAGATGACAGATCCCACAACATTGGCAGGAGGAGAAGTAGGAGGAAATGGAAAACAGCTTCAAAAATCCTAAACACTTCACTCAAGTGTATAAAATGTCACTTCATCCTGTAACGAAGATGATAATGCTGATGTCATGAGAATGGTAGTCCATGATAATTTCCTGATTTCTGATGGTGACACACACACACACACACACACACAAGGAAATATTGCTACATAGTTGCATCAATCGAAAAAACTAGTAAAAATAACAAACTAAACTGTAAAATCAACTGCAAAAATAGTAAAAAAATAACTAAAAATACTACACATTTATTAAAAAAATAGTAAAAAACTGGAAGTTAATTGTAAAATTAGTAAAAAATAACTAACCAATAGAACTTTGTTAACTCTAAAAAAAGTAGGTAAGTTAACGATAAAAACTGATAATATAACTATTAATTCTGTAAGTTTACTGTAAAACTAGTAAAAATTATAGTCAAAACTGCAAGTTAATTGCTAAAAATTTGCAGGCTATCTGCCAAGTACAAAATTAACTAAAACAATTATAAGTTAACTATAAATATAGTAAAAAAAAAAAATTACTATGAAAACTGCAAGTTATGTGTAAAAATACCAAAAAATTACTATAAAAATTATAAGTTAAAATTGAAAAAAATTACAAAGCTGTTAGTTAGTTGTAAAAATAGTAAAAGAAAACTGTTAGTAAAAGTAGAGCCCTCATTTTAGCCTCAATTTAGTTGTCAAAAGTGTTGGTTAATTGGATATAAAGATAGTAAAAATAACCATTAAACTGTGAGAAAAATGTAAAAATGTTAATGTAAATGAAATGTTAAAATGGTTGTAGTACTCATCAAAACTTCAAGTTTAATGTAAAACTAGTAAAAACTAACCATCAGAACTGTAAGTGCACTTTTAAAATAGTAAGAAACTGTAAGAGTAATTGTACAAATAGTAAAACTAAACATATCAAAAGTAAGTTAACTATAAAAACAGTAAAAAAAATTACAAGGTATTAGTACAAATTTTAAAAAATAACCGAAAATAACAGTGAAATAACCGTATAAAGCTAAGAGTTGAGTTAATTTTTATTGCAAATATAAGTTTATACTTGAGCAAAGTTTTAAAAGTTTATAAAATTATATTAAAGTTATTATAGAGTTTTAAAAGTTATAAGTTTCTTCGCTGAACTTACAATTTTAATGGTTATTTTACAATTTTTCGCGGTCGGTGGAAGGTTGAATTTCTACCGACCGTGAAAAATTGTGCTTTTCTTGAGGGCTCTCATTGGTTAACGCATTTGACATTGATATTGTCTTGTTCTTTAATTATAATTATGGAAATATAAATCCATTGACTTTGCCTTCTTCTTCTTCTTGTTCTTTTTGTTTTTTTTATTTAACTTTGACATTGAGACAATTGTATTGTCATGACAACTACGTGTTTTATGGCAAATTATTTTTTCCTTTATTTTTCTGATTGTTGTGGTTGTTGTTGTTGTTGTTGCTTATTTTTGCTCACAAAATAATAATAATAATAACATTGCTATAGTTGTTGTTGGTGTTGTTCGTTTTGATGTATACGTCACTTTAGGACGTACATATCTACGTAGTATAGTCGCTCTAGTAACTCAGACAAAAGGAAAAAAAATAATGTCAATGTCAAGTTAAAGGATATTCCGTCTCTTCGACCTTGGGAGAGGCCATCACTTCATATCTCATATTTTGGCAGATAATACAGTATTGTGTACACAACATCGCTATGAATATTAGATAATTTAATATTTCTATACGAAATTCGAAAGATACTCGATACAGCGGCTTCTTCATTGGTTGACAGGAAGGACAAGACAGGATAGGATGTGTCTATTTCATTAACGTTATTGAAATCAAAACGCAGCGGGATGAAGAATGAAGATGATGATAATAAAGCTATTTATAGATTAGGTGCCGTCTTAACAACAAAAAAAGTCTCTGAAGAGAGGGATGCTTTGATATACCCGTCGGTATGTATGTATATGTGTTTTTTTGGGGGGGAGACTTTTTTGGGTCACTCTCAAAAAAAAAAAAAATATGAAAAGCTAGAACAAAAATGAATTGAACAGAAGACTAATTTTGGAGGAAAATAACGAGCACAAAATTAAGACAATTGTGCGGCAAGAGGAGTATGGGTCCCCAAAGGGACCCAGTGTAACCGGAAGACAGTGTCAGTATGTACCTAATTGATAAAGAACCGACACTGGCGATGATGACTGCTGCTGCCACGTGTTGTGTGACAACAGCAGTTGCATTAACCCTACAGTTCAGACAGTTTAACAATATGAATATGTACTGAATTAAATTGACATTTTTCAAAATTTTGAAAATAAAGACCAACGAAATATGGTCTTCCATCGAAGAATTATTACTTAAAACTTCTTCGTTTTCTTCGTGAAAGTTCTTTTCGTTCAAAGAAAAAGAAACACATTTTTAAAGAGTAAAAGTCCGAGCAAAAATACTTACCAAAAAATTGGAGAAAAGTTTACTTTTCACTGCAAAATTCCATACTTCCAACAACATCAAAGCGGCACCACTCCGACAACCGCCGCCCGGCCTATGCCTTTTACAACCATAACAATCCATTCTAGCAAAAAAAAACAAAACAGAAGATTTTGTCAGTTTAGTCTTCGTCTCTACTTCGAACAATAAACGCGACCACAGGATTACACGATTTCCAAATAACCACCATCATACGCTTTTACTTCTTTGTTGCTGCTTTAGTTAATGACGGACGTACAGTATCGTTGTGCAACCACAACAAAAACACTTACGTATTTACACTACAATACAGTTTTATGTAACGCGTGTGTTACGGCATTGTGTCGATGTTGTAATCCTTTCAAATCCTTTTTAATATGTGTCAAAAAAAAAATTTACTCCTACAAAAAAAAACCTACATAGAACCGACTCATAAAGAGTCAAACACAGAGTGTTTGAACAATGAATGAAGGATTAAACATTTCCTAAGCATATCACAGGTTTGTTCTTATTCTTATTCTTACTATTCTTCTTCTTCTTCTTTTTCTTCGTTTCTTTTTTTTGGTTTTAACACCATCTACTGTCATACTTCGGTCGTTATGCGAACGCACGTAATCCTTCTCCACCTACAAAATAAAAGGTATTACCGTACGATATAGAAAACAACGAGTAGAGCATATAACAAGCAACGAGTAGAGAATTTAATGTAAAATGGAGTAGATTTTAAGTATGAGAAAAAGCAAAGTATGGAAAAGCATGTAGTCCAAATTTTATAGACAAAAGTATAGTATATAAAGGCTAAAAAGGTAAAGGTATAGATAGACGCCAGTATAAAGGTCTAAAGTATGCTGCTTGGAAAGCTTGTGGGTCGTCAGTTAAGATGGTCTTAAGTGCGCTGGTCTTGCAACTTCTTGATGACATTTTTTGCTGATTGCAGCGGACCTTTATTAGTTAAAAGTATTGTGGTTAAAAGGAAATTAATTTAACCTCTAAAGGTGCTATATTCCTATGTTTTTCAGAATTTCCCCCCCCCCAAAATTTCTCCGATAAGCAGTTAAAAAATTTTAATTTTAGTTTATTAATTAAAGAAATATAAAAAAGTTACCTCAAAAAACTTTTTATCACAAAGTAATCTCTCTCATACGATGAGATTTCCAGAAGAACAAACTCTGGAGTTATTACTTCCAACACGATACTGTTAAAAGGTAAAGAAATTAGGTAACCTTTAGGGACAATATTATACAATATAAAATAGAGATATTGTGGTATTAATTGACGTTACGTAAGATCAAGGAAAACAAATTATAAAAAAAAGGTTTCGTATTGACTAAAGATTAAGAAGTAAAATTGTTAGTAAAAGAAAATGAAATTTTGAGTTTTAAGGGAAAAATCGAAGACGAGCAAAAATACGTCCAAGCAAAATAGCTGTCAAAAATTAACTGAACATTGAAAGTGACAAGCCGAACTTGTCAGCATAAGTAAGGGACATAAGTACCAACATAACGCCACCAAAATATTAAAAAATCGAATATACATAACCCGCGGAAATTCAAAATTCGCGATACTTTTTGAACACACCTCGTAAATTGTTTCCATTCAGTCTTTTTTAGCCCTTTGAATGGAAATCATGGACTTTTTGTGATGTGTTCTGAATGAAATGAAGAATATTTCTTTAAGATGAACGGAAAGGAAATTTGAAATTATTCAATAGGAACTGATATAGAAGAATGGAACTTTTCTCAGCGAAACAAGAAACTTTTCAACTGACCGCGTTATACTTTTCTAATTCCCATCAATTTATTTATCAACCAATGGAAAATCCTATGGTTTTATAAGAAGTGTTAAGTTGTTACCACCACATTCAACACCTTCTTCCCTGCCTACACTTTTTCTGTCCTTTCTTTTCTTTGTTTTTGCTTCCCCGTTCCCCCTTTTCCCCTTTTTCGCTCTTCCCCTTTTTTTCAGTGAATATAAAAAGCATGTCTACAAACGTGAGTGATATCAACACACATGTTGTAAAACATTTTAGATCCGATCATTTTTTTTTTGTTATAGATCTTCACTGTTTCTCCCCCAAAAGAAATTCCTTCAAACCCTTCTTAACCCTAAACAGGTCTTAATACAAGAAATAACTTAATAACCCGAGAAATAACACAAAATGTAACCCTTAAAATCCTTCTCTGGCTCTTTTGGATTGAGTTTGGCAGGGTCGTCCGTCGTCCGTCGGGCATCCTTAGAAAGTTTTGTTGAGAAGAAATTGGTTTTTTTTTCTTAAGCCTTAAGAAACATAGAAAGAGGGTGTAAATTTGTCCCTAGCACGAAATAATGTAACATAAAAAGGTTTACATCACGTCGGTCGGTTGAACGTCAGATCAAACTGCTTTCTTTAATCGTCAGAAGAAGGCGGCGGAAAAGAAGAAGAAGAAGAAGCAGAATAAAAATTATTCAACTGAATGAACCTCAATTTTTCATCAGATTTTCGGGGATCATGATCGTTATTTTGATACAAGATTTTCTGGTTTGGGAAAGTGTTCGCTCCTTTATGCTTTTATAACAAAAAGTGAAAGGATTTCTTTATAATATTGAAAAAAAAAATAACATGATCTACGTACGTTCTTATTTCTTTCAAAGCAAAAATAAAAAAAATTTTTTCATTTTGAGGTGTCACTGTTTGTTGTTGATTTTTTTCGGTTGTTTTGATTTATTGTTATATGTATTTTTTTATTGTCAACGTAATGTAAAAAATGAGAAAAGGTTAAGAGGTATTTTTTTTGGAAAAAATAAGGTTAAATCGTATGTAATGTGACCTCATTATTAACGTATAAGATTTTGTTTTTGGTCTAAGAAAAGGGATAAGAATAAAATGTCAAAAACGAAAGAAAAGAGTGAAAAATAAGGCACACATTGAAATTGATATTGTTTGCATTGAATTCGGAATAAAATGCAACGAAAATATCGTTGATTGGTTGGTTGTAAAAGTTGATTGCTGTCTAATAAAAAGAAAATACCACTCTTTTGTACTCTAATTTCTGGGGATTTTTATTTCACACAACGAGTAACTAGTAACTAGTACACTTTCTCTGTAGTTGTTGTTGGTTAATCGTCACTTCTGAGGGCCTTCCGAGGCTGCTTCAACTTTTTTGCGTAAAACTTCTACGATCTCTTTTTAGCAAAATCGATTGCGAAAAGGTTTGCGCTACGAGTAACTCGTTAGTTGTCATGGTATTTCTCTCGTTGTTAGATAATCGTTATTTCTGAGAAAATTCTATGTATCGAGACAAAATCAAAAGCATCAAACAATACCACTCTTTTGTGCTCTAATTTCTAGAGATTTTTATTTCACACAACGAGTAACTAGTAACTAGTACTCGTACACTTTCTTTGTAATTGTTGTTGGTTAATCGTCACTTCTGAGGGCCTTCTGAGATTTCTTAGACTTTTTTGCATAAAACGTGTATGATATCATTTTAAAAAAATCGATTGCGGAAAGGATTGCGCTACGAGTAACTCGTTAGTTGTCACGGTATTTCTCTCGTTGTTAGATAATCGTTACTTCTTAGAAAATCTTACATATCGAGACAAAATTTAGGCACCGTGGATTTATAGACGGTAGAACATTAAAGAACTTACCGCCTGTTAAGAACGCACGAAAGCATTATCTTTCCTTACTTACATCCTTTTTCCTTTTCCAGCTGTCAATTTGAATGCACTCACTCTTTCCTTGTCTCACTCACTCTCTCTTTCGCTTGTCATCTCTTGCTCTTGTTAGTGATCTCATCTCAACGGTGTAATGTTTTTCTTACGAATGTAAATCCAAACCAATTTCATTTTCTTACAATTTATTACAAAAACTTGAAAAACGGTCAGTTTCAGGCACACCACAATACCTCTTTTCGATACCTTTCTGTACTTTTATTTTTCAGATCTCTTCGTTCGGTCTGCATTTTCCATTCGAAAGCATTGAAGCGGTTCAAATAATCGGCTTAACCCTTAAGTCCTTATGGTACAAAAATCGGACAATCGGACCAACTCTCTAATATGACACAATAAATACAACTGCCGATCATATGCAAATCCTTGTTTAAGGATTTCATACAAACTTCTTATTCTTTTGAGATCCTGCGATGATGATTTTGTTTTTCTACGAAAAGTGTTATTAGACGATAACGATAACGATAACCTTAGATGTTATTTCTTCTTCTTCTTTGCCGGGTTCTTCTTTTAGTTTTTCTTCTTCTTCTTCTTCTTTTGCAGCTGAGCTACGTAAGGATACGGGGATCCTTTAAAATTTGTCAACTTCGTAGTACGACGTATATACACGAGCGTAGCGTACACGGAGCGAAAATCATTGCAAAATTGCATATAAGCATAATTTGCGTATGTATGTGTATCCTTAAATGCGTGTGTATCCTTTGAAAGAGATCCTTTAAAATCCTTTTAAATCTTTTCCCTGTTTTTCCTTCCTTTTTTTCTTTCCTAAATACAAAATATCAGAGCTCTTTTCTTGTTTGTAACTCATTGTTGGTCATCGATTTTTGTGTTTGATTTGGATTTTGGTATATCTTCGTTTCAGAAATTGTGAAAGAGGCGTGGTTTGTTTATATAAGCCACGCGTAGATTTTCCACACACAGTCTTAGTATCTACTTTAAACCATTATCGTCTAAGATTCAGACTAAGACTAAGACTAAAATTCATTTGTATCCTGGTTACAAAAGATTCAACAAATACGAGTATACGAGTGTACTCTTAACTGCTCATTTGTTGAAAGCGGAAGACTCTTTTTCTCTCTTACAAAGAATTGTTGTTTTTTTTTTGTAATATCGTATTTTTATGTTTTGATAAATTAGCAGGATCTTGCACTAAATGTTGCTCGAAGTAATAAAAGGACAGTCGTTGGATAAAAGGTAAATAATACTCATCCGTTAATACGAGCTTAAAAATGGGATTGTTGTGCTCTCGTTGAGCTCCGGGTAAAGTGAGGTGAGATGAAGGGATAAGAGCGATACGACAACTAGCGTGGGTTACTTCTGTCAATGTGGCCGTTAATGGTTTAAGGTGACCTGTAGAATCTGACGCTTTCGATCAACGGCTGAAAAAATGATTTTCACTCTTTCCGCGGCCTCAAACACTTGGTCTTCATCTCCGCGTGCCCGTATGGGCAGTTGGTTGGCTCGCACAGAACTGGTGGTGGTCAGCTGACCGCTGTACAACCCTGATGCAACGTATTTATACAGGAAACCATGCCGCGTAGTATGTAAGATTTAATATTCGTTACTCGTTTAAAATCTCAAGTATATATATTTTTTTTGGAAGAGCAGGAGTTGAATGAATTGATGCGACAATAAAAACAACAACAACAACAGCAGCCGCAACAGCAGCACCGACATTGCTTTAAAAACCCAAAAATAAGTTGATATTTTAGTGTCTGCAGCAGAAACATTTCATTTGTCACTTTTTGTGTTTAGGAAGGGGGATATTTTTTATGTCCCTTAATTTCTCCCCTTCTTCTTTTTTCCTCCGCATCTTCTTTCTCTCTCTCAATATCCTCAGGCGGCAAGCCCAGAAAAGTAATTCAGTGCTGAATATCGTATGTTTCCTTTCCTGGAGTTTCTTTGATGGAGTTTCGGTGGCTTATTTTTAGAATTTTTTTAAAACATTTTAAGAAAATCAGAATACAAGCAACTTCACATAAACAAATCTTCTCTATTGAATTTTATATACATGAATGTCTTCATAGATATATAGGCTGCGCCATCTTTTATTTCGGTATGTTATTATTTGGCCGATGTCGATTCTAAGCGACATGGTTTTATACTTATTTACTTAATTTTCAAAATCGTCGACTGGTCATCTCTTCTTCGAATTAATTTTCAATAAATTTAAAAATGTCAAAGAGAGTGAGAGTGAGTGAGAAAGACAGATCCAAAAAGCTTTTATCATAAACAATGCTGTTGGCTCAGCTATTTTTTGCCCTTTAGTCCGTGGTAAGAGCTGTGGGTGTTTGTGTGCGTGTGTGTGTGTGTGTGTGTGTGTGTGTGTGTGTGTGTTTCCTCTGTTTGTGATTTCACGAAAATCCCCAAAAAACATTTTCTAAAAAACTCATTCGTATGCGCGTCGTACGGTTTAGTACGATTGGTTCAAGTATTTTTTAGCTGGCCCTTTCTGCTACCACAATCCCCTCCCCCTCACCTCGCCTCCACACAACCATAATTCTAACACTTCACCGCCGCTTCAGTCGGACTCTTCTTGCCCACTTTTATCCCTTTTCTATTAGGGATCATTTTTGCCCTTTTCTTGAAAACTCTAGAGTATAAAAAATGGCAGAGAAAGAAACAAAAAAAGAATAACTTCAAGTATCATCATATCGTAACATCGTTATCGAGAAAAGGAAGGGGTGAAGAAGCTGACCGCCCCAACCGTCGCACCGGCAGCAGCCGCAGCAGAAGAAAGGCGTGCATATTTAATGTTGACTGCTGTGAATGTTAAGATAATTTGTACACTGAGAGAAAATTCTATTTCCATGCTTCAGTTGACAAATCTTGACAGTTGACAGAATTTCGTAAATAAATTTTTTGGATCATAAAATCTCAGCGCATAATCTCATGAAATTTTCCACAAAAGGACACTATTTTATGAATATTTTTGATTGATTTTGTGTGGATTTCAAATTTCAGTGTAGTGTGGTGTAGTGTACTCTCCGAAAGAGAGAGAGAGAGGGAGAGCAACCATACGATGACGACCATCTTGAAAGAATCTCCATATTAAATGTATAAAGAATGAATGGAATCTTTTAATACAGTATGAAACAACAAAAAAAAAACCAACCCAACACAAACGTGCATACACACACACACCCACACCCCCACCCACTACCACCCCCCGTACGTGATTTTGTTGGTATCTAAGCGTAGCTACACCCTTTTCCGCCCACCATTTCTCATTCATCATTGATCATTCTCAAAATGCAGACTCGAGAGATTGAGCTTCCGAAGTTTCCTTTACACCAAGAAAGGAATCCACACCCGCCCTACTCCACCCCCTCCCTCCACCATCCTGACCCTGTTTCTTGTCCCCATCAGCACACATGAGTACAACTTTTTTACATCCGGTTAGGGATAAAAAATGGTTGGTGATAAAAAAAAACGAAAGAATGAAAGCATCGAAAAAAAATAACACTGGCGCATACAGTAAAAAATGATAAGGGATGAAGAAGCCCTTGAAGGCAGGCCAGTACAGAACACCTCCGGTCCGAAAGGTTAACATGATAGCAAAAGAATTATCGTAGCAAAAGGATGTTAGCACAAGACGGGCGAATGTACGTCGAAAAGACGCAAAAATACTCGTACAACAAAAACAACAACAACAACGCAAAGCGTAAAAATTCCAAGAAAATGCCACAAAAATGGCAACACAAAATGCGGCAAAAAAAAAGGGGGGAAAAAGTGTGGCAAGAATGCGACGACGACTACGACGACGACGCTTACGGTAAGATAGGAAAAAAAGGAGAGCAAAAAGGGGTGCTCTGTTGCCCACCACCCCTTTTTTTGGTTGAATGAGTAGAGAGCCAACCATACGTAGTAGTGTGTTTGTTGTGTTTGTGTTCGTGCATGTATGTTTATTAGTTTTGTCTACAACTTACGAGTATCAAAAAGAGACGCAGGCAATACCATCAACCCAACCACATACGCTGCGCCAATCAAATGACAACAACAATAACTCAATAACTCCTTCCCATACTCGTCGTAGCCACTCGTTGTTAACGACCCGAAAGGAGGAACGGGACCAGAGAACGTATGAACGCCGCTGGTCGCCTTCTTTCTTTGCTTTCTTGACGAAATCGCTTCGTGTCGGAACGTATCGGAATTGAGTTGATTTCTGATCTCCCGAGTCATGACTTTGTGCGAGAGAACGCTCGAATCAACAAAATTTGCATACGTTAGAGCTACAACAAACTCTCTTTCTCTTCGTCGCTCGTCACGCGTCGCTCAACGCAATGATCTCCATAAGTATAACGAGTGTAGTGTGATGAGTAACGAGTGTAGTGTGATGAGTAACATAATGAAGTTGGCTGTTGTATTCCGCTTGTTTTTGTTGTTTATGCGTATTATACTAGTTGCTATTCGGTTGTTGTTATTGGTTGTTGTTTTTTGTATGTTACTGCATAAATTTGGCACCATTTTGTTGATGATACTTTTGTGTATGACTCTCTTAGTTCATCATTCTGTTTTTTAGGGCAAACTTTTTTTTTTGTTTTGTTACTTACGTATTTCCTTTTACTTTATGTGGGTTGATTATTACATTTTTTTCTTCTCGAAATTTATTCCTTCATCAGTTTGGGTTTCTTTTTCCCCAGAGAAATTTGAAGAATTTTATCCTCTTTGATTTTTGTTTCTTTTTTTATTTTTGTCTTAAAGGAAGAAAATTTCTTTTTCTTTATTTTTTTTTGGTTTTGCAGACAGGATCTAAAGTAGATACTTGATGGATGATATCCTTGAGGAAAATGTTTTATGAATTTACTAAATATATGTATTTAATTATAAAAAAATTAAAATTATGAAACAATTTGAAATTTTTTGGAAAAACCTTTTTTTTGCCTTTGGAAATATTTTGCCTCGTTTTTCTTTCATGAAGTTTTAGAAATTTTCATTTTAATAGTGGCATATCTTGAGGGAAGTGAGAGGGGGGCATAAAGCCTGCCTTGAAAACGAAAACAGAAAGTAAAAAAGTATTCATTTTAAGGAAAGAAATAACCACGAAAGTATTACTTACGACAGGGGTGAAATTTTTAAAATATGAGGAAAAAAACAGCAAATGGGGTATCATGTAAGGGGTAAAAGAGTCAAATTTTCAAAGTAAGAGGAAAGAAATAACCATAGTGGTGCTACGAAAGAGGTAAAGCGGTCAAATTTTCGAAAAATGAGGATAGAAACAACCAAAAGAGTGGTATGAAAGGGGTAAAGAGGCCAAAGTTTCAAAATATGAGGAAAGAAACAACAAATGGGGTATCACGTAAGGGGTAAAAGAGTCCAATTTTCGAGGTAAGAGGAAAGAAACAACCAGAGTGGTGCTACGAAAGAGGTAAAGCAGTCAAATTTTTGAAAAATGAGGATAGAAGCAACAAATGGGGGTATAACGTTAGGGGTAAAAGAGTCCACTTTTCGAAGTAAGAGGAAATAAACAACCATAGTGGTGCTACCAAAGAGGCAAAGGGGCCAAATTTTCGAAAAATGAGCATAGAAATGAGCATAGAAACAAATGGGATACACAAAGGGGTAAAAGAGTCCAATTTTTGAAGTAAGAGGAGAGAAAGTAATCAAAAACATACGTATTATGCGAAAGTAAAGGGGCACAATTTGGAAAAACTAAAAAAACAAAAACCGAAAATAGTAAAATTATCGTATTTTAGAATTTAAAAGAGAAAAATGCAAGGTTATTTTCATAATTCTCAAAACATGGGATGAATATCGGTTTATGTGCAATATATTTTGCAAAGTTTAATATTAATACCAACCCAAAACTGGCGACATAAATCCTTAAGGAACCAAAACCAGTCCCTCTGAGAACATTCGGCCCAACACAAAAACTGATCGACGGACCGTTGTCCGTTGGTTGAGGAGACCTCAAAAGAAAAATTGAATAAAATACTCGTAAGTGACCAATAGTGGAGCAGAGAAAATAAACACTACAACAACAACAACCCAAACGGTGGCGTTAACCGCAACAACAACAACAACAACAACAACAACAACAACAACAACTATACCAACCACAAAATCAACCATAACAAAACAATGACCACGCTAAACTAAACGAAAACGAGGTAGGTCGTCCACAAAAAAGCAACAATCATCAACGATCGTACATTTTTATTTACAAAAAAAAGAAGAAGAAGAAGAAGAAGAAGAAGAAGCAGGAGAAGGACATCAGTATTCTTCATGCGTGGTTCTCAAGAATGAAGCAGCAATCGATGTTGACCATATGCCAGCTATCCCGTTAACAAGGATCGTATTTGGCGGGAGTGGCGGGGGGAAAGGGGGGGGGGGGAAATCTGCTCGTACAGAGCACTGTTGTTCTTATACTCTTGTTCCTTTTCTTCTGTTCTTTTGGCTTAGTTTTTCCATTTTTTTCAATTTTTTTTTTGTAATTTGCAATTTTTAAATTATTTTGTGTGTGTGCTAACAGAACGCTAACAATAACAACAACAACAACAACAACAATTGCTGTTTGTAACTTGCATAATCATTGTTTGTGTATCATTCAACAACTGTTCATTCCTTCGTTTTCGGCCTGCAGCCGTCGCCTGCGCCAGCGCCTGCGCCTGCGGTCATCAAGAATGAAGTGAGCTCGGCCGAAGCGACCAACCGCAACAACAGCAACAACAACAGTAAACTCTAAAGCAGTAGGATCCTTTTTTGTTTAAGCAACAAAATTCTTCAGCATTCATTTCGAGAAACTTTCTTGAGGCGCGGCGGCACACGTCATTAAGAGCCACAGCTTGTTGCCAACCATTTCAGCCGCACGCTTGACGTCTCTGATGATACTCAAAAATTTTAAGGATATTTGTATACGCGTATACATAATTATTAAGATCCTTTTGATGGTCTCATTCTATGTGTGTGTGTGCTGTGTGGTTGTTGTTGTTGTTGCAAAACGTTCATGCTGCCAATGAAAATATGTACTCGTAAAAATGTCTTCTTATTCTTACATAAGTATAAATTTTTCATTATTAAAATTATATATTTTTTACTTTGTCATTCTGGTTCCTTTTAAGAGTAAGAATAGGACACTTTTTGTTGTTGTTGTTGTTGTTGTTCTATTGTGTTTTCCTTCTGGAGGAGTGCCAAAATTCTTGATAGAGAAGCGCAAAGTCAGCGCGAGACAGTTGAAAAAGGAAAAAAAAAATTAAAACAAAAAAATTATGACATGAAAAAAAAAACTTTAAAATGTTTACATAATGAAAAATATTTGTTTCATATTAACAAAAAAAAAAAAAACACAACTTCTGAAGAAGCACAATTTAGTTTTCTTAACACAAAATGTTGTGTATTTATCAAGTCTTTATCTATGTTAACGGCGATCATCATCATGGTAATGACGATTACAAAGTTGATTTGTTTGAGTTAAAAAAAACAAATAAAATCCTTAATGTTATTATAAGGAAAAAAAAAATGGTTGAAATGATTGCTATTTTATTGTATTTATGCTTTCTTTTAACATCAGTAAAAAAAAAAAGATGGCCAAAAAAACTCTGCCTAAAAAATGACAATCAGATAATGCAAAAATAGCACAAACCACTAACGGTCCGGTCCATCCAGCTTGGTTTGGTCCGGTGCGGTCCCTTTTGTCATTTAAGAAGGCACCCAAATAAATGACCAAACTAAGTTGGTCAATCACATTTAGCGGCACAGTTTTTATACATCTTTTTGTTGTTTTTTTTTCTGTTTTCAATCATGAATGAAAATTTGTATAAAAAAATCAAAAGCTTTGAAAGTAAATCATTATACAACAATCTCTTTGCTAAATTGTCAAGATTTACCCAAAAAAAAAAAAAGATATCACTCTGAAGAGGTGTCGAGAAAGAAGTGAGAAGAATGGTAAGAGGGTGGAACAAGGGGAGAAGGGGGGGGGGGGATGAGTCAGAAGGAGACTGTGACGTGGTGGTTGATAATTTGGTTAGCGTTGACCGCTTTGACCGTTAATGTTCGTTCCCGTGAGATACTTTGATTAATGATAGGATCATTGTAGCTTCATATGTATAAGTGTGACGTAAGTGAGAGTGTGAAGATGTGAAGGTATCAGTGATAAAGTTCTTTTAGTCCCATCAAAGCAGCATTTAGTAGGTTTTTGCTTTTTTGCCAAACTTTGCTTTCTATCAAAGCGAACAAATTGTCCAAATCTTTCAAGAAATAAACTAATTTTATTCATGTGTGACAAGTTTATATAATCGGTATAATCTGTTTAAAGTGTAAGTGTTACATGGCGAGAAATAGAAGTAAAAAAATTAGAAACTTAAAAGGTATGTTTTTGGTAAAGAACGCCATAAAGACCGGATTTTTTTGGAATGATAAACTTCTTCTGAATTATAAAGTTTGTGTTTATAATGAAAAAAAAATATGAAAGTTTCAGCTTTTCTGGTAAGAATTGTTTAAAAATATCAGCTTTCATAATACGAAAAAGCAACTGCTAGGTTGAGATTGATATATTTTCACCCATTTTGGTAGAAAAATTTGGCTCAGTGGTTAAGAATATCAACGTTCATAGTAAAAAAAGCAACTTCTAGAATGAGAAGATATATTTTCATCCATTATGGTATAAAAATTTGGCACAGTGGTTGAAAATATCAGCCTTCTTGGTAAGAAAAATCAACTGCTAGCTTGAAAAAATACACTTTTGCCAATTATGGTACAAAAACTGAACTCAGTAGTTGCAGATTTCAAACTTCATAATAAGAAAAATCAACTTCTGAGATGAGCAAATATGTTCCCAACTGCGATAGCATTAAAATTAAACTCATTTCTTGAGAATTGCAACAATTATAGTCGACAAAAAGCAAAATTGATCAATCATAGTATGAATATTTTAGGTAATAGTATGAAGAAAAGGATCTTTTCAACTTATTATGGTATACAAATTCGACTCTATCTGTTGAGAAAACGACCGTCTAAAATTGAAAAAATTCAACCAATTTTTAAAAATGTTTTTGACTGCATATTTTCTGCCTTAAATTGTTAAGTCGGTTAAAATTTTTAATTGAGATTTTTTAACCCTATATTTGTTGAAGATTTTCAAAAAGCAAGAGGTTGTTCTTTCGGACCAACCCGTCCTTCCTTTTTGGAACGAACCGCGTTTTCGTTCCATTTTTTGCACCATTTATACCATTTTCTTTAATAATACAATCCGTTTTTTCGTGTATTGTCTTTGAGTTTTTTTTTTAAATGATTATTTTATGTAGGAATCATATATTCGTTGATTGCCAATCAATTTTATAGTTTGCCGCTCTTGCGCCAGAATTTCCAACCTTTCAAATGTTTCGTAGACACGAAAATTAATGTCGCGTCGTCAAGTTACGGTTTGTCACATTAACCGTTTCCGTTAAACTGCTTTCAATTTAACTCTATTGAAATTGTTTGTTTTATGGGCCATTCATCATTTTATAGTCCTTCGCGTTCGCCTTCGCCATAGCGATATTGATAATGTTTTAATGATTATTTATAGAATTTCCATGATAACAAACTGTAACGGTTCCACGAAACACGCAACCATAGATTCCGGTTAAATCAAAACGGCTGAAAATAATGACGCTTAAATTATCAAAAAAAAAAAAACGGAAAATTCGGTATCATTTCGACGATCTATGTATTATAAAAAAAAACTAATAATGATTTAATAGAGGAGTACAATAAATTTTAGTATTGAATATTGATAATTTCTATTAAAGATAAAACGATCTTAATTCAAAAAAAAACAGAAAAAAAATTCCTTTTAATAGAACTAAAAATAAAGATTTTGAAATGGTTTTGAAAAAAAGTACTCTAAGAAAGTAAGTACTTGAAGAAAGTTTTTGAAAAGGTTTTTTGGCAAAGAGCTCAAATAACAACGACAACAACAGCAACAAAATACAACAAAAAAAGCAAGGAAAAAAACAATAACAACATTAATAATAGTATGAGAAATAATCTCACAAATGATCGCAATATAAGAATCTTGAGACTAATGAAATATTTTCAGCCTTTACGGCTGAGCCAAGTTCTACCCTTCCAAAAACAATCAACGATTAATACGAATAGTCACTCCCTCCATTTTGCCCTTGCCCTGCTGCTACACCCTACTTCCCACCCAAGGCGTTAAGGGTGTATTGCTTGCGTTTTTACTTTGAAAATTGTTCATAAGGTCGACTCTTTTTCCGGAAATTGTGCAAGTAATTTTTCTTATTTTTATAATTATGAGAAACCTCATAATTTGTTCGTTCGTTCGCATTTGTTCGTAGAAAAACACGACTCAAAAAATGTGTGGGTGGTTTAAAAAAATAACCGCATTAAAGCAAAATACAAAAAAAAAAAAAAAAAACGAAAAAAAAATCGAAAACTCCGATTAACCCAAAAACTCTTACGCACAAAATACAATACATTTTTCAAAATTCATTATTGCTCATCATGTTTTTTTTTTATTTTGGCAGTGTTTATAATCCTTTTGTTTGTCTGTCCTTCTGCTTCTGCTGCTTTTGTTTTTTTTTTTTTTTGATTTTTTGGGGTTTTTTTGGCTTTTTTTTCTTGAGTAATGACTATGATTATTTCTATAGATCAAATGATTTTTATACAACAACAACTTATGATTTGATTCTAGGATTCTGTGTGAGTTCGGTGTGAGCTCTGTGGCCTCAAAACCTACAAGGATTATTTGCAAGAAAGTATGGATGGATACGATTTCGCCAAGTAACGCACTTGAGATTAAATGAATTTCAGAAAAGGATTTCAGATGATAATAATGATTATTATGATGAGAACAAATTTTTCTTAGCGTTTCGTTTTCTTTTTTTTTTTGCTTTCTCATTGTTTTTGCCTTTGTTATTACAGGTACCAAATTTGTTCGAAAAATCGGAAAATCTTGGTGGTCATTTTATTAATAATTAACAGAGAGAATATTTTGAAGAAATTGTACAAAAAAAAAAACATAGCAATTAACTCGAAATTATACAAAAATTCTCAGAATAATCAAAACATAACTTGTTGGGAATGTTTAAAATGTATTTTGTACATAGAAAAGAGGCTAAAGGCTAAAATTTGATAAAATCGTTAGCTTCTATGGTTAGTTTTGCCCGATAACTCTGAAACTATGACATATATGGGAAATTTATAAAGATTATCTTTTTATCATCTCTTTATTATCTACAAGAAAGGACTTAATAAGTTTTGTCCTAACTATTACCATTTCAATGATATCGTCATAAATAGCACGCAAGCCTATAAACGAAATGTAAAAAATTACGGTTTTATCAAATTTTAAGGCTTCTCCAAACATTGTTAAGACTTAATTTGGAAAACTGAAATTTTTTCCTTATTAAAAAAGAACCACCCCTTGTGGGTGTAACCTATTTTCAATTACATAAGTTGTAACCATTGGATGATCCCAAGAAAGTTATAAAGACTATTAAGGCCTTAAGCAAAATTCAGAAATTAATAATTTTGAAAACTTTAAAAAATGTTAGATACATAAAGCGGCGGTTAATTTCAAATTTTTCTTCGCCGATTTGTTGAAGTTTTTAACGTTGATAACAACATTCCAGAAGAGTTTCTCAAGAAGTAATAAGATAATCTAACGATTATCACAGAAATTGATACCGAAATTACTAATCTGCATATATCGTATGTACATTTACATGTATGTATCGTATATATGTACACATATGTATATGTATGACAGACCATATGCAAACATATGCAACCCTTATTATTATTTAACCCTCCAGCTTAACCCTCTAGAAATGCACAAAAAGCGCCCTTTTAAATGAACGAACGAACGAAGGGCAGCAACCAACGAACCTTGCTTGTCTAAAAGGGCGCTGAAGAGAAGCGTTATATATGGTTGCGGAGGGTGGTGAGGGTTGAAGGGAAGGGAAGGTAAGCGAGTTGAAGTCATATGCTAAAATGGCGCTTTCTATATAGAGCGCTGCAAGACAAGCCATGGTTAAAGGAAAGGAAAGTCATGCAAAATTCTATGACTGTTTAGTAAAAACAGGATAGATGGATTGAAGGATGAAGCATGGCTGAATGTGTGTGTATTTGTGTGTGTTTTTTGTGTGTGCGTATGCACGGTCTAGTTCTGTGTACATATAGCGGATTATCACAACATATGCATAAAGCAAAAGGCGAATTCAACCAAACCAATGAAGCTGCTACGAAACTAAACACCACCAACAACAACAACAACAACGACGTGTACCACACTAGCTGGTATAATATACAATACGTATTAAAAAATGGCGTTTGCGGAAAAAAAATTGAAAAATCGGAAATTCTAAGTAAATAAAAAACGCGGGGAAAAATAAAAACAAATGGAAGTAAAAGAGGATACGCTTTTCAACCTTTAATTGTTTATTAAAATAATTACGGAAAATGTCAAAAAGAGAAGGCCCGAGTGCAGTCTACCACGTGGCATAAAAAAGGCCATAATGTCTTAGAAAAAAATCAATCTATTCAATCTTAAAGGCAGGCGTATTCCTTACGCGTGCGCTCTCATCATTAACCTTCTTCCAAAAAAAAGTAAAAGAAATAAATTGAAAAAAGGGAAAAATTAAAAAAAAAAAGATGAGATAAAAAACAATCAGCCGAATGACAGTTTACAGGCCAAAGCAAATTATGTTGTATTTAACAAAAAAAAAAAAAAGCCAAAAATCTTTAACCTCTTGCAGTATATCATAAGGATTGTCAAAGAGAGACGGACGGTCGCGAGCGGAAATGAAAATGGAAACGAAAAAAAAAATAAAATTTGCCTGCATTTTCCATTCCATCCTCTTGAGTTTTTCAGTTTCAGACTCTTTTTATTACTGCTTCATTTTATTTATTTTTTTTCAGGGCAAAAAATGCCAAAAAAGTGAGGGATTAAAAAATTTTTGACGTTACACAACGTTGCATATGAATTAGAAGAAGAGGAAGAAGCACTTCATGTTGTTGTTGTTTCTGTTGATTGAGTAACAGGGCGAGGGCAGCGCCAGGGCATCCCTTCAGGACAACAAAGCAATGCAACAAAGGATGGCAGCGAGGATGACGATGACGACAGCTTCCAGCGGCAGCGGCAGCGGCAACGGCAGCGACAGCTACTCTGCAACAACAACAGCAACAACAACAACGAAAATGTTGTACATGCTATAAAATGAAACTCCCGTTGATGACCCCGAACTGACCTCAAGCCCATGCCGTGCATCAACGTCCGCTTTTGGTATTTCGTTTGTTCATTATAGAAAAAAGGAAAAAAAAATTTGTGCGTTGTTGTTGTAACTGATGATGATGATGTTGTTGTTGTTGTTGTTGTTGTTGTTGTTGTTGTTTTTGTTGGTGTAAAGTTGTTGAAAGAAAAGACTGGCAAAGCGATAGATTGTAGCGAAGCCTTGCTTTTGTTGTTCAAAATAGTGGCAGTAGCAGTAGTTCATTGTTGTTGTTGTTGTTGTTGTTGTTGTTGTTGTTGTTGTTGTTGTTGTTGTTGTTGTTGTTGTTGTTGTTGTTGTTGTTGTTGTTGTTGTTGTTGTTGTTGTTGTTGTTGTTGTTGTTGTTGTTGTTGTTGTTGTTGTTGTTGTTGTTGTTGTTGTTGTTGTTGTTGTTGTTGTTGTTGTTGTTGTTGTTGTTGTTGTTGTTGTATGTGCAGTTCCCGCCGGAAGGCTGTTGGTTGATGACGCTTATATGTCCTCGATGATGATGATGATGATGATGGCGATGATGTTGATGATCAACATGCGTGCAACACGCACAGCTTGCATCCTGGATAAATATAAAAAATCCGCTTTTCGTCCGTTTTTGTCGCACAAAAAAAAAACACAAAAAGAATATTTAAATACGCGAGACGGTCATAAATATACGTACATATATTTATGACCCTCCCCCCTTTCCTCTTTTCCATTCGGCAACCTTTCCCGGTAAATAACTTCTCAAATATTGCAACATTATTTTCGTATGGAAATGGTAAAGGTTTTGCGCGTATAACGAATATTTGATTGAAACCAGACACTTTCAAAAAATATTACCATAATTTTCAATCAATCGATCATTGTCAATGAAAGAGAAATTATTAATACATTTAGGCGTAGATTTTTATTATAATGATTAGAATAATTCTTACTAAAGGATTTTTCATATACGATACCAAAAGTTATTATTATAAAGTTATTATTTTAAAGTTATTATTATAAAGTTATTACTCATATTTTTATTTATATAAGTTAAGTTATAAAGTTATTATTATATTCTTTCTTTAAAATACTTTCTTGAAATTCGTTAAATTCTTGACCTTTTATACATTATAGAACTTACAGAGAATAATTTTAAACTTTACAGAAAGTGTTTATTATAATCTGTTCATACACATTTTGAATATTATAGAATTTCAGAAATTATAAAAAGTGAGCCCCTTTATACATTGTAAAGAGTTTGAAAATACTGAATTCAGTTTATTATACAAAATTTTGCAGGCTTTACATTCTTTTAAAATCCTAACAGAGTAATTTTCTCCTTTCTGTGGAATAAAAAACCATTGACGTTTGAAAGTTTTCTGTAAATACTTTGGACACTTTACAGAGTTGTTGAAGTTTCACAAAATGTTAGAGAAAAATGGTTTTAAGCATTTTAAGCATTTTAAGCAAACCGTTTTAAGCATTTTATTGGGCTAACATTCCTTTAACAGTACACATAACAGTACACATAACATACACATAAATTTTTACATTTTACCGATTTTTAAGGGTAATGAATTTGTTTTATATCCTTCGTTATTTTCTTCCTTATTTCTTATTTCCTTATTTTTTCTTATTCCCTATTTTTATATTTCAAATACTTAACAGAGTTTTATATTTATTTATTTCCAAAAATTAAATAAAAATAAAATATATTTCCACTTTAATAAGTTCAACGCTAAGAGAGATCATTTACCATGGAAAACCAAAAAAGTAATTGTTTAACAAACTTTTAACATTGTTTTTTACCCTTTTAAACTTTTTTCAACATATTTTGCATAACATTACAAAAATTTGCGATATTATGCTCACACTTTGCAGAAAAAAACTACTGAAATGTATTCATATAATATTTAATCAGTCTTAAAGCTTTAGAGAAAACGAAATTGACAATTTCATACTTATTTATATACACTTTGAACACTTTACTCCGTTGAATAATTACTTAACAGTGATTAATTTCCACCTTAAATAATTTTCGTACGTTAGTTAAAAGACTATTTTCTTTTAAATGACATTATGGTTTTTAACGATATACACTTTGTAAACTTAACTGAACTGTTAACTGTTAACTGTTAACTGAGCTGTTGAAGTTCTACAAAATGTTAGAGAAAAGGTTTAAATCCTTTTTATTGAACCGTTTTAAGCATTTAATTGGGCTAACATTTCTTTAATAGTCTCCAATTGAATGTACAAAATATAGGTTATAGAGTTTAATACATTTTGATGTTTATAAACTCGTTAAGGTCTTGCAATTACATTTAAAAAACAAAGAATTCATTTAAAATCTCTCTATTAACACTTAACAGTGCCGACAGTAGATGTTTTATTGTCTATTTTCAAGAATAGTTTGACAGAACATTTCTGTCATTACTTTACAGATAAAAGTGGTTTTTAGTCCTTTTTATTAAACCGTTTTAAGCATTTTATTGGGCTAACTTTCCTTTAACAGTCTCCAATTGAATGCACAGAATATGAGTATATAGAGTTTAATAAAAATTTATGTTTATAAACTCAATTACATAAAAAAAATTGATTAAAAATTTCAATGTTAACACTTAACAGTGCCGATAGTAGATGGTTTACAGTCTATTTGTCAAGAAGAGTTTAATAGAACATTTCTGTCATTGCTTTACAGTCTGTAAGCGATAAAAATTAAATAACATTTTTTCTATAGAATTTAATTATATTATGCCGATGATTAAATTACATACATATCATTAAGCAAATAGGTAACATTATAACAGAAGTCGTATTTATAAAGTAATATAATCGCAAAAACTGAAATTGCGTACCTACATACATACGTTTACCTTGAAAAACGACCTACCTACCCTTCAATACGAGTACAACCCATCCGTCCATCTCTTCGTTCATCCCTTCATCGCTGGGACTCTCTCTCTCTCTCTCTCTCTCTCTTCTACGGTCATTTGGCTGGACATTCAATATTTTTCACAAATGAATTTGCATGCAAAAGCATCCATTTCGGACGAGTTGAAGTCCGGATGCTACTATTGCAAATAATGGTCCAGAACTGATTTCCGTTACGCTGGATTTTCATAAATTTGTTCGACAAAATGAGAATTCTGTCCGTACAGTAACGAAGAATATCAATAAAATCCAAACGATTTGTAAATGATTGTGCATGAATGCTCTTGATTCATTCTTTCGCCCCTTTTTTCGTTTTCGTTCCTTCAGTTCAGTGCTCTCTGAAATGCGCCAAGAAATTCTTTCCTTCAAGGACTTTTATAGTAATAATCGTCAAGGCATCGTCTACTGTTTGTCCGTCCGGACGGTTGACGGAAATGATCACAATGACATGTAGTTCTTTAGGTCAAAGTTGAAGAAACGTTACGTTATGTCATTTAGTCTTAGGACTTCTTGCAGGGATGATTATGATCATGATGATGATGATGATGATGATGATGGTGATTGGCGATTGAGTATTGGCGATTCTTTGTTTAAAATCATGAGGAGATATTGTTGTTTCTTGTGAGATTTACTCTGAGGGCATAACGCAAATGTTTCCTTTTTTCGTTACAAACAATGCGAGAGGAAGAAAATCCTTTTAAATTCATTTACGATTTGGACATTTTCGAAAGATCGGCATCATCTTGTGCGCGCACTATCATCTGCGTATTGTGTGGCGCCAAATTTAAATGAGATACATAAGTCCGTTATCATGAGAGTAACGATCAAAGTAACGATCCTTCATCGATCCTTAAGAGTTTTGAAAAATCATTGCGTTTTCGAAATGAAATGAATGCTCGCATCTGTTCGTTTTTAGAAGAAAAACATAAAATTTAATAAGAGCTCACTGCGTTCTAAAAGCCGATCACTGTGGCGATCACTTTTTCGTGATCGAATAACGAACGCTCTCACTCAATGTTGTCTCTTCCAAATGCTAGCTTTCTTTATTGACGATTGTCTACAGAAACACTCTAGTCACACTCTACCACCCCCACTCACAAAAAGCCCCCTCTCTCTGCACCTACCATTTTAATCTCTACTCAAAACGATCACCGCACGCGTCTGTCTTACTCCAAGCGTGTGTGTTTCGTGTTATCAATAAAAAACAAGCTGTATAAGATCAATCCAAGAGAAGATCATCAAATAAACACGTGAGCCCATAAAAAATCCCATTAAAATCACAAAAAATAAAACACAAATACGATGATATGAGAGAGAGGAAAAAAAGAACGCGATCCCTCTCGAGCGATCGTCAGACACAACAACAACAACACCCAAAAAAGTGATGTCAAGCAACAAACAACACCAAACTAAGAGTATTCGGAGTGTTAAAGGAACCCCTCCCCCCCCCCCCCCTCCCTTCCACCAAATAAAAAGTAGGTATATCCTTGTCTTATAAAAAATTCAAAATAGCGGCACGATCGTGCGGCATCAAATTTTTTCCTTTCTAATTCCTTTCTAGATGCGTTTTATTGAAGCGTGATGCTTCCTGAAGACGGCAAGACGGGCAAGCCTGCAATCTCTTGAATGGGGGGGGATGGCTGGATGTTGCCACAGCGCCAGCAGCATGCCATACCCTCAAGATCAATTCGATCACTTTGATGGTAAAGCATGCATGTTGGATAAAAAACAGGGAAGAAGATATAAAAATGATTAAAAGGTATGTAAACAAGAATGGGCGGCAGAAAGAGAAAGATACAGAGACAGAGAGAGAGAGAGAGGAACTCTTGGTTGACCTTTTTTTTTAAGAGCATGATGCTTGCTTGCTTCCCAAACGATGCTGAAGATCAGCAACAGCCGTCGCGTTGAGCTCAAGGGAGAATCAATGCAGGAGAATCAACGCATCAACGCTACGATCGTCTCGAAGGTCGTCTTGGTATCGTCTGTACGCGTTTGCTATAAAACTAGAAAGTGTAAGTAGCCGATCGTCGTTAGTTTTTTTAGATCCTTCGTTTTTTGATAATTATAATGATTTTTTACGCTCGTGCTTTGGTGCTCGCTTCGGCTTCACCTTTGCCGTGATGATGTGTCGTGGCTGACGCATGCCAAAAGTAAGAACCACTTTTTCGGGGACATCTTGTCCAGAAAGTAGGCTAGATAACGGTTAGGTTAACATTTATGTAGACGTTTATTCATTAGTTTTTTCTTCTTTTCTTCTCTTGCCTGTTTTTTTACTAAAGTACAATATCATGGCACATGCTTTTTTTCGGCATCTTTAGATTTTTAGGTTTTTTTTGGTTTTTTCGTACAGACTTTTTTGTAGCACGCGTTTGGGACGCGCTTGGGCTGCAAGATCGTTGCAAGATCGTTGCAAGATCGTTGCAAGATCGTTGCAAGATCGTTGATCGCTAGCTGTGTGTGTGTGTGCAGGAGCTGTATATGCAGGCCTGATTTTATAAGAACTTTTGTTGTGTCTATTTTTGAATATATATTTTATTGAATTTTTCCTTTTAGGGGCGAGGAACTGGCCCTCTTGCAGTACTTTTTTAAACGCTTGATGCGTTCCTTTTGTCGCATTGCATTTATTAATTTTTTTTTTCTCTTTGAAATATTTTTGCTGCCGCTTGTTGTTGTTGTTGTTGTTGTTGCCGTCGTGGTCTCTTTGTCTAAATTTGGTTAATTAGTTGTTATTGTTGTTGTTGTAATTTGGTGTATTTCGGCTATGGGTAGAGCACGTGGCTGCTGTTCTTGTCAAGTTTTTTAATTGTCAATTGTTTTTGTGTTTTTTGTTTTTGTTGTTGTTTTTTTTTTTTTTTTTTGTTTTTTTTCCGGTTTTTTTTGGGTTGATTGCTTTAATGTGTTGTGCACACTTTTCTTGACATTTGAGGCAGCCCCGCCACCAGCAAGCAAGACACACTTCGTTCCTTCGTTGCGCCCTCCCTCAATTCTTCTTCTTCTTCTTCTTAGTTACTCGTAGATTAGAAACGATGCCAGAGCGAGGAATGTTTTATTAAAAAAATAATGCTCACCCTCGTGGCATTAGTGTGAAAACAGCTTGCAGTTTGTGACTTGCGGCTTTTTGTCGCGCTAGCGATTTGCATGCTCGATAAAAGGGAAATGGTATTTATTAGTAGGACGGTACTATACGTACTACCTTCATATTGTCGTCATGTCTTTGTTGTTGTTGTTGTTGTTGTTGTTTGGTTTGTCATCTGATATTGTGTAAGCAACTGCGCTTATGATCAAAAATATCGTATTAATTTAGTCACATTGCAGTCAACAATTCAAGCGTTTAGCGTCAAATGAAACAATGTCGCGGAAAGAGGGTGAGGGAGGGAGGGGGGTGGGGGCGAGGGGAGGGTGGTGCTCAAACAAAATGAGCAGAGAAACAATTTAACGCGTTTTACGAGTAGTAGAGCGACGTACATATGTATGTACCTACGTAGTCGCACCGTCTGAAGCGTGACATGATTCTAATTTTTGTCCCCCTCTCAGTTGATTTGTGATGACTGATGGCACACGTCTTCATTTTTCACTAACATTTTCCTACCCCTCCTGCCGCCCCTTCCTACACCATCCTCATCCCTCTATAAACATTTTGACATGATGCCACTGCTACGAGGGCGGATACTATACCATATTCTTTAGAACTTTTCGAATTAAAATGATTCCAAAACGAAGAAAAATTTAAAAAAAATTCTTGATTTGGTTGGTTGAAATTCATTATTTATTGAAGTAATTTGAAGCCTCGGGAAAGACTTGACATTTTATAGTTTAAAGAGGCTTTATAGTATAGTTTATGAGATATTTTTTTGTCTTCATTAAGAGATAAAAAGTGAAGTTATTAGAGGGTGTTGATATAGGGAGGGAGGGGTGGTGAGGATCTTCAACCTACCCTCGCTAGTCTTACTTGCAATAATACTAAATAAAACTTAAAGTAAATGATTTTATTGGAGGATATTTTTCAGTAGAAACTTTTTTTTATATAGTCTTTATAATTTTGCATAAAAAATTTTATGAAAAAAATTAACGAAATTCTGGAAAAAATATGTATGTACATATATCGCACGATATATAAATAGTAAATAATAAGTAAATGTTAATACTATCTAAAATAATCGAAAATTTATATGAAAATTAAGGCTTATCGCTATGTGTGAATATTTAATAACTTTAAAAAAACAACCAATTTCCATATATGAGATATTTTTATACGATTTGGTCCTTTAGAATTTAGACTAGAGTTTGGACTAGTTTTTTAAAACAACAACATCAATCAAGTGGCCGCCTTCTATTGACAAAATGTGCCACTTTTTGCTGCGTTCTTTAACACTTTTTCGACCATTACCTACTATTTCGGTTCATACCTATTGTTTCGGTATGAAGCATAATTTGTACTAAATTGACGTTTCAAAAACTCAAGCTTACTCAAATCAGTTGATAAATGTTAAAGTTATTCAATGTTTACAGACCGACATAAAAGATGGCGCACCCGTTATATAATGCTAGTGCATGGAATCAAAAAAGGATTCCATTATTATTAAAATTCAACGTCAATCAAAATGTCGACGAAAGGAAGGAAGGAATGAAGGAAGGAAGGAAAGAAGGAAGTAAGAAAGGTTTTACTGGAAGCCTTAGTCGTATCACAAATCTATTAAATCCAAAAAGCCTTTATCAAAAATAAAAGAAAAAGCAAAAGTGCGTGTGTATTTATTTGTCTTGGCGTTACTGGCCTTTGGTGCTTGGTTTTTTTTTTTTTTTTTTTTTTTTTTTTGGCAATGTCCGGTTAACGTTTGTCCAGCTGTTTGTTTAGGAAGGGAAGAGAAGGGTATAAATGAATAATGAGGTAAGGAAAAATTTACAAAAACCTAAAAGGACACACCTCAACCATTCTTTTGAGGCAAACAATATTGAATAAGCATTAAAATTGATTGAAATGAAATTGAAATGAAATAAATTGAAATCATATTGCGTGAGGAACGCAACGCAACGCAACGCAACTGATGTCGAAGCGGAAGAGGGTCATCGTGAGAGCTAGAGACAAAATATGCAAGTACAGTATGGCCGAGATGTCTGTATATATATGTACATACTATAATATGTATGTACTATGTACATACATACATATATACTTACTCATATTACACAATGGTCAGTCGAAAGTCTAAGAAACTTAGTTTATAGAAGGATGCCCCAGCAGGGCAGGACGAAAAAGATGCCGTCTGACAACGTCATGGCAAAAGGGGTTGTTTAGAGGCGGCTGCTGAGAGGGGTTGAGAGTGGTTGTAACGCCACAAAAGGGTTGCTGGATGACCATACATTGATGACCAGTTGGTCATGGCAACTAAGAATAAATTGATGAGGATCTGGAAAGAAAATATGTTGCAAAATTTGCAATTTTCTCAAAAATTTTATCACATAAAATCCCACAGTTTTAAAGAGTTCAGTCGAGTCTTCGCAGGCGAAGAAAAAAGTGCAACTTATTTAGTGAAACTTTTACGGATTGCAAATGAGATTGCAAATTTGCCACAATTTGAAAAATACTTGGTGCAATGGAATTTTGAAAAATTTTCAAAAATTTTCCAAAAATCTACTTCCATAATTCGTGGGTGTGACAGTACCCACACTCCCTTAAAAAAATATTTTTCTTTATTAGAAAACTTTCTTTTGCTATCTTCATCTGTCTCCATCGTTGCATAAATCTTTCCTTGTGGCATATCTTATGGCGCTCTATTGTTTTTCAACCATACTCGCTTTAAAAAATCAACAACTTTTTTCTCCTAAAATCATTACCAAAAAAAATATGCTCTCCCTCGCGCTTTTCCTTCAGCCACCAACAACAACAACAATCGACTGCAGGCAGCTGTCGATGCATGCACATGCTGGAAATCTTGCAACTGCTTGAATAGCATTAACCCAGCGGCCGATCGGTTCCGTTCGTCCGTTCGTTCGACCGGTTAGGTTGGGTTCGTTCTAGCTGTCTGTCACTAAGATAACCTCTGACCTCTTCTTACACACACACACATGCGCACAACAGTTTAGCCTCGATTCTCTTTCTCTACAAAGAATTTTTCATACAAATTCCACGATTTCTGTTTTGCAACGATCCATCTATCGATCCATTCATCGATCGCTTGAATGAAAAAATTATCGTAGGACACGTTCGTGTGGCCTCGTGTATGAGTACGACTTCACTCGTACTTTAACGAACGTTATAACGTTTTCAATTTTCCCTTCGTTCGTTTTTATGGAAGAAAACTGCTTAAAATTTCAACATTTTTGTTACTAAAAATTCAGGGCAGAAACCCTTAATTTTTGTGAATGACAACAACAACAACAACGACAACAACAACAGCAATAACTCACATCATATTGCAACACGCACACACACACAATCAATTGTTGTTGTTGTTGTTACTATTATTGTAGGTTCGTCCGTTCGATTATTTTTCACTTTGAATTTTCCCGGATTTTATGCCGTCGCTGAGGAACAATGAAAATGTACAACAACAACGTTACGGTAGTCCTTCTTTATAAAATCGCCTCGATTCATTTTCAATCGAACCCATTATTGTCCATCGAAAAAATAACCCCCCAAAAAATTTTAAATATTTTCCACGTAAAGAGAATTTTTGCAATTTTTCCTTAATATTGTGTTGTTGTGGATTGTTGTTGTTTTTTTTTTATTTTATTTTATTATGCATAATCTTTCATTATTCGGGATTTTTTATAGTTTTGAACGAAGGAAGCTAAAAACGTTAATCCCGGCAAATTTTTTTTCAAGGCACGCTCTTAAAGTAGAAAAGATAGTAAGGATACAGATTCCTGGTAGTAATCATTGATTTCTATGCCATTGCCATTTCTAGGTTTATATCCTTCTCCGGGACTCCGAGTTTTACCGGGAAAAGTCCAAGTTGCCATGATTTCGTGATTTGTTCTCCCAAAAAGAGATATGTTTAACTCTCTTAGACTATGAGTAATAGGTGCGCCATCTTTTATGTCGGTATGTAAAAATTAAATAACTTTAACATTTATTAACTGCTTGACTTGAAAAAACGATACGTTTTTGAAACTTCAATTCAGTACAATTTTAACCCTGAATTAAAAATAACACTGTACATTGAAAATAGTCTTGCATATCGTCGAAAATCATCGACAGCCAAAAAGCACGGTCTGACAACACTATTTGTCGTTTGTTGGTGTCGAATTTTGTTGAACACGCGACAGATCGGGAAGATCGTCGAGATGCCGTTGATCAACGCCCCAGACCTTCCAATGAACTAATGGAGAGAGAGAGAGTGTGGTTGAGAACACACATGTGTCGGAGCGTCATCCGCGCTCAGCATTTAGGCGTCAATGGAACCACCTTTGGCGCATTTTGAAGCATGATTTGCATTTGTTACCGCAAAAAGTGCAATTGACTCAAAGAATATGGCCGACAGACCGTCCACGTCACTTGGAATCGACGTTGGCCAAACAATCACATACCGACATAAAAGTTGGCGCACTCTGTTTATAAAAGACCCTGTATACCATTCTGAAAGCAGGGAGACTTTATTTCAGGGAAATGATAAAGAAAGCATTGGATCAAAAAAATGGGATACGATTTAAAGGAAACAAACGATTTGAGGAAGTTTTTCAAAATGTTCTGAAATTCTATGATTGAAAAACGATGCTGAGAAAGGACAGAAAATGTCATGCTATACGTACGAGTACGAATACGATACATAATATTGTATAATATAATAAAAATGCAAAACTCATCATGCCTTGGATTCATAGAGGTACGTATGTATGTATGTATGTACAGCACGTGGCACGAATAAATGATGGAAGAATGGTTGTGGGAGCGTTTGGGGGGCGAGGGGGTGGGGGTGGTAGGGAGAAGGGTAAGAAAATCCCATATACTCATATATATATATACATATATTGGACCACAATCTTAAGGACAGCTACAAAAATTGTCCTGAAATCAAGGCACTCACTGAGATAATGATAGTGTACCCGATCAACCCTTACCCTCATATATCCACCCAACCACCCAAACCGTACGCTACCGCCCAACCAAAATGACGAAACTAAATCAGCACGTGCCACATGTTCGACGCGTCACTCCGACGACAGCGGGACGCCGATTGGAACAACAACAACAACAACAACAACAACAACGACAGCAGGAATTAACCCAAAAAAGGAAAAAAAAATACACTCACGCACCCGCAACTTTTCACTCCCTTCGTTTTGGGCGCAAATAAGCGGCAACCCCTTCCGAAAAAATGGGGTGAACAGCAACAACAACAGCATCCCTTAAATCCCTTCGTTACACCACCCTTTAGGTATGATGTCGCCGCACCGTTTCACCCCTTTCAGACCATTCCATTCTATTCCATTCCATTTTCATTGACGATAATGACGATGCCGGGCATCCCTTTGAGGAATTAGTTGCGCAACAATAATAACAACAACAACAACCAACAACAACCAACAACAACAATAATGTATGATATAAAAACCGAAAAGAAAATGCGTAAAAATCATTGAATTTTACCCGAAAAGTGTCCGAAAACGTCCAAAAAAAAATAAGGAAAGAATTGAAATCCTTGTTGAAATCGTTTGGCATCATCGTCATCGTCAACGTCATCATCATCAACGTCAGGAACATGTGCCGAAAGCACGAACAATTTTTTATCCTTTATGGTGGCGTTAGAGGCAGACTGAAAGAAAGAAAGAAAGAAAGAGAGAAACAACGAGAGAGGGTTGTTCGCAGTGTCGGCATCGTCCAGCAGCGGGATGTATGTACGAGGCACGTCCGTCGTCGACAATTTGACATGTTGGCAACTCTATAATCAGCAAAATGCAACAATTAACAGAGCATCAGACGATTGTGGAAATTGTTTGCATTGTTGTTGCTGCTGTTGGCTGGCTTAGGATGCAGAATCCTTTGAGTCCTTATTGTTGTTGTTGTTGTTGTTGTTGTTATTGTTTTATTATCGAACAAAATCCTACTCGAGTGAAGAGTTTTTACCTCTTTTTTTGGGTTTTTCTCTCTAAAAAACCGAAGGCTGATTTCAACTTTTTCGCCCCTTCTTCTTCTCGTCACTCTTACAGAATTTTATTTCATTTTATTTTATGTCAATTTTGTAAATTTTTTTTTTGTGGTGAATTTCAATCCTTTGCTGCAGCGTGAAGCGTGAGCGACGTGAGCCCAGACGCATTCCTTGATTTGGTGTGACATGAAATGCGTGTTAGTGTTGTTGTTGTTGTTGTTGTTGTTGTTGTTGTTGTTATTGTTGCTGCTCTGTGAATTAGGGTTGTTGCTTTTTACGTGTTCATGATGATGATGATAATGTTTACAAAATTGACAAATTTTTCAGAGCAAAATCGCACAAAAAAAAAAAAAAATAAAAAATACTTTTCAATTTTTTTTTCTTGCGGCTGTTGCGGAAAACTTTTTTCGTTCAACGGGGTAAAAAAAGGGATATAACAATCAATGGGTAACAATGGTATGTTCATTATTGTTCTCGCTACGCCCAACCCTTCGCGCAAAACTCTTTGGGACATTAATCAGACACGTTTCTATCGTTAGACTACGTTGATTTTTCGCTAACGCGTTAATTTGTTGCGCTTAAAACGCATTGTTTTTTCCGCTCGTGCTGTGCCATTTTTCAAATTTTCGCTAAAAACTTCGATTTTTGGGGTATTTTTGAAAAGATTTTAAAGAACAGAAGAACAACAACAACAACGAGGGGTTTTTTCACTGCAAACGAAAGCAGGTGATTCCATAAAGTTGTTTCGAAATTGTTTAGTAACGGTTTTTTTTTTGTTTTTGGTTAAAAATTTTGTTGTATTTTTTTGGATTTTTCTTTTATCCGAAAGGATAACTGGAAGGTGTTAGTTTGTGTCGGCAATTTGTAGGTTATGTTTTTAAGATAGATTTTTTAGTAGTTTTCGTTTTTTTATGGCTTCAGAAATTTAACGCTACTATGGCTTTTTCTTTCCAGCCTTCTTACAATCGTTTGACGAATTTACTGCTAATACTACACTACTTCTTCATCATCATCATCATCATGACTATCATTACCATCGTCTTCTTCTTCCTCTTCTTTCACTCTCTCGCCTTTAATGGATTCATTCTGGTTTTCTGGATTTCTTGACTCAGAAGCTTTTACTAATTGTTTCTTCTTCGTTCGTCAGAACAACATTCCAGCAACGCCGAAGTTTATCAGCAAAGGTTCCTTAAAAATCGAGGGTGTCCTCAAAGTAGAAGGATCGTCCGGATGGTTAACCACCAAGCATTAAGCATCCTAAGAAGAATCTAGAAATCATTGTAATAATGTTTCGGTCCAAAAAAAAACGGACACTCATTCGTTAAGCTACATAAGCTACACTCACACCCAGCCCCCCACCACCCCCTCCCTCTTTCCCTACCTCTTCGACTCTTTTATATGCTTTTCCGTTCATTATTAGAAATTTAAATGTTTTTACAGCAAGAATAAGCATAAGAATGTACAACCAAGCGCTTGAAATTTTAATGAAAATTGCGCGAAATGAAGGCAAAATTCTCGTAAGAAGTCTGCCTGCTTAACAAAAGGATGTCTTTCGACCAGCTCGCGAAAGGAAGTCCTTCCTCAAAAGGAGAAAAATAAATCTAACAAAAACAATTGGCAGAGTAAAAAGTGAAGAGATAAAGAAAGAGCTGGACAACAGTCAGCGACAACCTCAACGACAACGCAGACAATAGTAACAACAACAACAACAACAACAACAACAACAACATTACATTACTTTTATAGCATTTCAGTGCAAAAAAAAAAAGTGTGGAGGATTGAAAAATTGGGGCCCAATTTAAATGTTTCTTAACCCTCAAAGCACCACACCAGAGTGCTCCAAATTGCCCAACCCAGATGCCCATTCTGTATTACTTATGGAACCCCTCCCCCCCCCGCCCTCTCCCCTTCCCACTCTCTCTCTCTCTCTCCGAGCCTGTCACATTCTTAGCGACCTCTGAACAGCGAAGGTCTTCCTTTCATTCTTTACAACAATTATAAAAAAAAAAAAATTAAAAAAAAAGAAAGTTAAAAAAAAAAAAATTAAAAAAAAAAATACTTAAAAAAAACAATAAGCACAACAACAATAACAGCAACAAAAATTAGGAAAAAAACAATCTTTAAAAATAGTAGGCTCTAAATTCAATCCATGGACTCCGAACAACGTGAAAAATAAGGCGAAAGGCGGCTTCGGCGTTTTTTTCATTGAACTTTTTGGGAGTAATGGCGCATGGGTGAAGGGTGTTGAGGTGAAGGGTGGTTATAAAAAAATGCGCAAGAAGCCCTTCAACGACAACAACAACAATAACAACAATAACAACTCACAACAACGAAATTAACATTAAAATTAAAAGCGTACTTCGCTGCTGATGAATAATGACGCCGTGAAAGTGGGCCCCTTAAGGACGCATGACGCCGGACGCTTGGTTGATTCCTTTTTTTTTACATTTTTTTGTTCGGTTAAAATTTCATGGGTTTTTTTTTTTGCTAAATTTTCATTTTTTCTATTTAGAGTTTTACAAAGTTTTTTCTTTTAACATTTTTAAGGTTTCTTAGGCGGCAAGCCAAAACCAAATCCAAGACCATACCCGAACAACAACAAAAACAACAATTAAAATTTCGGGGTAAGTACTGCCGGGTGTACGGTGTGCGCGTGGTAAAAATTCTTGTCGTGTCCCTGATTTTTTTATGTAAAAAAAGAGAAAAACCTAAAAAGAATTTAACGGGCTTTTTTACTCCCTCCAAAATTTCTTCTTCACTTCTCATCACCTCTGCTTGTTCTTGTTGATAAAGCTAATGAAAAATTCTCTCCACCAAAAAAAAAAAGAAAAGAAACTTAAAATTAAAAATCGTATTTTCTGGGTCTTCGTCATTGTCACTCTGTCGTATTTTAAATTCATTTACGTACCGTTTGCCAAGAGTTTGGTCAACAATTCATCAACGTCGACATGACTGTTTCACCACTTCATCCCCCGCCACCACAACCCCTCTATTGTTTTTGTTGTTTTTTTAAATTTTTGGCAAATATTCTCAAGGAAGAAGGACGTTTTCGAGCTACAAAAGAACGCATATAAAACGCATTAGAGAAAAAAGTAATCGAAAAAAAGTAACTTCCAAGGACTTTACAACTGCCCAAATAAGGATTCATTTACTAAGAGCGCGCAGAGTCCGCCCACAGGCTTTTTTATTCAGTCAACAAAAAAAAATTCCTGACAATTTTTTGTCAAGACGACATTTTTGTTTTTTTAACGAAAGGCGAAGGCGAAGGCGAAGACGCAGAGGTTTCTGGACTGGACAGCAAGAAAGGAACCAGTTGCCGGGGGAGGGGGGAAGGGGTAGAAGCGGGTTTGAGCTTGGGCTCGACTGGAACGAAGTGACAAAAAACTGATGAGCTGTTTTTCTCTTTTAACATCCTTTTTATGCATTTTATAATAGTAGAAAAAAAATGGGTAGTAATTGTTGTTGTTGTTGTTGTTGTTGTTGTTGGTATTATACTTACTAGATTACTCTTCTCTGATGATGTTTTACTAAGGATTTGTTGTGACTGCTTTTTGAATTTTGTGGAAAATAATCATCTTAATCCTCATAATTAATGATTTTGTTTTATTTTATTTTGAATTTCAGTTTAAATAAATTAATAAAAACAATAAAAATAAAGATAATACGATGGAAAATATTTTTAAATGGTTATATCATAGCATGCGAAATTGATAAAGTAAAATTGATAACGGCTTAAATAAATGATATAGGTAAGTCTAAAATTTTAGGCTTTAAATCGTTATTCAAAACTCCAAAATTTTTTGCAATTTTTTTTTGCAATTTTTTTTTTTGCAATTTTTTTTTTGCAATTTTTTTTGGAATTTTTTTTTTTTGCAATTCTTGTTTTGCATCAATATAGAATTCGTATTTACCGTAGAAACTACTTATTATTATTATTATTATTTTGTGGGTAAATATGAGGGTTAAGAAAACAGTGCTCTTCCTCTCTCTCTCTCTGTCTCTTTCTCATTCAGTCATGGCTACAAAGACATTTTGTGGTGAATTTCTGCCTCAAATAATTTCGGATATTTTTAGTTTTTAGATAGAAACAATCGTATTTGGTTCGTAACTCTTAAATCAAAGACAAAAAAAAAATAAAGAATAAAAAAAGAATTAGAATAAAAATAAAGAAAATAAAGAAAATTAAGAATTTTTTTTAATTAGTTACTAAGATCATGAGAAATGCGAAATGTACACATAATTAAAAATCGGAGACAGATGACAGTTACGTCAAAAAAAAAGAGATGATATCCCGAAGAAAATGGTCGGGACTGATGACTGGTGGGTGCTGGTGTGTGTTTTGATGGGTTTAGTTGTTCCTCGACATTTTTTTCTGTCTCTCCCTCTCTTCCTTTGTGCCAACATTTGCATAATCATCGACTGTTCTGGGAACGACTGGATGCTTTCTAGCTTCAATTTTATTTTCTAATTAATTACTTCTTTGTGCAAATGAAAGGCAAAAATGATGAAATTATTTTCACATGAAGAAAAGAAAGAAAACAAAGAAGAAGAAGAAAAAGAAGAAGACGAAGAAGAAGAAGAATTTAGTTAATTTTCTTACACATAAATGGTTTTGCTTGCGCAAAAGAGTACACATTTCTGGAGTATTTAACTTCTTAAGTAACCATAGAAATGTAGTGAAGGAAGAACAAGAAGAAGACGCTAAAAAACAAAAGAAGAAGAACAAGATTTAATGTAGGTAATTAAATGTATTTAAACACAATTGTGTAAAATTTGAAGTGGTTTCTTGTGCCAAAGAATACGTCTTTTACCAAAAATTTTCAATTCATTTCGTTCAAACATTCAGACGATACTTCCCACGTCTCCGAAGAACTGAAGTGTGACCATCATAATGCCCACAGGCGGTTGGTCCCGACACCACCGACACTCGTCGGCTGACACTTGGCTGACTTCTGGTTGACATTGTTTGGTCATTTTTTTGAAAAGAACCACAAAAATACTAATGAAATATTCGTTTTTAAAATATGAATACATTTCTTGTGGCGCTATCAAGCGATATCTGTCTTGAAAACCAATGAAAAAAACAAAAAGAAAATTCTGTTCTGAATCATGCGACGACTGCCATCCTTTCCAAGGAAAAAAAGTAGGAACGTTGAAAGGAAGAAAGAAAGAAAGGTGGCAAGATGGCCATTTCTAAAGGAAGCAGGAAAGAACGACGTGCACGCCAGCGCAGCAGGTGTTTCTTATCTTTGTCTAACATCGACTAACACGACGGTGGCGACCACGACCACGACTATTGGCGGCAATGACCAATAGACAGTTTTAATATCTTGAGCAGCTCATACTTTATGACTTTTAATTGGTTAATTGGGTGCTCGATATGGGTCACTGTTGGATAAAATATACCGACGCAGCAAAGGCTTTGATCATGTACTCATAAAAAAAAAACCAAGAAGAACCTCATAAAAAACTAGAAAAAGGAGGGGGGGGAGAGAGAGGTTTTCTTTTAACCCAAACAATTAACATAACTTCAGTAGCCGGTAGAAGGACCTTCTTCTACCTTCCTCTCTATTAATCATTATATTATAATAATTTTTTTTTCTCTTTTCTCTGCTATACTATACTATTACTATACTATAAATACAACAGATGAAATACTACAGGGTTATCCATTTTCTTTTTCGGAAAGTATTGTTTTTGTATATTTTATTGTATTATATTTTTGTTATATTTTTTATACTTCTTTTCAGTGTAAGAAAAAAATATATATTTAGTGAAAGTGAAAACTTTGAAAAAACGTGATTCTGTGAATTTTTTTATATGATTTTTTTCCTTTGATGGTTTGGCACAATAACGTCAAATAAAAATCGAACAGACAAAAAAAAGTTAAATGAAAAAAATAAAGAAAAGAAATGCGGCGGAATCAACCCCAAAAAGTCGTTTCCGAAGGGGGGAGGGAGTGTGGGGGTGGGAAGGGGGGGGGAGGGGGTGGTGTAAGCAGAAGTGTAGGTTTTCTAATTTTCAGACTTTAGTAATACGAAACTTCGGTTAAGGTTACTTTTTTTTCATAGACTTTCTTCTTTCATTTGATTTAATTAAATTTTATTTTGAAAGAATTGTCGTTGTTGTTGTTGTTGTTGTTGTTGTTGTTGCTGCTGCTGTTGTTGTTGTTGTTGTTTCGCTAACGATGTTGTGCCAATAAAAATGCCACTGCTTTCATTATACTATACACAATACAACAACAACAACAACAACAACAACAACAACAACAATGACAATAACAACAACAATGACAATACCAACAACAATACTAAAGTAAAAGAAAATGAGAATGAAAAGGTAACTGATCCTTGAACTGCTGAAAAACAATTCTGATAAGTAACAGCTGTTACTTTATCCCTTCCATACCTCCCTCCTTCCTTCCTTCCTTCCTTCCTTCCTTCTTTCCCTCCTTCTCTCCTTACTTCATCTCTCACGTCATTGATGAAATTTAAATTAATAAGATGGAACGTAGTACGTAAGATATAATTTAAAATGCAAGCCCTTGCAAAACGCCGACACGTTACCGCGCGCTCGTGCCGTCGCCCGAAGCGTCCCATTTCTATGCACAGTCGCCGCTTATCGGAGCGTGGGCGTGGAAGGCCCACGGGGTTACACCCCTAGAAAGGTGTTTTTGCTACGATCACTTCAATCAATAGAGCCTGATTGCAAATAGCAAAATTCTGCCTTTCTTCCTTTCACGATGGAACGACGGCGGGACACATAATGACGAAGTTTTCAACGAAAAAAGTGAAAAGAAAGTGAATTTTTAAGAAAAAAATTTCGTTAATGAAAGAAATACTTAGTTGAGAATAGTGTTACCTCCCCCCCCTTCCCCTCCCTTCCCCGCAAACAAGAAGTCCTCTAAAAGCAAAAGAAAGGATGCATTTTTCTTAACGAAGGCGTATTAAAAGGATAGTTCGCGTTTCGTTGGCGTTGGCGTCTTGTCGTCATGATTCATAAACGAAAGTGAAATTGGTAAATACGTAGAGGTAAAGTAGGCGTGGCTGGTGTAGTTAAATGCAGAAATAATTGAAAGAAAATGCAAGAGCAGAGGTTTTGCAAATGCAAGCGTGCGTGGTAGAAGAAAGCACGTGCTATTACGTGGGATGAAAAAGAAGAAGCAGAAGAACTGGCAGAGGTAAAGAAAGGGGATGGTCAAGAAGAAGAAAAATAAGAAGAAGAAGAGGTAGAAGGGCAGAGGTCAAGGGAAGGGGATGCTTACAAAGAAGATTGTAAACGTTCTTACTTGTTCATTGCAAACTTCCTTAATTTTGCACTTAATTTTGCACTTTATTAAGGAAAGGCTCAAGAGTAAAATTATAAAGGAAACATGGATACTGTATGAAGAAGAGGTAGACGGGGCAGAGGCAGAGGCAGAGAAAGGGGATGCTTAAAAAGAAGATTGTAAAAGCTCTTACTTGTCCATTTCAAGCTTCCTTATTTTTGCACCTTATTAAAGAAAGGCGCAAAAGTAAAATTATAAAGGATACATGGTTACTAGATGAAGTAGAGGTAGAAGGGGCAAAGGTCAAGGGAAGGGGATGCTTTAAAAGAAGAGAACCGTAAACGCTCTTACTCGTTCATTGTAAACTTTCTTAATTTTGCACAAAATTTTGCACCTTATTAAAGAAAGGCTCAAGAGTAAAATTATAAAGGATACATGGATGCTGGATGAAGAAAGAAGGTCTGTTAAGTGGGTTCAGTTTAAAAAAGAGTGGTGCACCAGAGGCAGCGACATTATATCGGCATAACTGCTTCCATGTCTCAATAAAACAGTCTCAATTCAACATTATTCTATTTAGTTACCATACATATGTACATACATACACAAATATACACATAACATCTATATCATATCCTTCCAGAATTTCGGCTAGGAGGGACATCTAACATCAAGATCAATTTTCCGTCGAGAAATGCTTTCATACTAAATAAAAAAAATTGACCCTGAAATGTTCTTTCACGATCATTCATCAGAAGTTGAGAAATGTAAAGGAGGCAGGACAATCAATAGATAAAATGTCCTGACGTTTAACCGTTCTTCTGTTTTCTTCTCAAACATCCTAAAACTTAACAAAAGGGTAACAAATCAGTCAGTCTTCTGTATCGACGACGATAACAAGGTGTTTCGCCACCGTCTCGTCTACTCGAGGTTCTGAAAAAATAAGACATAAAAAAGGTTACCGATTATCAGAAGGAAGATTTTGATTTACCCTTTTGGTCACAGAAAAAAAAAAAGGAAGCAACGATACCTCCAACGATCGTTAGATCGACGATAGCACGATCAGACTGTCAGCAGCAACCAACAATATCGAATGGCATCATGATACCATCATTCCTTTTTTATGCTACCAACAGGTTTTGGTCCTTGCGTTTGGTCCTTGCTTTTCGTTCTTTATACGAGTACCTTTCGCTTCTTCTGTGAACGTTTTAAGGGCGATCAATCGTTTTTTATCTCCAAAACTCTTCGATCATAAATTCTCAACTAAACTTGATCTAATTATTAAAAGGAGTTGCTACGCACCGCACAAGGTACAAGGACACCTTGCGCAGCATAAGCGGCAACAGACAGCGCCCTCATTTAGTGATTTAGACATCGTTTGGTGTTTTTTTTGGGTTTGGTTTTTGAGATCTAAACCGGTATAGCATTTTTGGCTCATTGATGCGGTAGTTCATTGCGGTAGGTTTGTTAAGATTAAAGAACGTGGCGGCATGTGTCTCATTTGGGCCTTGTTATTAAAATTGTAAAATTGTATGGAGGAATGTGTAGAAGATCGGTCGATCGGTCAGTTGGTCGATTGGTTGGTTACTAAATGAGATAATATTTGGTATGCTTCAAAAGGAGCAAAAAAAAAGGAAAAAGAAGAAGTAAGGTTAACACAAAAAAAAAGTAGAAAATTATACGTTTTGCAGCAGGTGTAAGAATGTTGTGGTTTTCTTTATCGGTCGACTTTTCTTAGAAAAGGGTCGGTCAGTATTTAAATACATGAAAAATTTTGAAAGAATACTTTTCATTACTACAATTCCAGCGACAATAATTCGGTTAATAAACCTCAAAATCTTCTTAAACAATAACTTATAGAAAAAACGAAGCGTATGTACTTTCTAAAACCTTTCTTTTAATAACCATATTGCCTCAAGCGATTCATATATATGTACTTGTATGCACCGGGTGCGCCATCTTTTATGTCGGTATGTATGGCTTTCTCAAATTCTTTGTTTTCTTTGAACCGTATCTCATTTTTTTGATCCAATGCTTTTTTATCATTTCCCTGAAGTTAGGTCTCCCTGCTTTCATGATATACAGGGTCTTTCATATACAGAGTGCGCCATTTTTCTTTGAATCGTATCCCATTTTTTTGATCCAAGGCTTTTTTATCATTTCCCTGAAGTTAGGTCTCCCTTCTTTCATGATATACAGGGTCTTTCATATACAGAGTGCGCCATTTTTTATGTCGGTATGTGACTGTATAGCCGACGTCGATTCCAAGTGACGTGGATGGTCTGTCGGCCATGTTCTTTGAGTCAATTGCACTTTATACGCAAATAAATGCAAATCATCCTTAAAGCCATTCAATGTTTACATAGTAGGCGTTGAGTACTACTACTACTAGTACTACTACTAATGTTGAGTAGTAGGCGGGAACTAAGGAGGCGTTGGAATTCAACCTCAAGAATACTAAATCTCTATTCAAAAGACATATATTTACGAAATTTCAATTCAATCGAACATGCAGAAAGTTTTTAAAACAGAATTTCCGTTTTTGGAATTTGCATCAAACTTGCATTATTTCAAGTGTAGGAGAAATCTAGAGGCTTTCTGAAATTCTACCTTCAAGAATATAAAAGCCTCTTTTAAAATTTATAAGTTTATGAAATTTCAACTCAATCGAACCAGCGGAAATTATCTCAAGTATAGTTTCTTATTTGGAATTTACGATATTAAAGTTCTGTAATGAAGTTGTCTCCTCCTGAAGTTATAATATCGTACTTTATTTATCACATTCTCACGGTATTTTCTCACTCACTGACAAACTACTAACCGAGTGGTTGGTTTAGCCAGGCTCCTCTGCCATTAAAAGTATAAAAGATATACAAAGAGTGAAGAGAATCGCAAAAAAAAAGGACATATTTTATCATAACAACATCGATGGCTTCACTCCTTTCGTCGATGTTGTCAAAGTTGTCGATATTTTTGTGGTCGTTTGTGTCATCATGGTCGTCGTGGTTGTGGTTGGTTATCTCTTTTGTTGTTGTTGTTGTTGTTGTTGTTGTTGTTGTTGTGTACTCAATTATCCGTTCTTATGTACCTACTGCTCTGCAATTAATGTTCCGGAGAATAATTGCGCAATGGTTGCAAAAAACAACCCCAACAAAAACAACAACAACAACAACAACAATGAGAAACGATTAAAAAGAGGCTAAAACTATGACAAAGAATGTTACTAGTACTCTTTTGTCTCCATCTACAGCTGAAGTCATTACTAGATCGATGAGTTAGAAGCACAGGATTAGAAAGGAAAAGAGGGTAGTCAGGGGGGGGAGTGACCACACCCTTTGTTCGTGTTCAGCAAGAAAATAATTGATAGATAAGAGCGTTTTTAATTGTTGTTATTGTTAGAATATTTTGTTGGTCGAATAAAGGTTGACTGAACAAAATAAATGCAACAGAATAACTCGAAAGGTTTTAGAATTATACGCAAATGTACTTGTCTAATCATTAGATCATCATAACAAAATTATTATATCCTTCGAACCTGGTTTTATTGTATTATTTCTAAATTTTTGATTGAAAAAGTGTCAAAAGTGACCACAGCGATGGTGGCCGTCAGGAGAAATACTTGCACAGAGAAAGAGAGAAAAATAATAAGATCTCTTTATTGAGACATTTTACTATAAAATCTTATTAAAACATACAAATAATGTGCTTTTTTCATAGAGAAGCGCTAAAATCGAATTATGTATTTAAAATTCTTTCTGTGAAAACAATCTGAAGGAAAACATAATTTTTTTACTACACATTTTTTTTTCTCTGTCATTCTCATCTGAAAGGTCCCATCAGCAATCGTCAGCATCATCATCATCATCGCCATTTTTTTTATTTTAAACATTTTTTTGCTATTTCAATAACGATAATGCCATAAAGAAACTTTTAGCCCGTGGCGTATGCTCTGCTAGGTGGATTTGGGCGGGCGGTGGGCGGTAGGGGTGACAAGTGGGAGTGTCTTTGCTGTGTGCTAACAAGTTTCTAAGGTCTCAAAGGTCTCTTTCTCTCTCTCTCCCTCACTTACCATTTTACAACATAGTGATGCTGATGCCTCTCAACGTTTGCTCTCCTCTGATGTTTTTTGTCCCCACAACAACAACAACAACAGAAAAATTTAATTACCAACATTTTGAAGAATTGGAATTGAACACTCCGCAACAACAACAACAACAACGATGTCACCGCAGCAACAAGCATCGCAAGCAACAAACTTGCGCTATAATCGCTCCACAGAGCGATAATTCGCATTACTCTACACTCTACAGACGGCATGCGTTACTAATGCGTTCAAATGTTGGGACCTCGCTGTTGCTATTGGCGATTGCAATGGCTCTCTTCGTTAAGAATGACAGTTTTTTATTACAAGCATAAAAAGGACACTCTAGTGCTCTTCTAGTGCTTGACAAACACCAACAAAATGTTGTTGGAGTAAAAGTAATTAGTATTCCTTTGATATTTTGCTAAGAGCAACAGTAAGAAAATTATAGCTATAGAAACAGACGCAGAAATAACAACAACAATAACAACAACAACAATAAAAACGAGCCATGATAACAACAAAGTTAGTATAAAAGTTAGTATAAAATTTTTAATTTAGAACCTTTTCTGTGTGTGTTCAGTCTTCTTGCTCTTCCGCGGCGTCTTCTTCTTCTTTTACCACATCTTCTTCTTCTTCTTCTTTTACTTCTTCTTCTTCTTCTTTTTCTTTTTATACCCCCCTCCCCTCCCCCTTCCGACCCTTTGAAAGTAATCGCAGTTGCTCAGTGACTCAGAATGGTGGCGAGAAGACAAAGAATATACCATAATTAGATAAACTATGAAAACAGAGAGATAATAGATAATAATAATAATATCTTTATTGAGAAGCACTGCCATCTCATCTGAGAACTGCTTTATCTTCACATCATCAAGACTTAATCATTAGAATAAAGGAAAATTAGTCTGAGATTATCGAAATCTCTAATCGGAATCATACACACCTTATCAAAATTGACAAGAAATTTATTGAATTTAATCGAAAAACTCAGTGAAATTGGAAAATTCAGTGAAATTAGATGCATTGGAAAAAATGCCTCTTATATAAAAACCAACGGAAGTATTATTTCAGTGTTACTCGAACTACGAAAAAAAGCTCCACCCACCAAGTATGTATTTCTTAGTAAAACTCTAAAATCCTTTGTCTACAGAAAAAAAAGGTTAAGTCTTTAGTCAAAGACTTAGTCATTAATCATTTTTACGGTGAGTCAATTAAAAGAATTTAAAAGAAAACAAATAAAACAGCACCCAAGAGACAAATGTACCGACACCTTTTTCCAAAAATTTGTAAATCGAGAAAGGAACAGAGACAGAGAGGGGCGGTAGCAAAGAGAAGGCCTGCTGCTGATCAGTAGTCATACAGTGCCAAACACATGAAAAAAAGGTAATTAATCAAAAAAGGAGAAGAAGAAGAAGAAAGTACTGAAGACGGAAGACTCTCTTAAAACGAGTCCGACAAAGGATGGACATAAAAACTGGGTTAAAAGAGGACGGCCAAAGAAATGAGAAGACTTGCTGGTTCCAAAAGGATCATGGTACCTCTATTAAAACTGGAATAACCTGCATCCTGAAACAGCAGGAGATGTTTTTAGAGAGACACCCATGAGTAAAAAACAAATTCGATCGATACAAACAAAAACAAGGATACACCAGGAGTAGACCCGAAGAAAAACCTGCCAAAAACTGACAAAATTGCAAAAGATTGCCGGAATGAAGGGTAAATGAAATGAAATGATGTGATGAAGGGTATAAAGGAAAAGAGAAATGCAAAACGTAGAAAGAATATACAAAAAGAATGAGTAAAACATGGTTAGCAGAGCAAAAAGTTCATCATATATTTTTGCAAAAGGTGACATTAGTGTAACATTTTGCAAATGCACAACAAATTTCAATAGACTGCATTTCTTCTAAATCCAGTAACGCCTGCAGCTCCGTGAGTTATTTTTTTTTAATTATGAAAAACATATTCGGAATTATAATTACAAAATGATTGCAAGCGAAAAAAGCGGCAATAGTGCTTGGAAAAGAGTGTGAATGGATTGAAAACCTTATGGAACTGCAAGCTGGAATAGATCTTCCAAATCCTAACACGTAGGACTCGACGTATCGATTTTTTCACCACTTTATGGAGAATTGAAAAGAGCTTTTGAACTTGAAATGAGTGATGATGTGTGAAAAAAAGAAATCGAAGTGGTGTACAAGTATTTTTTGCTTCTAATCTGCGTCAATGGTGCTCCTTTCTTTCGTCTCTCTCTCTCTCTCTCTCTCTCTGTTCATCACACTCTCTGCGTTTTACCCTACACACAAAACTAGATCGTCTAGCGGCATACTTAAGACAGTTTTTGGTTATGTTTTTTTTTCTTATCTACAAAAGAAAACAATGCAGGAGATAAAACCTAAAATGGTACATGCGAATATATCGTATACCGTGAATTTATCACTAAATATCAGTAATTTTTTGAAAAACAAAAAACCGCTTGTAAGCAGTTAAAATTTTGTAACGTTTAAAGCAGATGATGATTCCTAGAACGATCCTTCTTCTTCTTCACTTGTTGCCCGCCAAACGTTCCTTCAGCCGTTGAATTGATCTTGAGAGCTAGAGAGTAATTGTAACAAATTGTTTTTTGGCGGGTGGAAAAGGAAAGGCGAGGTATTATCAGCTGCTTGTCAAAAGTTAAGAACAATAACAAAAACCTATAATGAGTGAGAAGCAGAAATGTCAGGTACTTCAGGGTACATCAAACGACGTGTGACTTGAGACAGGTCCAGTGCCTGAAGGGGCACTGCATGTACAGGTGCAAATCTGGTCTGGTCGTATGTTAAGGTTACTCTATCAAATTGGAAGATCTTGCAACTGCAGATAATCGATTATGTTCCAAACTTTAACAGTTAATGACAATTGACTTTCGTGTCGTGTCGTGTCACTCAAAGGAAATAATTACAAAAAAATATATATTTATAAAAAATATCAAAAAATATATATTTTTAAAAAATATCTTGAAAAAGAAAATTATAAAAGAGAAAAAGAGAAAATTAAAATGGTTTCATTTCAGCATTAATAATACGTTAAGTAAAAATCTTTGCAATAGAAACTAGCTCACGATCATCGAAATTACGGCTTAAAATCATTTAATGCTGATAAAGTTAGCCAGAGTTTGTTAAAATTTAATATAAATTTAGATTTTTCATCGATCAAGATTATTAATATAAAACATTAAAGACTATCATTTAAATCTTTCGATAATGATTTAAGCTGGCAATGCCCTTTGAATGGAACAACCAGCCTATTATTATTTAAACCAATAGTCCCTTTCTCTCTTTAAACGAACCCTTTTCCTAATATTAACCCTTTAAATCGTATCATTAATTCTGTAAAAGATTAAAACCGAAAAGGGTTCTCATTCCGCTCTTATAGTAATACTCACAGAGAAAATTATTGTATTGACGTACGATATCATCTTTGTCATTCTCATCTTTTCTATAAATTTAGACATTTGTGTTGTCAAATAATTAATTGATTATGATTATCCGCTAATTGTCATGATCACTTTCATTCCAGACCAATCACTGTCACTGACTTCGTGCGTTCCATCCCATTTAATCGTGTTCTCTTCACTTTGACGGCACCACTTTCCAACAATTAGCGATATCAATACAATTCATTTAATCTTCAACCCTTTTCAGCACTTTTTTTGTTGTTACTGCTGTTGTTGTTGTTGTTATTATTATCTCGTATATTATTTAATTTTTTTATAGCGTTTGGTCGTTTGACGAGAGGGGAACGCTCGAGTATGGTGTAAACACGCATTTTCGTTTGTTGCTTACGTCTAATAACCCATTAAATGACTTATGATGATGAGGCTCACCAACCGACCAACCAACCCTTTCGTCATGGTAACGCTTTAATTTGTCATAACCCTTTTTTTGTTTTGTTTCCTTTTCAATGGCAACCCCTTTGTGGTGCACAAGCAAACTGTTGCTTGTTTTTTTGTGGTTGAGAAAAAGGGTTGACAATTTCGTTTCGAAGTGTTTCAGTTCTTAAGAGAGTATGATAAACAGAGAAAGAGAGAGAGAGAGTGCGATATGTAGAAAAATAGTCCGGGAAAACATACAGAATGGTTACTTTTATTGTTGTTGTTGTTGTTGTTTTTGGATATTTTTCCTTGTTATACTCATAACTTGACATACTCGTACATGACAACTCGTTTATGAATCATTAGTGACAAAAAGACATGCATTTGGCTTTCGAGAGTCCTTGATTTGAGAGTCTTTATTTTCACGCTCATTGCTCTCTTTATTGCTAGTTTTTAATCTGCTTTTTGTGGAAAAACGATCGATTTTCAATCATAACGACAATTTCAAAATACTTTATTTGAAGAAAATATCAAAAAATTGAATTAAAAAAAGATAAGTGATGGATAAGTAAATGGTTTTATTTCACAATTAATAATACTAAAACCTTAACTTAAGTAAGAACATCCAGCTTGAATCTTTGAAAAAAAAACCAGCTCATGATCATCGAAATTATGACTCAAAATCAGTTAAGGCTTGATTAAAAGTTTGATTAGTTTGAAAGCTTGATTAAAGTTAGCGAAGGTTGGTTAAAAATTAATAAAAATCGTGATTATTCACTATCAAGAATGTTAATAAAACATTAAAAACTATCACTATCATTGAAATCTTTGATAATAATCAAAGAAAATCAACAAAATTACCCAAAAAAATTTACCTTAACGATAAATCTCTTAACAAATCTCTCTTTGCATCAACGATTTGCCTGAAAAACAGGATTCATAAGCGACGATGACATATCATGCGTGATTCGTTTATATTTTCTTGAAGACATGATCTCCCGTCATTGGTTTACATGATGTTGCTGGCGCATTTGTTGCAAAGAAAAGAAAACATTTCTCCAAATTTCCCTCTGGGTGAGTGTGAGTACGTAGCTACATGTTGCAAAGCGTACATGTTGTAAATGCGACAATGTTTCGTCACAAAAACATAGTTTCGTCACAAAGACTATTCTGGTTTTTTTTTGCTTTTTACAAGACGAACAAAAGGAACGAAAATTTTGTTCGATGCGGAAAAACTAGCAACTTCTTTCTGCAACATTTCGTTTCGCAACATTATATCAAAGGATATACAGTACATATTCTTCTTTATTACATATTCTTTGATTGTATTTTATAATAATCCTAGAAAATTTATGAAATACTAGTGTATTTTATAATCTTTGGAAGCCTTCTTCTCTCTTTCCTCCTTCAACTCATATTTTCTTTGATATTCTTTGTATGAAACTTTTAAGATTTTGAAAAAAAATACTCCTTTCCTTATGAACAAAAACAAACACCTTTACAGTCTGCCACAAAACGCCACGTCATCGTAAATATTGCCAAATCAGCAAACAACGCATGATGGCAAGCCTCAATTCGCATAAACAGAATTTTACTAGTCATACTTTACGCATCACATTAAATATAGTGTAATGATCACAAAACCACAAAAAAAACAAATTAAAAATTCTACAGAACCAGAACAACAACAACTTAAAAAGCAATATTTTTCTGGATGGCTTAAAAATATGGCATTGAAAATAACGATACAACATAAAATTTGATATGAGAAGAATTATGTGTGCGTGTACAAAGAGGGTGGGAGGCGTTAAGAGAGAGAAGGGTGAAGAAGAGGGTAGAGAAGGACGAGAAAAATTTGATGATGAAAAAGGTGTAAAACCCAAAAAAGTATTGTATTAAATTTTCTTTGAGATGATGGTAACAGCGGTTGTACCTACCAACGCAAAAATAACATAAAACCACGACAACAACAAATTCTACCCTTATGTAAACCCTTCCAATAAATACATACATACATCGTGACGTGGCTGCCATCAACGCTGCAGTAAAATATTATATTAAAAAAAACAACCGAAAGCTTTTCTAAGTATGCATAACGTACATAAGTCGTATATACTCTTTATAGTATGTGTTAGTAAGCATATATATATATGTATGTGTGTAGATGTATTCCACAAAAGCTTAGAAAAAACACATGACAACCCTCGTCTGCTGCTCTTCCTCTTCTTTTACAAGGTTAGCGAACTGGCCCAAATGTTTATCATTCGCAAAACTTTCCTACAAAATCATAACGTGCGTGCGTGTGTCTGTAGGTACATATAAGCCTTTATATACGATACATTTTGTGGAAATTTTGTGTGAAAGTCGTAAACTAAACTCATCACTCATACACGCATGCATGCATGTTCGTATGTACGAGCAACGACATGCAGCAGGCGTACGCATCAAGCGTTGGCATGTGTTGTGACCGCCATCAAAACTTAAAGGATAATAAAAAGGGTCGAAAATCAACGTTCGTTCAAAGAACGACCCTCTTGCCACACATCAATACACACACACACATAAGCATAAGCACACACGCACGCACCCACACGTCTACAACGTTCGCACCAACAATCGAGCTCTGTACGAGCTACGATTAACAACAAAAAAGTTTTACTTTCTTGAAAACTCAATCGTTTGCAGTCTCCACCCGTTCACCCCGTCAGCCAACAGCTGACGCCATCTACCGCCATATCCCTTTCCATCCAACGTCATCATCATGATGATGGTGGTGTTAGTCCTTTATTAGGACGGACTAAGGCCGTATGTTGTATACTCGGCCAACTCGTCAGGCCGAGGTTCGAGGCAGGATAAAAAGGCAGGCTGCAGACAACTTTAACGACGAACATGTTCATTGTTGATTTTCGATGTTTTTATTTAACTCACACACGCTAAGAACACCCCCCTTCGCCACCCAACAAAAGAAAAAAAAAAAAACAAAACACAACCGGATCAACTGAAAATCCTTCGATAAAAAGGGGTGAAAATAAAGCCTCCAAAGAAGTAATTTATTAAGACGCATCGGGGCAATATTTATAATACTGAATTTAAGGATACTCATGAGGATTATGTACCTACACCTACCTATATCTTATAATATACATATATATATATACATATTAGGCCTGTGTTTTCTTTACAGAATTCCGACTTCTTAAAAGACCTTCTGAGCGCAAAAAATCCGACGTACATCGATTATATTCTGAATGAGACCAAAACCTCTTTCAACTAAAGCTCTTTGACACAATCCCGGTATAACAATTATTTCGCTCAAAAAAGTAAGAAAAAAGTAAGTAAATCCACAACCTTTAAAGGTACTACCAAAGAATACTATGCAATAATACTTGTACTATACTCGTACTATTGTATATACTTTGGCACTACTTTCTCAGTTCCATCAGAAGAAGAAGTATTTCTTAAAGTCCTCTCTGAAATATGGTGCAGCTGAAATGCTCTTCTTGCGGTCCAGTTCAGTCCAGACCGACCAGTCCAGATCTCTCTCAAACCAAAAGAAATAAAGAATTCTCTAGAGATCTCCAGAGAATGATGCCTGAAAGCTCTTGCCATCAAAATCTCTTGAACCTTCTCAATCAATAACACCATTTTTTTTCGGTCAGTCTTGACATCGTCTCTCTCAAACAAAAACTGAAATAAATAAAAGGGTAATAAGTAAAGGGTTTGCAACCCTTAAAATGTAGTATTATTTTCGCGTACTATTTTTGCCTACTCTCTAACCCTTCTTCATTAAGGCCATCCCTCCAACTCTTTCTTTTTAACAGCTTTCATGGAAACATTTCTATTATGTAATTTATACAAAATGGTCTTATGTCTGACAACCCTTTCGGTGGCGGTTAATTCAACCCTATATAATTTTATATTTGTGCTTTTTAAAATGGCGATAACAATTTTCTGTTTTCGCTGTTGTTGTTGCATATTTTAACCCTTTCTGGTATTGTATGATGTAAGGGTTAAATACATTTGAACATGTGTACTTTTAGATTATATAAATAATTATCAAAATGGCTACCATGATTTTTTTAATCTCCTTGTAAAATGAGAAAAAGGGGTTTATGGAGAAAAAGTGAGTGAGACAAACATTGGCTTCTCAGAAACAGAAATCGATTTCTTTTTTTAGTAATTTAATTTTAATTATTAGGTACAAGAACCAGATTTTTACCACAAGAACAAAAATTATGTATAGACTCGTAGTTTCAACTTTTTTTATTTTATAAGTCTTATACCAAAATTATTTTGATAAATTTTCCTAGGAAATGAGGAAACCTCAGGTTCAAAAAGACTATTTGTAAAATCGAGAGCTTCGAAGCTTCTACAGTTTTTAAATGTATTTTTAAAATTTTATTTATACATGGCAACCCTATAAATTACATCAATTTCATGTATTATAACAACTTAATAGCTCGGACGGTGGTCAAACGTAGAAAAGGGGTTAATTACGGCCACAGCATGTTCAAAGGAATAGTCCAACAATAAAAAGGCTAATAAAAAAGCTAAAGACGGCAAGAGATGGATGGAGTAGATTTAGTTAGTTACCTTTTTTGGTGGCATTCTTATAAACATCAACAAAACAACCCGCAAATAATTATTAGATGTTATACCATAATATCAGATCATAAAAAACTAATGTTTCAGCGTTTGATACGCCCTTCAATTAAAAATATGTGCCAAAGGATGAAGGAGACGAATGATAACAAGGAAAAGGTGGAGAAAATGAAAGAGTAATACAATTAAGTGTTACCATACCGACCATTTTTTGAAATACCAAAAACCGGGTTAAATAGGATAATTTTTCATTATTAACTAAAGGTTAGCTAAAGCTATGATAACCAAATAGTATTCGTTATACTTCGATCATTCGCTAGTATCCAATATCTTTAGTCATTAAGTAATCATTAAGTAATCATTAAGTACTCGTTAAGTATTCGTTGCTCATTACTCGCCAAGCATCTACGAGTGTCCGAATTGTCTACGAGTTTATGGTAAATACATTAAATAGTACACGCTAAATGTATACCAATCGTTGTACGCAGTCAAAGTGTTAACTACGATACTCGCTAAGCATTAACGAGTGTATTATTGTTTACTATAATACTCGTTAAACATCTGCGAATATCTACATTACACCTGACGAGTATATTAGTCGTCAGGAACAAAATAGACAAAACAAACTATTCGTTATATTCAGTTAAATTGTTTATTACTCGTTGAACATCTACAAATCTTTGGTGCATTCCACCATTTTGGACGTAAATGAAATAGTAATCATTATATTCATCGAACTACTCGCTACTCGTTTGATTCTTTCCTTTTCTATTGCAATTATTTTTGTCAGGGTTTTCAAAAACAAAAAAAAAAAAACAAAACAACAAATATTATGAAATTTTTTGGAAATTTAAAAATAGGAGCGAAAAATTAAAATGTGATTTTTCTCTCTATGCTTTGTTAAATCCAATGACTCCCAAGGTGGTAACACTAAAATGGCTACAGGCGACTCTCGAGTGACCTCGCGCGTGATAATTACTCGAAAAAGGAAATGAAATCTTTAAAAACAGGGCACAGGGCGCGCTCACTGCACGCGAGGCAGGTTAAACAATGATGAAGGGGTTTCGGTTTTTTGTGGTGCGGCGTAGAAAAACGAATTTACGGCGATTTTTGTTAAACCGCAGTAAAAACGCAAAAGGAAACCAGGAACAAGCAGAAGAAGAAGAAATACAAACAATTTGTCCAACGAAATTAAGGGTCAACGGTGCCCGCTACATGTAGACATAAACTTGAACATGGCTACTCCATGCCACTCCTTCGAAAGTCCTTTGAATAATCGCCAGCGTTTAACTCTTAAACTTCTGAAAGGACTGAAGTCATTGAAAGGGTATGGTTGTTGGTGTCGGTGGGCATGGAGACGGGGTTGGGGGTGTGGGTGTGGGAGCATGCAGGACCATTAGCATATTAATTGTGCTGCCCACAAAAAAAGAAACAGTTTAGTTAAAATGAATGGAATTTTGTTCTGTTCGCGGCTTAATGACAAGAGAAGTTAACATTTTCGGACAGAAAGAATACAATAAAAAAAAAACAAACAAATTAAACAAAACACAGGAAATAATTTGGATAAAGAATGAATTTTCGAAATTATGTAAATTAACCTGATTAACCTGTTGCCAGGGAGAGAGAGAGGGAGAGAGGGAGAAAAAGGATTTAGTTTTTTTTTCTGCAAATCGTTGTTGATCGACTTGAATTTAATGTAACTTGTGGAAAATCTTATTTTTTTTTAATAATTCCTATTTCGATGCGATTTTTGAGAATCCTTAAAATCATCAAAAATCATCAAAATAATGCTTAACATTACATTAATATTTAAGATTCAATTAATGGTAAATTCAAGTTTATAAATAACGAGTTCAATATAGTAGCGAATACACTATAATCGTATTTTTAATTAAGTATAACGAAAATCGATCGTTTAAATGCAAAAATAGCGAATGCATTTAAGCGAATATTTACTATCAACGAGTAAGAAGAATCAAACGCAACGAATGGGCAACGAGTAAATTGGTAACGCGTTTACTCTAACGAATGTAGGCTCAAAGTATTCGTAAATGCCACGAATATTGTAAGTATTGTATCGTATCGTATCATATTGTTTTAGATATAACGAATAAGCATTGAATTACTTTACATATTCGTTATACAAATATAACGAATAATATATGTAGTACTCTTTTATCTTATTCGTTACATTCGTTCAAGTATAATATCTTTTGTTTGATTTCGAAAATAACGAGTTCAATGATATCAATAAATCTATATCAAGGAGATATGAATATAGCTTATACCGATATTAAGAATATTGCCAGCAAGAGTTAAAAATCAACGAGTTAAATGCAGCTAATACTCTCTTGTGTATTTCATAATTTCATATTCATTTTCATATTTCATGTTTCATAACATAATTTCCGAAGTAACGAGTTCAGTATGTCTAATGAAATGCAACAACCAAAGCAACGAATATGATATAAAAACTAAGGTACAGCGAATATACAAATTGAAAAAATTAGTTTCAAAAGTAACGATCATTCTATATAACAAATGATATGAAGAAATATAAGAAAATTAATCAACGCGATTTCAATAAACAAAAATTATCGCTAGCGCAACAGTTAAAAAACAACGAGTTCAACATAGCGAATATAGTCTTAACGAATGCAGCATCGACCAAATCAATAAATATCGTTTGAATAACCTCAAAATCAACAATTACGGTATACTAAGTATACTCGTAGGAATATACTCGTAGATTGCATAATTTCAAAATAAGTTGTGTTGAATTTTGTAACTTCGAGTTGGCAACCCTAAAACGCACATTCCACCCTCACCATCATACCATTTTAACCATTTCACTTTTACTTTTCGGAACAACCAAACAACCAGAGCAAAAAAGGGACAAAAAGTACCACAAAAAAAAGACCAAATAAAACATTTATTTAAGAAACAGGATGAAACTAACTAACAGGCTCTAGACGCGTCCAACCCTTGTTAAAAATAAATTTTCTAAATCAAGAGGGCGAGAGGGTGAAATGCCAAATAATTATATACAGAGTACAGTCTAAACGTCTGGTCTATATATACAATATATGATACATAGTATGCTTGTACATACCTACTCGTAGTTGCTGACCGTGTGTCGTCGGTCGACATCACAAACCATCACAGACTTTTCTGATCCTTTCAGTGAAAATTTGTTGGTTTTTGTTTCTTTGGATTTTTCTACTGCGTTTTGTCGAAGGAAAGACAGAAGCTTGTTTGGAATTTCGTATGAAAATTTACTTTTCGGTTTATATATAAGCATACCGACGGAAAAAGTTGCCTCAGCGAAAGACAAGAGAAAGGAAAAATAAAAAACTGCATGCTTCTGCCTTTTTAAATACAATTTATTAAGGTTAAGCATAAAATTTAGCAAAATATTTTTTCGGTATTAAACAAGAAGAGTTTGAAAAGTATGACTAAAAAAGTAATAAGAGCGATAAAGTTATTAACTCTATTCAAATATCAAAAAATAAGAGGCTAGGAAGACTCCATAAATTTAACTTAAACTCTCTCTAGCAGAATTTTTATAATCTAGAAAACACGCTCACGCTCACGCTGTCCCTCTTTTCTTTGGAGAGCGAGAGATGTCCATCAGACAAATTTGTTGATTTGTGATTTTTCGATTCCATTTTTTTTAATTTTAACAGCTGCTTCGCTCGAAGGGTATCTATCCCTTTTTGTAAAACATCTTTGCAGATTCTTAATTAAAACTTCCAAACGCGCAGAAAGAAAACTATATATTTTTCAGATAATATGCAAATACTCGTAAGAAGAACAAAACAACCTACGAATCCTTACAATTTGTTGACCCAAAAAAAAAAAAAAATTCGTTCAAACTCAAAATCAGTAATGGTTTAATCTGGGCGAAGGAAAGTAAGCAGCAGGCCAATGTAAAGGATGAAACAACTACACACAGCAACAAAAAGTAAATAACATTCACAAGACGTAACCAATAAGGATGGAAAACGGCTGTCTTTAATACGCATGCATATGTCCCAGAATGATCCCTTTTCGTTCTTTCGCTTACGTACAATTGAGTCGTTTGTTTGCAAAAAAGAAAATTCTTTAGAAAATAGAAACACGTTGACCACAGTGCTTCTTTCTCTCCACCCTTCCTTTCTTCCTGAATTTCACATATTTGCCAGATGCCAGTAAATCCTTTTTTATCCTTTCAAGAATTTATTCCCACCACGGCTTTAGTTTTTTTAAGATCTGCGTATGCTCATATGCAAAAAAGGTAGATTTTTTATGAATATTTTTGTTTAAGATTAGACATTTTTCTCTCTCCTTCTTTTCATGTGTAATGTAGCTTTGTAGCAATTTTTTTTCAGTTGCTTGCTTCTTCTTTTTCTTACAACTCTCTCTTCTGAGTTTTTTCCACTTATTTTTAGTTGTCTTTTAATTTTTGTCTACTTTTTTTCGAGTATTTCTGTCTCATAAAAACTCATTATTTTTTATTTTCATTCGGTTTTTTTTTTGGTACAAATTTTTTTTGAAGACAACTTTTGTGAATTTTAAATCTAATGGACTGAAATTGTTTTTTAACTCCTCTTTACGGTTGGTCTGACAACGGATCCAGGAGACCACGCACAAGCCTTTGAAGGTTTGCGAACTTGAGTCCTCCCGACTCGTTGCTGCTTTTGGGATCTTAAGTGGTCACCAGATGGTCGGTCACAGCATGTAATAATCTGGTTTTTGCTTCTTTTATTTAACAGAAATGTGAAAGGCAAGGCAAGTTCCCTTTCTTCTTCCTCTTCTTCTTCTTCTTCTTCTTTTTATACGATTGAAGGTCACTTGAAGGTGAATCCATAGAATGCAGCTCTCCTAAAAAGTAAAATTAAGCAATATAAAATCATAATTCGGAAATAATTTCTTTATATTCTATAAACGCTAAAATTAAGAGCTTAAAAAATTTTATATGAAATTATTATTATTAAGAGCTATAAAATGTTATATGAAATTATTTGATAAAAATGGGCGATGGCTAGTCGATACCTGCAATCAATGCGTCCGTGAGTGACGTTAAGCAAGTTCTAACGCGTTGGCAACTCAGCTCAGCGGTCAACAAAAACCGGTGGCGGCCGTTCTCTCGCTGACGTTATTTACACCCACTGGTAAAATTATTACCTCCACTAATTGGAAATTTTGTAAGATATTAGAAAAGTACAAAATTACGGAACTCGCTTACGGTGTAATGACGATGCTAATGGCCCGGAGAATACTCGAATAAGGGTGAAATTGGTCTAAGAATTGAGACGATCTCGAAACGCGGAAGATGAGGTCAAAACCGCGTTATGAGCGATGATGTCGCAATAATTTTCACCACTGGGTATTCGTATTGTTGCTATAGTGAGAGAATAAGAGAGTTAAAACAGTAGGACAATTCGATAATGGATAAAAGATAAAATGGGGCTTACTTAGTAATCATAAAGGGTTATACATTTTAATAAAATTACGGTACTATGCTATTGAGATCCTATCAACGCAAAGGATATTTTTTTTTAGAAAAAGTTTTGAGCTTTTAACAAAGATCTATTGCCATATATAAACGATACTATTGAATACTCTATATACTGGTATACTATATACATATATATATAGTTACCAGTTAGTTATATATAGTTAGTTGTATATATAAATATACTATAGTGTATATTATACTCATAATAATAACAAATTTCTTTGTGGATTTGGATAATCCATTGCTTGTTCCTCACAACATCAAGAAACTAAAAACATTACTGCTAATTCAACAGCTATTCAGAATTATGATAGTAAAAGAACATTTGAAATTTTCATATTTAAGTTAATTTCTCTCTTTCGGCTTAAAGAAACAAAAACAACAACTCATCCGACAACAACTTCATCAGCATCCCTTCGGCAATATCATCACCTCTCACAGGATAATCACAATGATAAACATGAAAACTACTGTTGCGTTCAAGTCTGTTCAAATAATACCACTAACAAAGTAGGTGAATGGTGAGCGTGTGTGTGTGTGTGTTTGTTTTTGAAGAGAAGAGGTAAAAGGTATAGAAGGAGTGTGTGTCTATACCTACTTGTTCTCGTTATTGCAATATATTCGGAGTCGTATGAAATCACTACCATTATATCGTTGTTTACCATTAAGATGGCCCGTGAGTATTATCCACACTCACCCAACCACCCACATACTCATATGCGCCTCCCTTACACACCGCATCCCTTCCCTCTCTCTACCAACCCTCTTTATATCGTTGGATGCCAGCCAACATGGCCGATGTGGTCATCAAAGAATATTGTTATGGCGTTTCGATATTGTCTCGAGGATTATTAACGAAATTGCGAGCACTCTGATTCCAAGGGTTGATGTCCTTCAATGCAATCGAAATGTAATAAGCGGTGACACACACACACACACTCACATACACACTCATACAACCCACCAACCATCTGGACATCAGCTACCAAACTGCTACGCCACTGCTATCGACGTCCCAAGAGTTCATCTTTGCCACACACAAGAGTGAGATGAACCATTTAGTAGTGTGTGGTCAGGCGGCAGTGTGTGGGTGAGTTTTGTTGTGGCTTTGAATGTGGTAAAGAAGTGTGTGTGTGTGTGTTTTCTTGATGATAATGGAAACGAAATTATTTCAACATGTTTCAAAAACAAACAGACAACATTGTCACAAAATAGATAGAGTTGTGAGAGGATTGTTGTTGCTGTTGTTTTTTTGCTCCAATCTCCTCCAATCTCATTCTTATTCTTTTTACAAGCTATCTTGCTTCTTTTATTTTTTATAAACGAATCTGATGAATTTGTTTGATGACTTTGATGGATGTTGTGCTCCACTGTTCTTCTCTGCTCTCTCTGCTCTTCATAGAGAAGCTATGAATCTATGCTAGGAGTTAATTTTTTCTCTTAGTATTTAAGTATTAGTGAGTTTATATAAATATAATACAAATATAAAATACTTAAATATTTTAAATTTTTTGTTGTCGTCTGTTTATTTGTTATTTAATTTTTTTTATTAACCCTAAAATTTTGAAAAAAAATTTTCAAATTTTTTATCAGTCAGTTAAAAGATAATGTAATTTTTCTCATTATTCCGAAGTGGAACAAAACAGTTTTATCTGAACGTAGGCCCCGTAGTGGTCCACTTGAGACACATAAAATTGATTGCTAAAAAAAGTTTTATTTTTTCCGCTTTTGTTGAACTTAAATAATAGACATTACAATAATATTTTATATATAATCTATTTTTTTTTAAAAACTCAAAATGCGTCATAACTTTTCTATCAGTTCGATATGTTTTTTCTTGTAATTCTTGTGGTTGTTGTTGTTGTTGTTGCTTTCTTCTTACCCTGTTAAAACATAATTTTTCAATTTGATACGGTTCTAAGCGAATACTGTTTTCACTTTCCTTATTATTACCCGTTTTTTTTTCGACCGCAAGACAAAATTAAAAAAGTCATAAATTTAGCAAAAAAATAGGTAAAAAATCATAAGAAAAAAAAGAAAAAAATAATAACCAACTCAGCCGGCAGAGTAAGGCAGGCGTTAGACACAATCCGGCAACTGCGAGAACTTGTTCAAAAACCCAAAAAAAATACAAGCATAATAACAGAAGAGTGAAAATGTTTTAAATGATCCTTTGTGAGTGGAAAAAAAAAATCAACCCCAAACCAAGCACGCGTTACTAATTTTTTTCTTTTTTCCAATTTTATTTTTATTTCACTTCAAGGCGAGCGATCAGTCAAAGGCGAAGAAGATCAGTCGTCAGAGTAGAATCAACGACAACAAAAAAAATATATAATAACTTTTCTTGACAGAACTCAAGCACATGCCACGCTTCTTTCATTGTCTAAATTATGAACATGCTTCTATTTTCAGGTTTTTTTATTTAAAGAATGACCGGCCGACCAATTACTAAACGATCTTTGAGGAGATCCTTGATGAGATGGCTCAAACATATTTGATGTGGACTGACCAAACGACGACGGCTCAAAATGAAAATGAGAAAAGTCACATTACATTTTATAACGGTGATGACGACGCTGATGATGACGATGATAATAATAAGAGTAACGCGGGCTCATTTAATACTTTAGAAGGTGCTACTGCTGCTGTTATTCTTGTTTTTGTTCTAATGGTTTATATTCCGGGGCACCGAATATGGTTTCAGCCTCAAAAGTCTTAATGATGCATTCAAAGAAATTCTATGATCATTATTTGGGTATGGGTGTGTGTGTGTAGATCCAAACTAATGACTGTGACTGTTAAAGAGTTATGAGACATGAGAGAGTTATAAAAGGTTAAAAATATGAAGACATAAAAATGGTATACATCGGTATCGTAAATACGCCCCGTTTTTATGAGAAAGTGCTCTCTCTTTAATTTTTTGAAAAACCAAAAATTCCCCGACAATTTTGTGATAAAAATTTTGATTAATTAAAAACCTTGATTGTCTTAAATAATCTCAAAATTTATTACAACAAATTTTGCTTTCACCCAAAACCTCTTCCGGAAATACATTAAGAGTCAACATAAATAAATAACTCAATGACATAGTTTTAAGAAACAAAAAAAAATCACGAGAAAGGAAAGCAAACAATCCTGTCTTGGTTAAATTAATTTTTTTTATAGAAACAATCGGCCGCAGGACTTCAAAGTCATCGCATCGCTGGCGGCTCGATGTACACAACAACATTTGCAACAAGTTGTTAAAACGAACAACGAGCGAGTAAGCACTTCCTGCTAATGCTTATCATAATTTATACAAAAAAAAAAACCGTCTTCTTATAAAAAATTTACTTTTCTTCTCGTTTCTTTTGACCGAAACCGCTGCAAAAGCAACAACAACGCCAACAGCAACAAGATTGTGAACAATGCTTATCGTATAATAAGTACGAACAACTTTTGTTTATTAACCACAACAAAACTAAATAAATCCAAATAAGTTTCTTCTTTATTTATTTATTGACCATGAAATTTTTCAAGTGTACACGCTTAATTCGGCACCTCAATCTCAGAATAGCGGACGATGTTCATTGTGTTATGTATTAGCTAGACCAAAAATAGGTTTAGGAATCGAAAAGCGCGTAATGAAGATTAAAAGAGAGCGATTAAAGAGAACAATGCAACAATGTTTACACCGATTCTTTGTCTATGGGCTACTCTCTTCTAATAACTACGCTCTCAGTGAGCAAAGAGCCACGATTATGAATATATACACGCTGCATTACAGCCAAAACACACTGCGGCAGCGGCAGCTTCTCTCTCTCTCGCTGCTCAGCAAAGTACAATAGAGCAGCAGTATATAGCAGTAGCTGCCAGCCTGCCAGAAACATCCAACTATTTTGCTAATTCCTTTTAGACTTAATAAAAATTTAATAATTAAAATTTATAGTAATAATAGAAATTATTATTATTTAATAATTTGCATTTTTTGCAAATACTCGTAGTATATTATAGTTCGTTTTGACGAGCCCCTTCGATTAATTTATATTCGAAAAAAAGTTTTTATAATATGTTATAATAGTTTATTTACATTTTATATTTTACATTTTACATATATTTTATATTTCACATATTTTATAATAGTTTTTACACAATTGAAAATTTTTGTACTTTTCTTTATGTCGAAATTATATGGTTTTTGTTTACTTTTTCCACAAATACTATAGTTGACAACAATTCAATTATTGTATAGAATTTTTAGTAAAAAGGGGCAATATTTTAACTGGAAAAAAGAGAGTGAACTAAACCGCCATAATAAACTCTATTTTTCAGGGTAGCAGCGGCTCTCATAAGCTTCTGTACAATTTCTGTGAGCTGCCGCTGCCGCATTGTGTTTTGGCTTGTATATTCAGCAACGTTGGTGCAAGAATCTCTTAGTAGGAGAATCTTTTTGTTCTTAATTAATTTTCTTTTGTCTTCTTCTTCGCGGTTCCTTTTCCTTCTTGTTATTTACCACTTTTCTCTGTATGTCCTCCTTCCTGCTTTATTCTTATTCAAATATTGATAATTTACGCTTTTCATTCTTTTTTCTTCCTTAAGAAACTCTTACCCTTCCCAGACTTGAATACCACAGTGTATATTGTTGTTTTTGTTTTTGTGTTTTTTTTTCTTTTTTTCGGTTTTTCGTTTCTTTATTTAAGAATATTAAGAATATTGCATGATTTTAACTAAAACTGATAACGCGTGCGCAATGAATGAGTTTGAAAAACATCCTTTTCTTATTTAGTATTTATTTAGTGCTTGCTTGCTTGGTTTGAATGAGCCTGTAAATTTGTGTGTGTGTTTTTAACATAATAAAGAAATAAACAAAAGAGTAAACCATTCGAAATCTGACAATTGAAAAACCGCGGCGCGTTAAATATTTACTCATCGCGTCTAATTAGTTATACGTCGAACTTCAGGTTAACCGCAGCAGAGGATACTGGCGTAGACGCGTAATGCGCCGACACAAACGCAGGCGCTTAAACGCATTTGAAGTCGAGCCTGCATCGACAGGCTCTCGCTCACCCAACCAGGCGCAATCGTACACAGAGCCAAAACACCGCATAAAATAGAAAAAAAACAATCAGATTTCTCTATGCTTTTCATTCAAGAAGAAAGCCTTATTCTAAAACCATAGAGAAAATCTGATTAAAATTTAAAAAGACAGTCATATTAAAATACAAATTTAATAAGAAAATCTTATTAATTTTCATAGAGACGATCTTATTAAAATACAAATTCAATAAGAAAATCTTATTATTTTTCAGTCTTATAAAAATAAATATAATTATTCATGTTTTTTTATTTAATTTTATTCATCCAAGATTTCCAGAGTATTAATAGTACTCACAAAATTTCATGGTTCAAGCCTGAAAAGTAATATGCTATTATTTGCTATTTGTTTGCAAAGTACGAGTATATTATATATACGAAGACGGAAAGTACTCACTAATAATTATTATTCATTATTTGAGCAGCAAAGATCGTGCATTATAAACGATAAATGCCAATGTAAAAAATATTAATACGAATTATAGATCTGAAAAAAACTTGACAGCAAAAATATTAAAGTCAAAGTTCGGGCCAGACCGACGATACTATATACAATATAAGACTTGTTTGTTATTAAAAGAACTAAATAATAATTATTTTTCATACAGACTTTTGATTTCATGATTTTCTGCCGGAAAAAAAATATGAATTTCATATAAAAAATTACGAATTAATAAGATTAATTTTTTGTTTCATGACAATAAGATTTTCTTTATAAAATTAATATTGGCGCAATAAGCAGCGACCTTATTACTTTTATGTGGTACAATTGTCGCTGTGTAGGCTCTCCCGCTGCAACTTTTCTCTCTTCATGTTTACAGCCTCATGCAAAGCAACACGTACCCACTGGTGAGAGTGCCCATAAAAGTACCCACTGGTAAAAGCTGCTAAGCCATAAACTACTCAGTGGTAAAAGTTACGAAAGCATTCTTTGTTCACAGTTCGAAAAAAATCTGTATTCAAGGCAACACATTAAAAAAGATCCATTCTTTCAGCGCACGACAACCTGCGCTGCTTCAATATGACAAAAAATCCTGATTTCCATTTCCATTGTGTATAATAATTAATCATTAATAGAAAGAATATTTAGACACACCTGTTTTCAAAAGTATATTTTCAATTTTCTTTCTTTCTTTCTTTCCACTCTCCAAACCTTTAAATCTTGCGAGTTGTCTTAATTCAAGAGTCAGAAACTTATCGTCTATCAAAAACACTTAATCAACTTTTGACATTTACTTCCTATAAAAGACTTCTTCCGTTTTGTTTTGTTTAGTTTTATACCGCTCTCCCCTTTCTAGCCCTATCTATCACCACTTTTCTCCCCTTCTGATACCAACCTATTACACTTAATCAACGCTTTAATTTGATGCTTGAATGACATTGTTCTTAATGCCCGTCCGTCCGTCCATCCGTTCATCAGTAGCCAACACCGCCAGAAATATGTACGTGCTTGCCACTTCAACCTCTTTCCGCACAAAGTGTACAGCGACGCATTCATTATAAATCTTGAAATACCACAAAAAAAAGCAAACGAATTGTGGGCGGTCGCTGGAAGCCTTCGAAACGTGTAACAAGTTTAACGCGCAACGCTCGAGAAATGAAAATAAATAAATACATCAAAAAACCTCAACATTCAAAACATACATAAATACGACGTTACATGACGAGGAAGGTTAAGAAGAAGAAGAAGAAGCACAAGAGCTAATAAAATTACCCTTTTAACAATTTTATACACAGTGCCCGCAGGCGTAATAACGCAGAACGCGTGGCGCTCATGTGTTCGAAATTAACCCCAGCAAATGGCGCTCGACAAGATCAACACGATCATTAATGACACCACGGAACAACAGCGACGCAGGCAAGCTGACAACCATCCAACGCCAGCCACTTTAACCCGCTGCCGGCTGTTTATCGATATTAATCACAGTCTTCACTCTCTGAGGGCGAAGACTCTTTCTCTTTCCCAAAAAGGGGTCACGTTGTGAAGCTGTCTGTCTGTCCGTCCGTCCGTCTGTCGGTGTGTGTATGCCTAAGGGTTCCCCCTTTCGAAAAAGATCGTATGTTTTTATGTGCTTCTTTTCGTCTTTGGTATCGCAGCGCTTCTTAAAGAATGTCTATAATCATCTCGTTATACGAGTACGCGTCGATCTTCCTCGTTAGACGCGTTGATCGTTCTCGCTGATGGCATAAAGCTGTTTTTTATGCGTTTGAGGATCTTTGAAAAGTAACCCCTTAAAAATGTTTGATGGTTTGTGTTAAATTGCGCTCAACTGGATCTCGATGGCAGTCCGTCGCCGCACACGTCGTCGTCGTTGATCGCGTCGTACTGATAGCTGTTTGTTAAATGACGTGGAGGATGATGATAATGTTGCTGTTGCGCATTGAAGGCGTGGCTGATGAGTGAATGGTGAGCGCCCCTCGTATAAAGACCCCTTTTTTCGTTTTAATTGAGTCATCATCATCATCAAAGGGCTGCCCTTTGCCCTTTTCTCAGATTTAGCCTGACGTTTTCATTTTCATGTGATATTCGAAATATTTTTAGGAACTTCTTCAAACTTCTCAGAATGATCGATCTTTATCATGATCTTCATCTTTAGGTATCCAGACAGATGTTGTTGTTGTTGTTGTTGGCAAGTCAACAGATTGGCGCTGAAGTTAATTTGATTTGTTTATGATCGCATCAGAAGGTTAATTGCTCTGTGTTTTTGTTGTTTTTTGTGGTCGGAGATTTTTTGTTTTTTGTTTTTATATTCTTATCATTATTATTTTGATGATTTGTTGATTTGATGATTCAATATTTATACTCATTCAAATGGCGAGATATTTCGAGATTTTCGTATTAACTAAAAAATAGTTCATCTCGTATCGAGAAAAAGACGAGATCTCGTCTCGAAAAAGGATTATCTCATTTGCGTGATCTCGTCCTGATAACAGAGACGAAAACTCTGTCTTGTCCTCGGGATCTCTTCTCGAGGCGGAGAAAGACTATAGCGCGTTTTCGGAATCATGTTTTGAGTTCAAAACGCAAGACTAAAAAAGACTACCTCTTTCTTGGAATTTCCTCTCACCTGAAATGCACAGTCTCGTTCTCGGGAACATCCTTCCTTCCTTCCTTCCTTTCTTTTCTTCCTTTCTTCGACAGTCTTCGATTAAAATTGTCTTGTTTTTGGCTTGACGTCTCGAGCGACAAAGACGTTGTTGTTGCTGTCGCTTTTGTTCTCGAGACCTCATCAAGACTGAAAAGACTGCTCCGTTCTCGACTGAAAAAGACAAAGTCGTTCCCGAATCTTGTCTGGACTAAAATAAATAGTTTTTTCTTCACGATCTAGATTCGAAGAAGTTTAGTCTCGCTCTCGCAGTCACGTCACGATCGTGAAAAGGACTATTTCGTTTCGGGATTTGCTTTCTGCTGAGAAAGATTCTGATTCTGTCTCGACCGAGAACTTGTCGCGACAGGAAAACGTTGCCTTGTGGCCTTAGAATCTCGCCAAAGGTGCGAGATTTCGCGGAAGTCTCGACTGGAGAAAAAACCTCGGAATATCGAGACGATCGAGATTGACGTTTACTGTTTTGTTTTCGGTATGTTGTTTATTATGTATATTGTACGAGTATAATGTTGAATTGAAAGTAGGTACCAACAACTTCTCAATGTCAAAACTCAGAAATAATTCAATTCGAATAAGATCAAGTTCTCAGTCTTCCTTCAAGACGAAATTGAAGAAGTTTTTGCTGACGTGATTTTTTACACACAATCAAGCACTAACAAGAAAAAGAAGAGCTTGTTATATTGTTGTTGTTGTTGTCATTAAAATGGCATTCTACAGTAACTAAGTACCGAGTTATTTAATAGTTAATAAATTAAAATTCTGAAGGGCTTTTCATCAGAAATTCGTTGTTATTGAATAGCTCGAAAAGCGGAAGCGCGGTCTCTATATTTTTTATAACAAACATGTCATGTCATGTATTATGTTTATGTGTGTACCAAAAACAACAACAACAACAACAACAACAATTATGTCAATTATTCTTCGTCTAAAAATGTTCAAAAGTAATTGAGAAAATATAAAGAAACGAATTCTTGAATGGACCCCGATCTTTTGAATGAATAAAGAAAGTAGGTAAAATCATTTTTAAAGACGTACAATATATGTATATCAGTAGTATATATATATATATATACACTCTTATAATATACATGCTGAAGTTAATATTCATGATTATGCACTAAATTTTATGAAAGAGAATGACATTTTAACGAGCTTGTCGTTCTGGTGTCAGGCCATAACGTTGCAAAGAAGTACATGCGGCGACGCAACGAGATGACAACAATGGCCGCCATTGAATATATTCAAATCAATTGTTTGTTATTTATGTTGCTTTTTTCTCACTCTGCGGGAACAGCGCCAGCGAAAAAACACAATACAGCAGCGACGATATAATGTACCCGCCTTCCCGGCGTTCAGTCGACGCACATAGTCAGCCAGCATCACAAGCGCTCGACTCCCGATGCGATCTCATCACACACGATCACCAACACCAACGCAAAAAGAACATGAATGAATTAACGACGCTACGAACGATATTAAAATCGACCCTTCATTTGCTGCCTTTAAAAAGTAATGGTCGCGTTGGAAGGAAGGTGGAAGGTGGAAGGGGAGGGCAGGAGGCCAGAGGAGGGAAAATTAAGAGCCTCTTTGTTGATTGGTTGCTCGCTGCGGCGGCGCAAAACGTACAGAAGGAAGGAGTAATTTTCTCAGGCATTTTTATTTAAATTAAATAAACGATTTGTTCAGCCATAATAACCAAAGTGATCCGATTATGATCGTGATCATGATCGTCTCGATCGTGGTGCTGTTGGTTAGTTAACGCCTTGATTGGTTGGATTAGTTACGCTTCTCAACGGTCCCCAACAACGCGTTGCAACGCTTGTCAACGCTTGCCATGCTCTTCAGAAGATGCTCTAATTACGAGTTTAATTAAATATTATTTATGTTATAGCGTGTAACTAATTCGAAGCACACTAAACAGTTGCTTTTTCAAAAGAACTCTTCTTCACTTGAATTATGTGAGAAAAATTAGCCCTTCGTTTCGGACCAAAAAACCACAAGAAGCTTTCTTTTGAACTCAATCGATGTCTTATTTAAAACCGTATGAAATTTTAAGTGTATTAAAATTAATGATGAGAAAATTTGAGTTAATTAGTTTATGCTTTTCTTAATTTTCAATTAGTTGCTATTCTAAAGTCTTTATTATTGTCGGCAGGCACATTTATGAAGTTATGAAAAAAACATAAAAATTTGTTACAAAATGGTTATTTTCATTAGAAATGTTCGAAATAGTAGCCATGAGAATTGTGAGGTTACGCTTGTGTTTACGTCTACGATCATGAAGTTGCGATCAAAAATTTTTACGAAAGTAAAGATCATGAAAGATATGTCTTTTAAAGGCTACAAACAGAAAATTATCGACATAATATTTCCGGAATTTTTCCAGCCTAAAATTTGTGATCATGAAAGTTGCGATCATGAAATTTGCGATCATGAAATGTGCGATCATGAAAGTTGCGATCATGAAAGCCGCGATCATGAAATTTGCGATCATGAAAGTTGCGATCATGAAAGTTGCGATCACGAAAGTTGCGATCATGAAAGTTGCGATCATGAAATTTGCGATCATGAAATTTGCGATCATGAAATTTGCGATCATTAAAGTTGCGATCACGAAAGTTACGATCATGAAAGTTGCAATCATGAAATGTGCGATCATGAAAGTTGCGATCATGAAATTTGCGATCATGAGAGTTGCGATCATGAAAGTTGTGATCACGAAAGTTGCGATCATGAAATTTGCGATCATGAGAGTTGCGATCATGAAAGTTGTGATCACGAAAGTTACGATCATGAAAGTTGCGATCATGAAATTTGCGATCACGAAAGTTGCGATCACGAAAGTTACGATCATAAGAGTAACGATCATCAAATCAGTTCACGATCGCAATGCATTCACGATCCAATCCAAGAAAATTACAATCTTGTGAACAGCAATCTTGAAGGTAAAGATCGCGAAGGCCTTGATCATAAAACTGACGATCCTGAAAGATTTAAATCTTTAAAAAAAAAACAATCATGAAAGCAACAATTGTGAAAATCTTGAACACGACTCTTCTACTCAAGGTTAGCGATCATGAAAGCGACGATAATGATGTTCAGATCGTGGTTATTATGATTAAGAAGATGATCATCGTAGTTAAAACTATAACATCAGTGATCATGATGATCACAATCGTGGAAAAACTGTCGATATTGATAGTTGAAATCATGAAACTGACGTTTCTAAAAGTTTCGATCATGAATCGGGATAGTTCGTGATCGTTATAATGAAAAAGCGATCTTGAAACTGACGAGCTTGCGAGTGATCATGGAACTGACTCTTAAGAAAAATTTGATCAAAAAGAAATTAAATTAGCGATCATCAAAATTGGCGTTCGTTGAAATTTTCGATCATGAATCCTGGATTTTTTTTGCACCAAATTGATGATCATGAAAGTGACTCTTATGAAAAATATGACCCAGAAGAAATGGAATCAGCGATCATCGAAAAGTCGTTCCTTAAAAATGTCAATCAAAAGTAAAAATTCGGCAAATTTTTTCTTCGCGATAATCATAAAAATGACGATCATGCAAATAACGATCATGCAAGTGATGATCATGTAAATAACGATCATGCAAAGGACGATCCTGCGTTTGACGATCGAACGTGCAAATGATGATATTACTGCAAATAATGATCATGCAAATAATGATTGTGCAAAACGATGAGCTTGCAAATGGTGATCATTCAAATGATGATCATGCAAATAATGATCATCCATTTAACGGTCATGAGAATAGCGTTCAAGAAAGTGGGATCGACTTCGGTGACGACGGTTTTAGTTTTACTGAGAGAGAGGGGGAAAGAGACCATAAAATATGATGATTAAAATGATGATTAAATAACTGTAAGGTAATTTTTACGGAAATAAATTGTCTACTAATGATCTTCTATGGACGTTTTTCGAGTACTAAGGATCAATCCTTAACCGTCCGAAATTTTTAGGGTTGACCGGTTGACGGGCTGCTAATTGAACTAACTATCTAACTAACTAATAGTGCGTAATCGAAATATTTTTTAATACAATAAATTATAAAAATGGAAAAAACATTTTACTGTTCATCGACAAAAATGGGCAACAACTTCATTAACTTCTAATGAGCTGTTGATTGGTTGATTGTACGAATGAACAAGCTCATAAACGAAGAAGGATCAGTTTCTAATTGATGCGCGTCGGTCGACTGAGTCGACATTTTTCAATGACAGTCAATACAATATTGCCTACAAAGGCTTAGTTATCCAAATGAAGCTGACAATTTGAGTTATTTATTAATAAATTAAGATGAATTTTTGGAAAAATGTTTAAAGTTTTATTTAAAATAAAATTTCAAAGGCACTTCTGGTGCCAGTCTCTGGGTCTTTCAAGGGCCAAACGGGGCCCTAAATTGGTTTTTTATTCGACAAAAACTGACATTTTTGCTTTTTTAAGGGCAAAAAGATATTGTAGGATTCACAAATTGAATTGTATCCAATAAAGTGTGACATTTTGAAGCAAGAGGAGTCCTACACTAGCCTTTTTTTTTCATATAAGGACTGATGTTTTGAAGAGAAGCCTGCCTTTTGAAGGCTAAAAAGACATTTATAATACTTCCGAATTGGTTTTTTATAAAAAAAGAGCTGACATTTTAAAGAGAGTCCTATTTTTTCAAGAGTAAAGCCTCTTTAATTCATATTTTTTTCAAAAAGGGTTGACATTTTGAAGAAAGTCTTAATTTTTCGGGCATATAAAAGGTCCGCAAGACTTTTGAATTACTTTTTTATCCAATAAGGACTGACTTATTGCATAGAACGCTGCTCTACCGAGGTCAAAATGGAATGGAATAGCCGTAAAGTTTTTACTTTCGTTTTAAAATTGAAAAAGATCGAAATGGTTTTCAAGAATTTCAGTGATTTTTTTATTTCGAATAAAGGTACATGCTTTTCTATATTGTCGTCAATATTCTTAGCATCATTTTCCTTCCCATCATCATCATCATTGTCATCATCATCATCATCATTAACGAAAAAACCAAATACGAAAATTAAACTCATCAGTATCGGCAAAGATTTGCGTATGACGTCTCGCCTCATGAGGTCAGATTTTTACTTTTGTGCTGCTGAATTTTGATGAATGAGTACGCAAAACAACAAATGTATGATTGCAGTTGTTGTTGTTGTTGTTTTTTTTCTATTTTAATTTTTCGCTTCAATGCAAATCGATCTTCTTCAAAAAGTTATTATACATTTTAACACTATATTCGTATATAATTTGTTTCTATTCTGCGTTACGTTGATGGATAAGGACAAGGGTCGTCCATGGATGAAGGGATGACCTCAGAGGTGGAAAGAGAGATGAGTTCAATAAACAGACCGGAAGTTTGTATAATACGTTATAATGCAAAATTGTGTTATATTCATAAAGTTCTGATGTACCTACTATATATGTATGTGTTCTCTAAATATGGTTATATATGTATGTATATGTATGTATATATGTATGTATATATATGTATATATATATGTATGTATATATGTATATATGTATGTGTTCTCTAAATATGGTTAAGAATTGATTTCGATTTCGTAATCGATTATTTTTGTTACCTTTTCATGTCAACCACAATCGCAACCCTTCTTTTTCTTCTTCCTTCTTCTTCTATTTTCTTTTAATCTCTTTCGAAAGATGGATAAAATATCGTTGGACAAATTTTTTATGTTCATTAATAAGTAATGTCCTGCGGCGCGAAATAACTATACATTTAACCCTCCATTCCTTTAACTTTATCATTCTTCTTCTTTTTCTTCTTCTTCTTCTTCTTCTTCTTTAGCCTGCTTGCCTCCTTCACTTTACTATTTTTTCATTCAATTTTCGCCACTCTGAAGGATTGCTCTTTTGATGGAGAGTGTAGGTATATACATATGTATATAGTATGTACATGAGGTATGCCTGTGTGTGTTGTTGTATTTTGTCCCTCAAAAAATTTGAGCCTGAGCCCATCTATCCCCATCCATCCATCTATCCATCAATCCATCCATCCGTTAGCACATTCATCATCATCATATTCGTTAACCCTAGAGATTTATGTATACATATATGTATGTTTGTATATATACTTTATCATATTTAGCTCTTTCTTTCATACGCACTTCACTTCATACTCATACCCATACTTAATACTCATACTTCATGCTCATACTTTATACTCACCAGAGAAAAGGAGTTAGATATCATGGAAGCTTATGCTTTGGGACCACTTTCGATGATGAGATCCTCCGAAAACATTCCGAAGTAAAGCAGAAGAAGAAGAAGAAGCCACTGAAAGGTCAGCCATTAAAGTTTTCATTATTACGCTGCTGTTTTGCGCCTGTTTCTCTTCGTGTTGTTGTTGTTATTGCTCTATTTGTGACGATGACAATACAGAGAGTGTGTAACGGAGAAAATATCAAATTCCTGGAGTAAATTCGCCAACAGAACAACAACAACAACAACTGCAAGAGAACCATGGAACATTAGAAAAAAAGCAAGAAGAAAAGAGAACGAATCTTTATACAGATTTATTTATAAAGAGAGTGTATTTGTCGGTGCTGGAGCGGGGCGACCGAAGGTGTCTGCTAATATTGAAGGTGTCGTCAAATAAACTCTTACGAAATGGACTCGTTGTTACGTCTCGTACATTCCTCATTTCACTCTACTCTTTCACGCATTATACAAACATACATTCATACATACTTATCTACATCTAATTAATCGCTTTCTAAATGGCCAACTTTTGCTTTCGACTCTACCTCTTTCGAGATTCAGATATTGATCGACCGAAAAAAACAAAAAATTAAAAACCAAAACAGTTTTCTTACGAAAGTGAAAAAGTAGAAAGGAAAAACCATGCCAAAATTCCATTCCTTTTATCCTTTTCGTTTTCCGATTGGTTACTTTGCGTTGAAAGTTTTTGGAAAATCGAAAAGTTTTGATGGTTTTGCGTTAATCTTACGAAACAAATCGATCAAATTATGGTTTATTTAGTCGGCTTTTTTTCCCCAACCAGTTGTTAATAGGTTTTTGGTGTTATTGTTAATTATGATGACAAGCATGCATCAGTCATCATTAATATGAGTTTGCGATGTATTATTTGATGCTTGCAGAGGTCTTAAAAGAGATTTTAAAAAGATTACAAAACTACAAGAAGATTATGTTAGTATTGATTACGGCAACCAAAAAATCGGCAAATGTCTATTAAATTAAGCGAAAATTTTAGTACATAAATAGACGCGCGCCGTAACAATAGCAAAAAAAACAGAAAAAGGGAAATAGAATTTATGGACAATAAAGGCAGGGACTAGTAGACATTTCATCATGACAAGACCAGACTAGAGACATACTAGCCATAGGTATATAGACTTATATATAGAATGGCATATAGACATACCATTGGCATGATTTCAAAGGTACAAGTATAAACTAAAGTTTGAAAGTTTTTTAAAGTTTTTTATACTAGAGATAAAACTGGAGATAAAAAAGCGTTATATTTTTGCAACCACTTAAATAATTATTTTATTTAAAAATTCAATTAATTAAAAAAGGAAGAAATTATTGCATAAATTGCATACTCAGAAAAAGATAAAAGCGTGAAATGAATTTGTAAAGACAAATAAAAAATTAAAGCTTTTTTAAAAAAAGTTCTAGTACGTTAATATATTAAATATAATTAAAATTATTATTATTATTAATTTTATTATATAGATTAATTAAGTACTGACTGCGTAAACATAATAACAATTTAAAGCTATATATTAATACTTTAAATTATATAGAAAAAATTTAGACTAAAATTTTTTATTACATTTTTTTTCATATAAAAAGAATATGTTAATATTCTATTGTATATTTTTATAAACAACTTTTTTATTATTTATAAATAAATAAAAAATTATTTATAATTTTTAAATAAATAAATAATTATTTATAAATTATAAATAAATAAACGTTAAAGGTAGGAAATTAAAACTCGTTCATTATACATAATTGTAAACATTTTTAAGGTAAACCAACAAACAAGTTTCATAAAATAATAACTGCGCCTCTGTGTCATGACATATACCAATCCATACATATTTAGTTTATGCAGCTTTTTTGTGTGTGCATACACAATGGTTTAAAAATATGTTTTTTAGCAATAAAAAAATAATGCCATAAAAGAGTTGAGTCTGCTATAAAAAATTAATTATTTCTCAGTCTCTGAAGGAATTTTTATATACTATGTACATCCATATAAGTTTGTGAGCATGTGTGCTGGATTTACATAATGGATATCGGCCAACCCTTTTTTATAAAGCATCAGTCTGGCTTCTCTTAAAAACACACACACACTCTCTCTCTCTCTCTCTATCTCTCTCTCTCTCTCTCGCACTCTCTCTCGCTCAATTTAACTAGAAAGAAGAGATGAGCACTTTCCCTTTTATTGGAACTGTTCTCAGTCATTTTGCTCTCACAATTAAAAGAAGAGTTTCTCTCTTGACAATGCTCTCCCTTCTTTTAAATTTTTCTCCGTTTTCCTGTTTTCAATAACCCAACCCCTTTCGTTTGATCGACAGCAGGCGTACGCATGAACTGCTGAGCTTCGTTGGAGAAACTCACTCAAAAAACGTATGATTTCTTTTTTGAAGAAGAAATTTTGAAGGGGTTTGTTTTGGAAGGGCAACAGAGAAAAGTTTCTCAATGGCATTCTCTTGTTAGTTTTTTCTCTGTGTTTCTCTCATTGTTATTGTTGGTGGGATTGCAGCAAAGTGGTGGCCATTCAAAGGGTTAAGAAAAAAAAAAATTAGCTTAAAAAAAGTAAGTATGGATGAGCAATGGTTTACACAAAAATGGCGTGTCTAACCGGAGAGTGTGTGCACGAGCGAGTCGAAAAGTATTGAAATGATGCTGTTGCAACAACAATGGAAACGAACGGAGAGAGACGATAATGGCCTGAAGCACATCCAATCATAAATTATATTAGTAACATTAACATGGCGGCAGTAACTCTCTTTTACAAACAATCCCAGCAAAAATCTCACAAACGCATTTGAGGAGAATCAATAGCGAAGAGGATTAAAATTAATACAATTTTTTGCCGTTTTAATACTTAACAGTTCGGAAGGAAGAAAATTCATTAAGGTATTTTATGTCAGTGATTACAAAAAAATTTCGTTTAGATTAAAAGCAATTTTTTTAATTGATACGTTCCTCTTTCTTTAAAAATTTGTTTCTCAAAAAATTACATTTTACATTACATTACATTTTAAAGAAAAGTAGGCAAATTTTTGAAAAAAGTTAATATTTTTATATTAATTCAAATAAAAAATTTCAGGGTTAATAATAGTGGAAAACATTATGGCAAATGACCAATAGTTGTAGTGAATTTTTCTTCTAGCAATGAATTTATCAACGATGTTGCATTTTTCTAAAAATTATTCAAAATTAGTATTTTTTCTAGATCGTAAAATAAACGTACTTTTATAACTATAAAACTTTTATAACTATAACTATAAAAATTATAAAAAAATGTTCCTTTTTTTAGATAAAATCTTAAATTTTCCGTACATAATGACAAAATACTGTTTATGTAAGATTGTTGCTTTATTTTTTGTCATTTTAAGTAATAACAAATCACAATTTTTGCCGTATTTTTTTCCAAATCAACAAAGGATTAAAAAAAGACAAAGAAAAAAACGAAACTCAAACTCATCGATCAATAAACGGTAGATACTATGTATGTATATTGAAAAATTCTATTAAGGTTTCTTGAAAAGGATTAAATTTCAGTTTTAGTGTAGTTCCTCATAAGAAAAATGCCAACGACAAAAACAAAAGAAGAAAAAAAAAATAGAAAAATTTCACAAAAGAAAAAAACTAGAAAGGATCCTTGTCACAATTTTCCCAGGCCTTAACCGTCATCATCATCATCACCATTATAAAATCTTTATGGCACAACCATAAGCAAAAGGGTACAATATTTTAATCCTTTCTCTAACGTCATAATGCAATGTTACAAAAACAACGCAGTTGTTGTTGCCCTCGTTGTTGCTTTGAGTTTCAATGAACTGATGATGACTTGAATTGCATTGAGTTGACAAAAAGAGTATACACACGGTTGAAAAGTTGTAAGGTTAAAAGGGTAAAGGGTAAGAAGAAAGGAAGGAAGGACAGAAAAGCAGGTCCGTTGCTGACTGGGTCATCATCATCAGAAATGCTCTGAGAAAACGATTATGAGTTTTTGTTAGGTTTGTTGTTGCAACTTGCACTTGCATTAAGGCGGCGAAGAAAACCTGCCACAAACACAACAACGCGACAACAGCAACAACAACAACTACAAAATCTCAACCATAACAATTTGGAAATGCATTCTCTTTCTGAAAAATCTTTGTTGTCTTTTGCCTTTTTTTTCAATTAACTGCAGCAAAAGGTTTCTGCTTTCTGCCTTCTCCCGATTTCTTAAAGAAGGCTTGACAAAAGGGTGTGGTGTACTCGTACCCTTTTTCCGATCAGAATCTGGTGACTTTAATTTTTTAATCTTTTTTCAAATTTTTTTTTTTCGCTTTCTTTAATTTTTAAGACTGACTGACTGACTGACGACTTGCAGGACTCACTGACTCTGTGGCGGACTCACTGATTGACAGACTGATTACTGATTATCAGAAATGTGTCTACCTGTTACTTTGTTTGCTCATTTTTCAGCTTAATGAAGGTAGAGTGAAACGAAAGGAGAAGAAGAAGGACAGCATTGAACTAGAAAAAAGGGCTATTCTTAATCCTTTCATAATTTGTTTTGATAAATAATTATGATGGATGTTGTTTTCTTGGCGTTTTTTTTTCTCGCTTGTCAAAAGAAAGAATGTTCGTCAGTCGTAGCTCGCCTCTGTCTAGACTTTTGTGTTTTGAAAACGATCACACAAAATTGATATTGTTTAAATCTGGCATTGAGAAGCCAGGACGGTCCTGCTTGATTTCTTAAATTTTTTTTCGCTTCTTAATTGGAAAAAAGCATTATCCTTTTTCGTCGTTATTTCCTGAAGGGTTTGTTGCTGTTTTTTTTTTTTTTTTTTGTTGCCTTTTCACCGACTTTGGCCCTTTTTCCAACGACTTTTCAGGTTTTCCGGTGAACTGATTAACAAGCTCGGAACCAATAAATCCCGTTTTTATAGTCTTGCTCTTCCTTGCACTTGCTGGCACTCTTTTTTTTTGTCCTTATCATTCAGAGCAGCCAAAAATAATTTCAACTGCTTTTAAATAAAATTGATTGAAAACAATTTACGAAAGATTTATAAAGAAATTATAGTTGTTTAATTCAAAGAAAGAGTGAGAGAGAGAGAAATGGAGGGGGGGAGAGCGGGAAGAGAGAGAGGCGTGGAATGGGTACTGTAAGCGACCTTAATCATGCCCTCGCGACAAACAAAATTTGTGCCTAATGTAATTATGTATTTGCGCTGATCCGCTGCTGGTGATTATCATAGCGCCAAATAACTCAATGCGATTGACAGCAAACAGTGCGAAGAGAGAGAGCGAAAGAGAGAATGAGAGAGAGAAATAAAGAGAGAAAAAGCGAGATAAGGAGACACTTTAATTAAAAATTCCGGAAAAGTAAGTGAGAAGAGCTGAGAATATAATTTGAGTGCGACGCAAACAAAAAAACAGTGGTTTTATTGTTGCTGTTGTTGTTGTTGTTTTGCTGGACAAATAAGCAAAAATGAATGCACGTTGATTAAAGCAACTCATCTGCGACGAACCGAGACCAGACGCGGGCAGACGATAACCGGACAAATTTAAACATTTGTCAAGTAAATGACGCCAAAAAAGCATTGAAGCATTGATAAAAGAAAAGTACAAAAGAAATTTTTTAAAGGCGCTGGACAAGCGGCTATCGTGACAAGTGTGAGGGGACAAGGGGAGGACGAGAACGAGGAGTGAAGAGAAGAGAAGAGAGTATGAGATAAGAACTGAAAACCAGAAAGAAAATAGCGATAAGTGCGATACATTATACTACGATTATTTAGCGATGGAGCCCACTGTCGCAGGCGATGACAGTGAAGCAGCGGCCGTTGTGGAGGGGGTGGTGAAGGGCGAGGGGGTGGGTTATAGAAAGAAAGTGATGTATGTATGTATGTAAAACCATCGTTAATTGTCAATAAATTGTCGTCAAGCTATTGTTAATGTCACCACGAGCTCTTTGAAGAACACCAAACTCTCTCTCCCGCTCTCTCGCTCTTTGCAAACTCTACGAAATAAAGTACATTTATTAACAGCAGAAAAGTTAACAGCAGAGTTTTCTCTTTGTTTGTGTACAGAGAGAGAGAGAGAGTCGCCTCCGTCTGGTCGTTCCCATAAATTTTGTTGTTGCGCACTATCGCGCTGAAAATGCTCAATGCTTATTGATTTACTGCAAACGCCTTTCGAATGCATTTCCATGGCGCCCTGCCCCTTCCCCTTCGCCTTCCCCTTCCACCTCCCCCTCCCCCATCCCCACCATCAGGCCCTGACGCCTAATTGAACTTGAACTTGAAGACGATTCGAAGTGTGTAGGTTTTTATCAGTTTGAAAACTCCTGAGTTTTTTTCTAGACAAAAATGTCAAAACAGAGTCAAACAATTTTTATAGTTTTCTTCTTTAGTTCTTATCACCGAAGCTCAACTACCAGGTGGACTCAATTACCATAAATAATTGCAAGGACGTCAACGACGACGACAGGGTGACGTGGTGACGGCGTTCGGGGCGCTGAAAAGGCCGACAAATGCGTCAGCGGTGGCCGCTTTAACGATGAGGAGTGCAGTGCCGTCTATTATAATGACCCCTATAGTGTCGGTGACTGTGCCTCGAGGTCATTTGAAATTTTCGAAAAAATTCCAGTATAAGTTTGTGCAGAGTTTTCTTTCCTTTAAAAACTTTTTCAATATAGCTTTAAACACCTACTGGAGGCTTCTAAAACTGATGCGAGGCTTCGAACACTTTCTGGTGGCCTCAAACACTTTTTCTACATAACTTTAAACACTTACTAAGAAGCTTCAAACAATTTCTGGGCATTTCAAACACTTACTGGAAGCTTTAAACGCGCTCTGGTGGCCTCGAACACTTTTTCTACATAACTGTAAACACTTACTAAGAAGCTTCAAACAATTTCTGGGCATTTTAAGCACTTACTGGAATCTTTAAACGCTCTCTGGTGGCCTCAAACACTTTTTAACACAGCTTTAAAGACTTTCTAGAGACTTCAAACGCTCTCTGATGGCCTCAAACATTTTTTCTACACAACTTTAAACACTTATTAAGAGGCTTCAAACAATTTCTTGGCATTTCAAACACTTACTGGAAGCTTTAAACGCTCTCTGGTGGCCACAAACACTTTTTAACACAGCTTTAAAGACTTTCTAGAGACTTCAAACGCTCTCTGATGGCCTCAAACATTTTTTCTACACAACTTTAAACACTTACTAAGAGGCTTCAAATAATTTCTGGGCATTTCAAACACTTACTGGAAGCTTTACGCATTCTTTGGTGGCCTCAAACACTTTTTCTACATAACTTTAAACACTTACTAAGAAGCTTCAAACAATTTCTGGGCATTTCAAACACTTACTGGAAGCTTTAAACGCGCTCTGATGGCCTCAAACATTTTTTCTACACAACTTTAAACACTTATTAAGAGGCTTCAAACAATTTCTTGGCATTTCAAACACTTACTGGAAGCTTTAAACGCTCTCTGGTGGCCACAAACACTTTTTAACACAGCTTTAAAGACTTTCTAGAGACTTCAAACGCTCTCTGATGGCCTCAAACATTTTTTCTACACAACTTTAAACACTTACTAAGAGGCTTCAAACAATTTCTGGGCATTTCAAACACTTACTGGAAGCTTTACGCATTCTTTGGTGGCCTCAAACACTTTTTCTACATAACTTTAAACACTTACTAAGAAGCTTCAAACAATTTCTGGGCATTTCAAACACTTACTGGAAGCTTTAAACGCGCTCTGATGGCCTCAAACATTTTTTCTACACAACTTTAAACACTTATTAAGAGGCTTCAAACAATTTCTTGGCATTTCAAACACTTACTGGAAGCTTTAAACGCTCTCTGGTGGCCACAAACACTTTTTAACACAGCTTTAAAGACTTTCTAGAGACTTCAAACGCTCTCTGATGGCCTCAAACACTTTTTCTACACAACTTTAAACACTTATTAAGAGGCTTTAAACAATTTCTTGGCATTTCAAACACTTACTGGAAGCTTTAAACGCTCTCTGGTGGCCACAAACACTTTTTAACACAGCTTTTAAGACTTTCTAGAGACTTCAAACGCTCTCTGATGGCCTCAAACACTTTTTCTACACAACTTTAAACACTTATTAAGAGGCTTCAAACAATTTCTTGGCATTTCAAACACTTACTGGAAGCTTTAAACGCTCTCTGGTGGCCACAAACACTTTTTAACACAGCTTTAAAGACTTTCTAGAGACTTCAAACGCTCTCTGATGGCCTCAAACACTTTTTCTACACAACTTTAAACACTTACTAAGAGGCTTCAAACAATTTCTGGGCATTTCAAACACTTACTGGAAGCTTTACGCATTCTTTGGTGGCCTCAAACACTTTTTCTACATAACTTTAAACACTTACTAAGAAGCTTCAAACAATTTTTAAGGATTTCAAACACTTACTGGAAGCTTTAAACGCGCTCTGGTGGCCTCAAACACTTTTTAACACAGCTTTAAAGACTTTCTAGAGACTTCAAACGCTCTCTGATGGCCTCAAACATTTTTTCTACACAACTTTAAACACTTACTAAGAGGCTTCAAACAATTTTTAAGAATTTAAAACACTTACGGGAAGCTTTAAACGCTCTCTGGTTGTTTTTTGAAGATTTTGGGATACTTTCTTAAGACCTTTTTAAACACTTCCTGAACATTTCAAACAGTTTTTTTAGATTTCAAACAAATACAGAACAAAGATTTTAAATACTTTCTGTTGATTTTAAACGCTTTCTGAAGCAATTTGAGAAAATGCTTTCTAAAAACTTCTTCAAACACTTTCGGAAAATTTTTCTAAACTCTTAAGGGCTTTTTTTTTTTTGCTTTCAGCCCTTTAGTTAAGAAATTACTTGATTTGAGTTTTTAAAATGATAATTTCATAGAAAGGAAGAATAAATCAATGCAAAAAAATAGACGATAATTTTATCAAACTCATAAATAAAAGATGAGCAAATATTTTGATGGTCGGTCAGACACAACAAGGCGAATAAATCGAAATAAAACAACAACAACAACAACAACAACAGCAAATAAAAACTACTGACGAACATTGAAAAAATCAATCACTAAAAGAAAATCATGTGAAAAACTAACAAAGACGCGTGAAGCCTCATCATCGGCTTGCAACCTGCTAACCCAGAAATTGTAGAAAAGAAGAACAAGACAAAGTATGTAGGTGAAAACAGAAGAAGAAGAAGGAGAAGAAGAAAAAGAGAAGAACGTTGAACGTTGCAACGCATTTTATTTCCTTGAAAAGGAACAATAACCGACTAACCGAGAAACGTATTAATTTCTTTACTCATTCATGGATTATTTTTTATATAAATACAAACACACAAACACACGCGCACACACACACACACACACACACACTCTTAGTTATCAACAAGTTCGTGAACAAATTTTTTTCTTATTTTATTTCTACCATAAAGTTGAAAAAAGAATAATTCTTTTTTTGCAGCAAAGAATATGATTTCTTTTTAGTTTTCACTTTCAAAATGAAAACTGAAACCGCAATCATCGAAACCGAAGCGCCCCACGCACTTGAATGGAAACTTGGAAAGAGTAAAGAAGGTATGAAGAAGGGATGAAGAAGGGATGGTTGTATGGATAAATGGGTGGGACGCTGGAGAATGATTTGAAAAGATGCCGGACACGACGATCGAATTTCGCGTATTGATCGATCGATCGATTTGCGCTGATTTCAAAGCGCAGCAGCGAAAGGTAGCAGCAGAGGAGAGAGGAAAGACAGAGAAGAAGAAGAAGAAGAAGATGAAGAAGAAAAAAAAGAAGAAGGCTACATTCTTATTTTATGAAATTAAGAAATAATGATCGTAAAGTGTTTATAATGAAATTAAATTGTTTAAATAAATCTCAATTAAATAAATTGAGAGAGTAAGCATGATAATGATGCTGCGAGAGAGCTGTTACAGTGGGCTTAACACACACACACACACATATGTATGCATTTCTAGTTTCGAGAATGCGCCATTTGCTCTCCTTTCTTTGCTCCAACTTAACGAGAGCCCAAAAAAGCCCACGAGAAGCCCATCGGGGCACGTAAAGGCAGTAAAAGACAAACAAATCTGAACCGAACTGAACTGAACTGAACTGAAGAAGAAGAAGAACTGATTCTAGTGTTTTTTAGTGTTTTTTTTTTAGGATTAAAATCAGTTTTAAGCATTAATTTTTAACATCTTCAACATTTTAATTACTGCGAATTAAATTTTCTGCAATTTATTATAATTTACTAAAATTCTCTTCTCTGTGAGAATTTCCGGGGGGAAAAAAATCCGAAAATCCCAAAAAAAGACCACAAATAAATACATTTTGCGCAAATAATTTCTCACATTAACTCAAAAGAGGCAAAAGAGATCACCAGAAGGCAGCACACAAAATCAAAACACAAAATGTACAAAGTCATGCGTTCTGCATTCTCATCATTCACCAAAACTATCGAATATCGAATATTGTCATTGTCGTCAGATTGTCAGGATTGTGACGATATCCTTCGCTGCTGATGATCATCCTGAGAAAGTATGATGATGATGATGATGCCTTTTTCAGGCCTTTCAACCTGTACAAAGTATTCACTGTATGCTGTTGCCCTTTGCAGGCTGCTGATGATGATCATCCACATCATTATTGTCATCATCATCATCACTTGTCACTTTCGAATATTTGCGAAACGGAAGCATACGAAAATGACAAAGAATGAGAAAATATTACAGCAGTCAGCGTTGAATGAATTCACACAAATCAAGTCGAAGGAGAATGGATGATTATGATGGGTCATGAAGGGGATGATGACGATGACGATGGTGATGATGATGTTGTTGCCTCCAACGAAAGGATACTGAAAGCCGTTCGAATTAATGTTTGTGAAGCCTTTCAGCATAATGTGAGCCGTCTGCGAATGCGTTGAGGTTTTCCTGTTTTTATTTCATGGGAAAAAGTGAAAGAAAATCCACGATTTGTAGAGAAAAAAAAATCAACTTGTTAAAGAAAGTGAAGGCAGGATCTTCTCACTGTGTGAGTGTGACCCTAAAAACAAAATTGTACCGAAGTGTATGTCTTTCAAACGATGCGTAAACACATTTCATGTAACGATATCTGTTCAGTTGTTGTGTTGAAATTGTGTGAAAATTCTACTCAACTGAAAACAACAACAAAAACAAAAAGAAAGCAAAGAATTTTGAGGTATTTTCAATAATTTTTAGGATTCTATTTATTCATACTTTTTCGTCCGGCCGTCCGTCTGTCCGTCCGTTCGTTGTTAAAGGATATTTTTTCACTTTTAAAATTTAAAGAACAAAATACCTTTCTTTTTGTGCTTGAGTGATAATGATAATGATAATATTGATGTCGATGCGGTTGCTGTTGCTGTTGCAGAAATTTTCTCATGATTACGCATACAATACAATGGCATAACATTGTACTTGTTGTGGTTCTCAAGGATCGTGAATCGTTCGGGATGTATTGTATTTGTAGCCTTGCTTTCATTGTTTTGCCATGAATCAATCAATCACTCTTTCGGATTAACGATGAGATAATGCTGTCAATCTCTTTTAACCAGGCGTACTTTCTTTTAAACTGTTTTAAGGCCGGACAAGTGAACTTCTTAGCCACTTCTAGAACAGCACTTTTCACCTTTCAAACGTCACCAAATCATCAATTCCGTTCATAATACGATATCTTTGTTATATTCAACGCTTTGGGTCCACTTGATTCTGGTCTGGTGTAAGTTTGTCATTCGGTAGCTAAAACTAAATCTAAATGTGAAAACATAACTTGAAGACTAAATTAAACCTCAAAGCTCAAATTAAACTTCAAAGCTCAAATTAAACTTCAAACCTCAAATTAAACCTCAAAGCTCAAAATAAACCTCAAACCTTAAATTAAACTTCAAACCTCAAATTAAACCTTAAACCTCAAATTAAACCTCAAAGCTCTAATAAAACCTCAAAGCTCAAATTAAACCTCAAAGCTCAAATAAAACCTCAAAGCTCAAATTAAACCTCAAAGCTCAAATAAAACCTCAAAGCTCAACTAAAACCTTAAACCTAAAATTAAACCTCATAGCTTAAATTAAACCTCAAACCTCAAATTAAACCTCAAAGCCCACCCAAATTAAACCTCAAAGCACAAATTAAACCTCAAAGCTCAAATTAAACCTCTTGCCTCAAATTAAACCTCAAATTAAACCTCAAAGCTCAAATTAAACCTCAAAGCTCAGATTACACCTCAAAGCTCCAATTAAATCCAAACCTCAAATTAAAGCTCAAACGTCAAATTAAACCTCAAAGCTCAAATTAAACCTCAAAGCTCAAGGCTAAATTAAATCCTGCTAAAACTGAAGCGCCAGCTTAAATCTAAGCTTAAATCTGACGCTTTAACGTAAGCTCAAACGTGATATAAACAAATTTCTATAAACCAAAAGGTTTTCTGTAAAAATAAATTCTTTTTTTATATCTACAAAAAAGTCTCTTTTGCCTTCACATCTTTTGTGAATGCAATGAAATTCTTATTATGCATACTTGTGCTGGCATATGCGCACCTCAAGCTAAGGTCAAAGGTTAGGAAATTGTCTTGAGTAGCGCTATTTGTATTTTTAGTGCCGATGAGAGGTACGTAATGAGCCGTCTAAAAACGTCTAAAGACTGAAGAAGATTTGAACTTTTTTGACATCGAAAATTACCAAAATAAATGCAACGGAAAATCTGAAAATATTGTTGTTGTTGTTGTTGTTTTTTTTGGTAAAATTTCTTTAAAAAAAAAAGGGAGAAAGATCGAGTGACACGAGTCGCCGACGTGGTGTGATGGTACAACGCTTTTGTCAACCAAAAGATGATAATTTTTATTTAAACCTAGTAAAAATGCAGTGATATTCAGTTGTTGTTGTTGTTGTTGTTGTTGTTGTTATTGTTGTTATTGCTGTTGTTGTTGTTTTATGTTTTATTCTTGTCAACTCTGCATCATTAAACAGTTCAAAAAAAACGGAGGGAGAAAAACGGACTCCCCGTTTTTTCTTCTCCGATACAGAGATAGAGCGCGATTGACAGCGAGTGCGGGTGTTGGCAGCAAGGGCGGTGGTGTGTGTGTGTGTGATAAATTATGCCAATGTGTTGAATGAGCATCGCAGGATGCCAGGTGCTGCTGTCAAAGCTGGCAGCGGATAAACATTACAGCAAATAAATCAACAAATGAGCAGTAAAAAAAACACCGAAAAACAAGAAATGTCACTACACATTCCGTAGTGACACCGCTAGAGTCACAAAAAAGGAAATGCTCAGCAGAAGCAGAAGCAGCAGCGGTACCACCAGCAGCAGCATCACTCAAGTGAAGTCCTTTCCTTTCCTTTCCTTTCCTTTCAATCGTACTGATTTAATTTTTTCTTCCCTTTTTTTTTCATTCTGATGACGTCTGATGTTGAGCATTTCACATACAAAAAACACCTGTTTTTTTTTTTAAACTCGCGAATGCGGATGTTTTTATTGTTTTAATAACGAAAAAATGTTCCTTTAGTTTTTCTTTTTTTTCGTTAAGAAAATGCCATGAAGTCCATCAAGAGTAAACATTATCATGCGTAATGTGTTCTGGAGTTATCGTGTTACCACCTTTCCACTTTTTCATATGACAGCATTTTGAGGTACAAAAAAAAAAAAAAAAAAAAAAAAAAAAAATCAAAATCAAAATGTCACTAAAAACGTCACTCCAAATGTCATGCGCTTGTCTTAAAAAAACATACATACTTAGTGTGCATCCATAGAAAACAGGAACAAACGTTAGTAAAACGCAAACAAGTGTTGTTTTAGTTATCGTCCTTCCGAACCGGGATGAGCCATCCTGTGCGCCATTGTGCGTTATAGAAAACAAATCCTGGTCATTTCCGAATTCTTCCCGCAGCTTTCTGGAATTCACTTCTCGAAGGATTTTGTATGTTCAAAAAATCATAAAATCTTTAATAAAATCATGTTTAATTTTTTGGGGAACGACTTTTTGTTTTTTGCGGTTCCCTCAAAAGTCAGTTCTGTTTGGATATGGTTTAACTAAGGCTTGATAATTAATATCCTTTTGGAAGTTGCCATTTTTTCCATTTCTTTTGGGTTTAAGAGCGGGAAAAATGTCATAAAATCTGCTAAGTAGAGAAATATTTTTCATGAAAAATGTATTGAAAAATGTATTAAATGCGAAAGAAGTAAAGAGACCGACACTAACTACGATAATAAAACCAAATCTTAAGAAAATCTAGAAAATCAAGTAAAAATAAAACTGCATCGACACTTTTTTCTTTTTGATTAAGGGCTTCCTTACTTCCTTCTCTTTTTATTTTATGACTTTATAAGTGCGGAGTCACTCTTAAAACGCTCCTTCTCCATAAAACTCACCCCAAAGAAAAAACAACAAAAAATCAAATTTTGGATGGAAAATTTTTGTGACATTTGAGCTGAAATCCTTTAATACCACTAATAATAAAAAAGCCGAACCCCGAAACAAAGAGAATCCTTAATGATGCGTTAGAAACACGTCGTCAGTCGCAAACAGGAACCACACTTATTTGTTGGAGCCGACGGTGAGAATATTGTTGTTGTGTTGTTCTGGTGCTACTGCACCATTTGGCGTGTCGTCATAAAGAGGACCTCATAAAAAGAACACAATGCCAACAAAAAATGAAATGACTTTTGCTAAACGATAGTCTATCAGGATCAGTCTAAGCATCCTTGGAGAAGAAGGATGCACAATGAGTTTGTTTAGTTTTGTGTCCTGGCAGAGATATTAAAACCCAAAAACAACAACAACAAAAACAACAACAACAACAGCAGCAGCAGCACCCATTGGTGAGCATAACTAAATCTTGAAGCTTCATTTTGACGCCCGGCATAAACACAAAATGTGACAATGTCGTCACAAAATGGAAATATCTTTGATAAGTTGATGGCTTATCTGAGTCTTCTTCTTCTTCTTCTTCTTCTTCTTCTTTCTCTTCCTCCACCTCCTCCCCCTCTTTCTATGCATGTGTTTTATAACAAGAACAAAAACGCTATCATCACGTCGTTGTTCTTGTTCTCGTTCTTGTTATGCTTGCGTTTACTAGTTCATGTCTTTGAGGAAACATTAACGAATCATGTATGAAATATTTCAAATTCGTGCCAGCGAATTGACCACATTGACCACATTTTGACGCACAAACCGTTGTTGTTAATTTCAAACAAAAGTCCTGATTGTTTGTCCTTCTTCTTCGAAGACACACAAAGCCAGAGACAGACTGACTCTGATGGAGAGAAAGAATTGTCTTTGATGAGCGTTAAGAGAAAGATGAGCGTTGTAATGAACACAGTAAAATTTTTTTTTTTTTTCCAAAGTACAATTTTTTTTTACTCTGAAAAAAAAAAACGAATTTTTACTCTTGTATTTTTACTTTCAATTTTTACTGTAATATTTGCAAAAAATCGGAAACACTTGATCTGATTCTAATATTATCGATACCGATTCACACCGATTTGGAACAGCAAAAATATACGGCGTCACACTGTAGGATAAGGGTGGACTCATACACCGAAAACATCCATCCATCCATCCATCCATCCGTACCTTCATAAAACCGAAGGCGAAGACATATGAAAGATGGTGATGCCCAGACATTAAGATTAAGAGTTCGCAAGAGCGAACTGAAGTTGATTGCTTTTTTAATGTGACACTTTACGTTATGCAGGCTGCACCGCCGCTGTCGATGTTCACGTCGTTGACCGGATGCCAATTTTTCGACAAAGACAAAACATTTTAAGTGTAACACTTAAAAAGTAACCCGCGCAAGGTCCTCACTTCACTTGATGGCGTGTCCTTTATTCTTTTTCTAAACGCAGCTACCACGAGTATTATTGCATAAAGTAAGTATTATTTTTTATGTAATTTGTCCTTTTGTATTCTCTCCTCTTTCTTAGTTTTTCCCTCAGATTTAGCAGATTCTCGAAGAGTTTTTGGTTTTCTTGAGAGTAAATTTCTCATCGTTTTCAAGCGGTTTTTTTCGCCTTTTAAAGTCCGCTTCAGATTGACAATTCAATTGATAATACAAAAAATTGACACTACAAAAAATTGACAATATTTTCCACGTGGGCTAAATCCATTTTACGAGCTTCAAGCTCAGCTTTCCGCTATTTTTGAGCTAAATAAAACGGAAAAGAGAGTCTAAATTTCACCAATAAACGAGTTAAAGTGGGACGATTTTGGTACGAGAAACCGTCGTATCTCGAATGCTGTCTTGGTATTCGAGATGAGACCGAGATTCTCGTCGCTCACTGAACTTTCTCCTCTCGTACTAGTAGCGTCTGATCTATAGTCGTAGTAACCTTTCGTCTTAAAATGTGTTTTCTTAGAGTTTATTTGCAAAATTTGCAAAACCTAAAAAGAGAAAAATTTAGGTACATTGCAAATTTTATAATCTTTAAAAGAATGTAATATTTAATTTTCTATTTCTCACGTTATTTTAAATTATTTCTCCAATTTTTGCAACAAAATTCAAGGATTCATGGTTACTGCATGAAATGCGATACGTTTAATACTTTCTGATTTTTGTTCTATTGCTTTATCCTTCGACTACGAAACTACCGGCAATCAATTGTCTCTAACCAATTTCATTTTTGTTGATTGTACTTTTGGTAACAAAACCCAAAAGACTATCAAAATACTATCCCAAAATACTATCAAGTGTACCCAAAGAATATACAAAAGCATTTTATGTGATGATTTTTATGATGATTTTTATCTTGAAGGAAATTTCAATAAATGTACTTTTATTTAACTCAATCAAACATTTGACATTTTAGCTCTTTTTGTGTCAGTCTTGACGGCACTGAAGGGCGATGATCGTCGCTAGGGCGCTGCGATTTGTTTCTGTACGAGAAAGGTAAGCTACAAATGTTTATATCAGATGGTTCGAAGCAACCTGCTTTACTTTAGCGAAGATTTTTCATCAGGATCGGAAGATAGGAAGAAAGAAAAAAATAAAGAGCGATATAGAGAAATTGCTCTAAAAAAGAGAGCAATCTGAGCACTTGTCATAGATAAATGATCTATTTCTCATAGAAACAAATCAACGAGTAGAAAGAAGAGTGCACTCAAGCATAGAAATTATAAGAAATTTGAGGCCTTTTTTGAATCTCTTTCATTCTTAAAGATTTCAAAAGACGGCCTTGGTTTTTTTTTGGTTTGGTTTTTGGCAAAATTCGAAATAACTTTGACATTTTTTACACAATTTTAAAGAGTATTGTATAAGAGTATTGTAAAGAGAACAATAAGTATAAGTATTGTATGTATATAAGACGAGTATATTCTTAAATTTTCACAATATATTGACGTAATGGTATACATATATCAGTTTTCCAAAAGGATGCGCACATTTCTAATAATTTTCGAGTGTATAAATTCGTTATAAATTCTTGTTATAAATTCGTGTCTCTATGAATTCACAAATTAACCCAGAAAGGCCAGCCGTAATCAGGCTCAATCTGCTTTCGAAACACTGCAAAAACGACATTTTTCCAAAAAATATTTTTAATAAATAATAACAATTTTTAATAAATAATTTGTATTTTTTAATAATTATTAATTTAATAATTAATAAATAATTTATAAAAATACTTTTAAGGATTTCTTAAATTGTACGAAAATGAGCTTAAATTTCATACGACTATCGCTGATGTTTGAGGTTAAATAAGATTTCATCATTTTATAGAATCATTTAGAAGCATTTCTATAGCATTTTATAGAAATTTTTTTTTAAGAAAATTTTAAAATAATACAAAAAGAAATTATTGTTAATTTTCTTCCTTTTTCGTATGTCTTCGAAACTCCTTTGAGTTGAGCTGAGCTGCTTTTACTTGCATCATTTTTTTTCTGGACATTTTGAGGTTAAAAATCCATAGATAATCATGTTTAATGCAACGCAATTAGGTACGAGATTGAGAAAATAAATACAACAACTTCGTGATCCTCGTAATCCTAAACATTTTGAAAAGAAACAGATCTTTTTTAATGAAAATGTAGAATGACGCGCCTCAAGAATGCAACAATGTTCAATGTTGCGCAAAAAAAAGAAGGATTTTAAATCCTTCAAGAGTGAAGGTAACGCAAACAACAACGACAACAACAGGCTAATAAAGGATATATTGTACGAGGATAACGAAGGTTGATTGAAGTCCAAACGAAGCCCGACTGGAGGCCGATTGAAGACTATTTAAAGGCCGATTGAAGACTATTTAAAGGCTATTTAAAGGCTATATTTAAAGGCTATTTGAAGGCTATTGAAGTGTATTGAAGAGACATATTGAAGAACCATATTGAAGAGTATAGAAGTTAGATTGAAGAGTATTAAAAACGACATATTGAAGATGAATGAACCAACCTATTGAAGGCTACTGCAGAAGACCATGATGCTACAGCATTGAAGGCTATTGAAGTCTAACGAAGAGTAACAAAGCATGGATGAATACTTAAGTATTATTCGGTTACTTTGTTAAAACCGATCGACATTTTGCCAACAAAGTTGTATCTTCAAAGGATACGAAGATGAATTATACAATTCATTAAGAATCTAGCCAGAATTTAGTAGACGGCATGATGATGCTGATGATGATGATGATGAGAATCCAAGTATGATACAACTGAATCAAAAATTAAAAAAAAAAAAAATGCTCTTTCTTGAAAAAAAAAAAACCGAAAAAGCAGCTAAATCTTGAGAATGATCGTAAGGAATTTAATACGAATTTCCGTCCGGCATCCATCGCCGTCAGACTCAGCGAAACCAATCAACCGCTGAAATACGACACTTGGGCGACAGCGACACGACTACCCAACAGTACCCAACAAACAGTAGTAGTATCGACAACAACAACCCAACAAAAATGCACCAGAAAAAAAAACACCAAAAAATAGAAAACACAAAAGATAGAGAACAAAAATACCCGCCGAGAAAAAGTGAAAATACTCGTCGATAGTGGAAAAAAAGGGAAAATAAATGAAAGTGAAAGCATGCATGGAAAACCATCAAACCATTTCCGGTGCTTCTGTCTGTGTGTGTGTGTGTGTGTGTGTGTGTGTTTGGTATGCACGCGTAATGACGCAGACGGCGCGCCATAGGAAGCATTTTCACCTTTTTCTTTTGCTTCTTCTTCTTCGCCAACTCCATTCATTGGCTTTTGTTGTAGGTTCGTGAAAGGAGAACCGGCCACAGCAACAACAACAGCCACGAACAAAAATTAGATCAACAAAATTTGATATGCGGTTTTGATATGTGATCACAAACACACACACACACACATACACACACATACACACACATACACACGCAGACTCAATGCAGGACACGCCCTTACCGCTCACAGAAAAGGACAGAAGTGCATAAATGCCAGCATAAAAGTGAAAATCCTTCCAAATCAACCACAAAAAAAAAAAAAAAAAAAAAAAAAAGAGGAAATCGCATCACATGAAAAATTCAAATTTCTTAACCACAAGGCACCCCACCACGGGGTAGGTACCAAGGGGTACCTCTCTCCCTGCCTTTCAGGTAGAGCCGTCGCATCGTCTGATTTGAAAGCGAAAGTGAAATTTCCGGGGCCATCGAAAGTAAACTACATATAGCGGAAATTAATGATTAGTTATCAAATTGCAAAAAAAAAAACCTAAACGTTAATAATAATAATAGCAATAAAAGCAGCAGATTGTCAGCGTATCGAGAAAATACACAAAACTAACACGATTGACGAAAAAAAAACACCCTTTTATTACCTAAAAACTACTCTTTTATAATTATTATATTCTTTTAGCTCACTTTTCTTCACTCACTATTCTTTTAAACTCACTCGATTATACTACATAATACTCATTACTATCTCACACCAGCTCACTCAAGCTCGAACTAACTCACTCACTTATACACCGAGTGTTTTTGTGACAATTTTGCAAAAATTTCATTTTATTTTATATTCTTTATTGAATACTTAGCGCGAAACATCTTTTATAATTATTATTTTCTTTAAGCTCACTCTTCTTTACTCACTATTCTTCTAAGCTCACTCGATTATTCTACAGAACACTCATTACTATCTCACTCAAGATCGAACTAACTCACTCACTTATACACCGAGTGTTTTTGTGACAATTTTGCAAAAATTTCATTTTATTTTATATTCTTTATTGAATACTTAGCGCGAAACATCTTTTATAATTATTATTTTCTTTAAGCTGGATTACAATTGATAACCATTGTAATTGACTAAAAAAATCAAATATTACTCAAACAATTAACACTTATTTAATACTTATTTGATATTTATTTGCTTCCTTGACTATTTGGCCATTTAATACTTATAATACTTACATATTTGTTATAATATTTATACCTATAATACTTATATTAATACTTACTGCATTTGGTAAGATTTTGAGTGGCTCAATTAGTCAAAATCGTAATTACAGTATTTAACTGACTAAGTAGTAAATTAATTAATATTTCGTGAACATTTAATACAAACCACTCTACAAGTAAAGTAGATCCGCTCAAGTGAATGCACTCATTCACTCTCTGAAGAAGTGGCACATTCTTACAAGCTCTTACTCATACTCTGAATAATTTACTCACTCATTAATTTACCTAATTAGCCATTTCAGACTTGTTCAACTATTGCCTCAATGAATCGCTTCTATATCGGATTGATCTTCTGATCCGTCGCCGAGACATTCGATATGCCGGCTCTCAGATTTTATAATGGACTCGTAGCCCGTATTTTTGCTATGCTTTGTTAGTTTTTCTTTATACAAAACTAGAAACAGGAAATAAATATATTCCGGTAATATTAATTTGTTGTTTGTTTATCAAGTACATACTCATTAGAGATTCATACTCATACGATCGATACTTAAGTCACAAATTTATGATGTGTTTTGTTATTAATCGTTCAAATTCTTTATGGTTATGGTTCACCGACATCAGAGTCTATGACCTATGTTGTATAATACATGCTAATAATAATAAAAATGAAGGCGTGTACATTTTCTTTATACTATATTGTAATTAATTTTTTATGCTTTTCATTTTGTTGGGAACATTTTTGTTGTGTTAAATTCATAGAACAAATGAATGGACAGCGGAGCAGGCGCACAAATTGATGCTGGTTCATTGATGTCAGTTTATTTACTGTCATTGTCATTGTCATTGTTATTGTCATTGATGGGCTATGATGACTCCTGCTATTTAAAATCGATTTTAATTGGATTAACGAATATTCAAAGTACCCAAAAAAAAAACCATCACAAGACAAAAAATATCGCATGGTACGAGTACATATAATAATTACTGGAATTATTTGATAATGCTGAGTGAAATGAAAAAGAAAAATCTGCTCCATTCCGAAGAAAAGAAGTAGCCGTAACTCGATTATAATAACGATTATTACAAAAAGAGGCAATATTTATGGATTGAAGGCATTGATTGAAAATGAATATCATGACTTAAATTTTGTTAGAGGTTCCAAAAAAAAAAAAAACTCTAAAGACTTTAAATGGATTTAAAATGTATGAAAATTGCATACAATTGACCATCATGATCTCCTTGATCCACTTTAAATCCATTAAAAGCCCTCTGATTTTTCTCAGTTAAAATCATCATCAGTTAAAATTGTCAAATAGCAAGCAATATTTCGATGAAATATCACGAAGATGCTATTTTCTTAGAATGTGGAAAAAGATCGTTACCTTTTCTTTCTTATAGCTCGATAACGCAATCATTCGGAAAATGGCTTTTGATCCTGCCTTTTTGGAGATTTTTCTGGAATTTATCAATCCATAAACACCTCATTTTTATCATTACAATTATCATTATTATCTAATACGAAAGGCAATAAACACGCAAGTTTTAATACTTTGACAAAAGATCAAAGTGTGACTATTGTTGTTACCGACTTCTATCAATGTAAAAAAAGGCACCAGAAGGCTACGATTTTCTTTATACCAAATGGGAAATCATCTATCTCATTTCATGTCAAATAATGCAAAAAAAAAAGTCTGAGAATTTTGAAAATTAATGCTACGACATGCATGTTAATTCGCATGCAACATGATCGACTGCGACATGATCGACGAAGAATTCATTGTAACTAACGCTTAGATGAAATGATAAAGGATAAAAAGGCTCTCGTTTCGGCTACTGCGATACAAAACAGATCCAAAATTACCATAAATCGTTCAATCTTTCAACCGACGCGTCGCCACGATCTAGCTGTCAACCGTTGTGTATAGTATGCGTCTCGTTTGCAATCTCTTTCATGAGACATTTTTGCATTGTGTATGATTTGACAGTGTCAATGCTGGTTTTTCGATTTTAAGATTTACGTGATTTTGTTGTGATTTTAAAATTATTACGTCAATGTCTCCTCCTGTTCCCCTTCCCCCCACACACACTTCCTCTCCCTGGGCAACCCTCTTTGATAATCTCTTGACAAGGTGTTTATTTCGTGGGCTTCTGCTGGATCCTTCGATCTAACTCGTGGTTAGTCGCTGAGCTATAAAATTATCAAATCATTTCAATTTTTTTGTTGTTTTATGGTTTAGATTCCTGATTATCCTGTCGCCTACTCTTAAGGCACGTAAACTACAAGACCTTATAAGCCGCACCGCCGCCACTAATTGTCATTAACGCCGCAGGTGTTGAGTTTTTAAAACAATGACAAAAAGTGTCGAGATGAGAAAAACTGACCTTTATGTCATTGATATCAAAATGCAAAGGATATTTCGGGTTTTTTAAAGGGAAAGAAAAAGAAGCAAAAGAAGAGAAGTTTGTAGGTTGAGAGAAGTAGAAGGAGGTATGGAGATGCTTTTATAGTGAAATAGACGTTTTTATGGTGTTTTTAGTGTCAAGCAGTGTCACGATACACATTTCTGTGACAAAACAAGAGTTCTTTAAGAAGCAAATGTCTATTATGCCACACAACCATATAACCATACTATATACTCAACAAACAATACTCAAAACGATATACTAAATACTCAGTACATAATACTCAATACTTATAAGTCAAAAGTCTATACTCAATACTCACTACTCAATGCTTAATACTCCGTACTCATTAATCAATCCTCTATATTTAATACTGATTACTCCATACTTAATACCCAATACTCAATACTCAATAGATACTACTCAATACGCCACACTCAATACTTATATTCAGTACTAAATACTCAATACCAAATACCCAATACTCAATGCTCAGTACATTATACTCAATAGTCCTAAGTGAATAGTCAATACTCAATACTGACTACTCACTATTTATTGCTAAATACTTATTACTCAATCCTCTATACTCAATACTCAATAAATAGTACTTAATACTCAACATTCAATACTCATATTCAGTACTCAATACTCAATACCAAATACGCAACACTCAATAATCAGTACCTTACTCGTATACTTAACACTCCTAAGTCAAAAGTCAATACTCAATACTGACAACTCAATACTTAATACCCAATACTCAATACAAGAAGCCAATACTCAACACCAATGCCTCATTTGCAGTACTCAATACTCAATACCAAATACGCAATACCAAATATTCAATACCAAATACGCAATACTCAATACTCAGTACATCATACCCAATACTCATAAGTCAATAGTTAATACTCAATACTCATTACTCAATCCTCTATACACCATACTCACTACTGACTACTCAATACTTAATACCCAATACCCAATACTCAATACATAGTACTCAATGCAAAACACTCAATGCTCCATATTCAGTACTCAATACCAAATACGCAATACTCAACGCTCTACCTCTTCTCGTATAATGATTTGTTAACTTTTGTCACTTTCTAAGACCTTGTATAACTTTTTGTCACCTGTTATGTATAGATATTAAAAAGTACTATAGTATGGAAAGATGTCACCAAGTAGTCTTCAATTAAATTGAAACCGTAACATAGCAAATAACCGATATAACCTAATGATGTGCGACTATTCGGAGTCTTTTTAAAAAAAGTGTATAAATGATTGATGAATGAAGGATGACAAAAAAAAAACAATGACAAAAAAACACTTTTTTAAAATTCCGCTTATGAATAAAATAAATACATTCCAACAACAACAACAAAGGAAAATTGCAAAATGCTTATTTATATACCGGTTTTTCTAAAAATCGAAACTGAAAACGAAATAAAGAAAATCTCTTGGGTGGCGAGTATTGAAGTAAGAGTCTTGTTTGTTTTTTTTTAAACGCAGGTTTCAAAGGCACTATTCGCGTATTTGGAGACATCATAAACCAAACCAAAAAAGTGACTTCAAACGGCAGCTGTTTTGGGGCACACTTTGAAGTGGCAAAGTGGCAGAGTGTGCTACGATGCACACGACTCATACTCGTACCGTAGAAGATTCGCTATTGTTAAGATTTAGTTACGTGCGAGTATGAGCTGCGAGTACCTTCGCACTACGAGTGTAGTCTTAATAAGAAGTATAGAAGTCGAAAGGTGTATTAGCGTGTAGAGAGCCCAGACGGTTACTTGAATGGTTACGATTGTAATAAATCAAGTGGGTTACTCTGGCCAACGGCACACAACTCAGCAGACAAAAAGAGGACATTCTTTAAGGACTCTCTCTCGACAAATGCGTCAGAGTGTTCAGAACAATGCAAGGTTATTCATAAATACCAAGAAGAAGAAGAACAAGAAAATGACAAAAAGAATTAGAAGAATGTTGAAAGTCGTAAGAAAGTCAAAGAGTCGAATATGGATGATTAATTAATCATCTACTGATCCTTCCTTCCTTCCTTCTCGATTCATTCAATAACTCTAGAAAAAACAACTTTTTCTCTTAAACCGGCATAAAGGATTTGGATTCAAGGATTTCGTACGCTAAGGTTTTGTGTGTTTAGCAACAAGCGTTAAAAATTAAAATTATTCACGCTTGTTGACACTTTTGCGACTTATTAATTTTAACCGCAAACAAAAAAAAAACAGGAAAAAAAAGCTAAAAAAAAATTATAACATAAAAAAAATTTTTTTAATTTTAAAATTTTAAATTTAAAATTTTCAAAAATTTTGAAAAAAAATTTTAATGCTTTTTTATTTAAAGCAATTCTTCGATTTAAATTTTGTTTTCAAGTAAAAATTGTTTATAATAAAAAATTAATTTTTGAAAATATAATATAAAAATTATATAAAAATAATATTTTAATATTGTAAAGTTTTAGATGTTTTTTATTTATTTATTGTTTTTGTGCCTTTTTAAAAATTTTTGGAATATTTATATTAAAGAAAAGTTTTTAAAATAATACAAATTTAAAATGCTAAAGTATTAAATTTTTTTTTGCCGTCATAAAAGTTTATGTATACATATTTCTATTAATCAAATTTATTAAATGAAAAATTTTAAAAATTAATAAAATTTGTAATATTTATTAATCCCTTTTAATCCAATTTCAAATAACAGTTTTTTAAAATTCGATATTATTTCAAATTATTTAAAATAAAAAAAATACAGCGTTTTATTAGTGATGTTTTATGCATTAAAACTGTGAAATTTTGGGTTTGAATAAAAGTGCTTTTAAAATAAAAAGCTAAAATTTTCAATATGGCGGTTTCCATAAAGCGGTTTTGCTTCGGTTTTGCGCAAAACTTTTTACAGCCTCGAATCATTCTAAAACCAAAACAACTCCATTGAAATTGTTGTTGTAAGTTTAGTGCAAAACCAAAATAATTTCAAAATGGTTTTAATAGTTTTCAACCCTGTTTCGAAGTTCGAAATACTAGACGCCATAACTAGCCTTGTCTCTTTCTATAGTTAATATGGTAGAAAGAAAGAAATATTGTATACAAAAATATTCTATGCAAAAAAATCAAACAAACAAAAAAAAAAGATTGATTTTGCTTATAACAACAACAACAAAACCAAAATTAAAACTAGGTTTGTATGGAAATACTTGACACTTGATCGATATTCGCAAAAGCCTAAACCACAACCTTTTAATAAAAGGTTACCAAAAAAAATATCAATTTTAAAATTTATGATATATGTATTCGGTTTTTTTTTTGGTTTTAAATACTCAAAATTTTTTATGAATTTTCATATTTTCTTATACTATTTCTTTATATAAATTTTTTTGTATATGTAATTTTTCTAAGTAAACTTTATTGAGTTTTAAAAAAATTCAACATAGAATTGGCAACTCTTGCCCAAATGTCATGTCATGTTATCTTAATTATCTGACATTTGTGCACTTTTGTATTTTGCTTTTTTTTTGGTATTTTTTTCCCTCTTGCCATTTTTTTTTAAACTATTGCAAAATATTGGTCTTAGTTTTAAGAGTTTGTTAAAGCAATTGTCACTTTTTTTGACAATTAGCGCTGTCAACGTTCAATCAATGCAATTAAAGTACAATACAACTGTCTAACGACATTTTTACGCGCCAAAAAAAGTTCAAAACTATTGAAAATAGATTTCAGGGAAAAAAAACATACATATAAGAATCGGTGACAATTTTGTTTAGTTCTTGTTGACAGTAGCGCTGGCTTTAATATCGTGCAAACCTACTCAACCTTAACCAACACTAAAATTCCGGTAAATTGATATTTCTTCCTTACTTTATCGCATTAACGAGTACTCGTATATACTTGTTTTTGAGAGCGCTGTTGTTGTTGTTGCTTGTTTTTGTTCGTTACCATCAACATTCTTGTCAAAGTCAAAATCGAGTTTTTAATTATCGTACTTTTTTTCCGCCTGTTTCGCATGGATCCTTGTTAATCCTGTCTGTGTGCATGTGTGTTGTCACGCTGCGCTGTGAATTTGTGTGGTTTCTTTAACGAAATAAATCGTTATTTGTCTCAAGCAACAACAACTACGCTAACTTCAATAGATACCGACTAATTGGATCATTCATTGCTTTAATGACACTTGAAGGACACCGTGTCATGTCAGCATGACGTGTTGACATGGTAACGGGGCGGTAGGGGCAGGGGTGAGGTGAGATGAGGTGAGAGAATTTCTGGCGCTTTTAAATTTCAAAACTAGAACTGCGAAATCCTAACGCTTTTCAGAAGGTGCGGCTTTAGAAGTTCGAACGAAGAAATGGATATTTTTCTTTTAAGGATTATAATACGAGTATTTTCAGTAGCTTCCATTTTAAGGCGCGCGTGTGAAATTTTCTTTTTAAAATAAATAAATATTCCTTTACCATACCTTTACTTCTTCCGCAAAGATTTCTAGAGTTTTTGTGGCCTTTTAAAAGTAAGATTTGCAAAAATCCAAAAAAATTCTGCAGAATTTTAATTACTTTTATAGTTTTACCCTGAAATTAGTAGAAACATTGTTGCACTCAATTTAATTGCGTTATCTTTTCTGGTTGTCGCTGTATTTTATTGTTGTTGCTGTTGTCGCTGTGGCTGCAGTGTTTGTTATTTTACTCTTAGAAATTTTTTGTTAGGAAAAAACTCTGCATTATCTCTACATATTTTGTATAAAGATAATTCGGCAGCCCCAAAATTCATTAATGACAGATCGTGCATGAATCAGCGAAGAAGCGAAAACTCGTTCGAATGACACTGCTTTTGAAAGCGGTGACGTATATAAATTTGGTTTTTTGTTGGGAGAAGGGGATAAAAAAAAAAAATTTAAAAAAAAAAAAAAAAAAAAAAACAAAAAAAAAATAAATTACAAAAAAAAAATTTTTTTTTTTTATAAAAAAAAAGTAAAATTTTTTTGGGCTGTTTCCAAAATCATTTCAATTTGAATATATAGGAAATATATAGTTTCAAAAGGAACAAGAAAGCGACAACGGTTTTTTGAAAACAGCTTTCAAAGAACACTAATTTTTACACCGTCTCTTTTCAGGCAGTAGAAAAATATGAAACGTGTTAATTGCAACAACCATCTTCTCTACGGTTGGCCTTTAATCGGCTCTTCATCGGCCTTTAATCGGTTATGAAAACATCCTTATTGATCTGTCTCTTGAATCGTTGACGCCTATTTTTGTCTTTAATTCATGCACGAACGGCGAACATGCATGATTCGTGTATGTTTCCTTAAAGACATGAACTGCGCCGCAGCATTTTCGTCTGCATTCGTAGCGACATCTTCTAATGTCTTCCATCAAGCGGCGACGTTTGATTCCAAAGTTCAATTGATTATGTTTATGCTGTCGTCGCTGTTGTTGTTGTTGTTGTTGTTACTGTTGTTTTTCTTATGACTTGTTATGTTCGAAACCAATGATGATGATCATGATGAAACCTTTGCAAGATCAAGGACTTATATTGTTTATCAAACAGTCGGCCACTGCACTGCACAGACAGTGTTAAAAAAAATTTGCATGTCATGATGATTTAGAAATGTGCATCATTATTATCATCATTATCGCCATCATAACCATAGCCATTTAGTCAACGAGTAGAATAAAAACAACTTTTGAAAATGCAAGCGAAATCGATCGTTTCAAAGTATCATCATCATTATCATCATCATCATCATCAACGCCATCATCCATGCCTTTAGTCAATCAGTAAAATGAAAACGAAAACAACAACAACAACAACAACAACAAAGAACATGACAATAACTTTCAACAATGCGAAAAGTTGCGAAAAATGTTATCGCTTAAGGTTAAGGCCAATGCCTCAAAACATCGTCTGATGGTTGTTGTTGTTGCTATTATACGTATTTTTATTAGTGTTGTTATGGCATTTGTTGTTCTGCTTGTTGTTGTGCTCTTCATTTTTTGTTAAAGAGTCAAATTTACTCGAGACGAAGCGATGCATGCACGCTCGATCAACGAAAGCGCGACGACGAGATTTTTTTGTTAAAGAACAGAAAGAAAAAAAAAAGAAAAACAACCAAAAACAAAAATACCAGAAGTTTTATTTTAAAAGTTTATATTTTAAAAAATTATATATATATTTATTTATTTTAAAAACAATGAGTTCTGAAATGAAAAAGACGAGAAACAATTGCATTTTGAACTAATTTTTATGGTCTTTTTTGTTTTTTTTTTCCATAACTTTATGTTTTTTTACCAATAATCATTTCTTTACTAATTTTCATGTTATTGTATATAACTTTTCAAAATTTGAAAAAATTTTCTTTATCTAAATCTAATGTAAAAAAGATTAAAGCTTCAGAAAGTTATTTTTTCTCATTAAATAATTCTAATTGTTGAAAAATTTTTGTTGTGTCATGTTGAGGCCTTTAACTTTGGAAATTTCTTATGGATTTTTTAAATTTAAAAAGACTTATTTTACTCTAAATATCAGCTTGAAAGAGCTTTAAAAATAATTTAAAATCCTTTCGGAAGAAGTGAAGTTATCAGCGCTAAATTAAAGCAATTTAAGCAAATTTTGAGCGCAATAAAGTATACCCAGAAAACTTTAAAATATTGTAGACCCACATAAAGTAGATCCAGAGACCAATGTCTCCCTCTCTCTCTCTCTTTAATAACTTTTAGACAAATTTTGGTGCACTCTATAACTTTTATTACAAAAACATATGTGTGTTAAAAATCGTTTCAAAACCAAGAAAAAGTTTTTAAACCAACAAAAATCCTTGGTCTGAAATCTATAAAATCCCAGCAAATAATATGAGTCTTTTTAAACTCACAGAAAAGATTCATACTACCGAGCAAATACGCTCTTTATGAACACATAAAAGAGTCAGAAATGAACATTTTTTGCTTCCTAGACGGCCCACAGAAAAGAGTCCTAAATAAAAGCCAGAAAATACTTATAAAATTGTGCGTTTTGGAAGTATGAAATTTCAATAAAAAATAATAATTTTTTATTCAACTCTTTTCTGAACCTTTTTCCTGATTCTTTTCTGAGCCTTTTATGATGATTTTCTGAGCCTTCTATGATGATTTTCTGAGCCTTTTAAGACTCTTTTCTAAACCTTTTATGATTCTTTTCTGAGCCTTTTATGACTATTTTCAGAGTCTTTTGAGACTCTTTTCTGAGCCTTTTGAGACTCTTTTCTGAGCCTTTTGGGACTCTTTTCTGAGCCTTTTGTGATTCTCTTCTAAGCTCACAATTTAAATCCTTCCAGACTCCAAAAATATTCATATTTATGTTGTTGTATGCCTTCTTAAATTATTTAAAATTTAAAATTAATTTAATAAAAATTGAAATATGTGTATTTTCTTTCCAACACACGAATTGTTAGAAAAGAGTCTCATTTCTAAGCCTTTTATGATTCTTTTCTGAGCCTTTTATGACTATTTTCAGAGTCTTTTGAGATTCTTTTCTGAGCCTTTTGAGACTCTTTTCTGAGCCTTTTGGGACTCTTTTCTGAGCCTTTTGTGATTCTCTTCTAAACTCACAATTTAAATCCTTCCAGACTCCAAAAATATTAATATTTATGTTGTTATATGCCTTCTTAAATTATTTAAAATTTAAAATTAATTTAATAAAAATTGAAATATGTGTATTTTCTTTCCAACACACGAATTGTTAAAAAAAGTTAATGATGATAATTATTTAACCCATAGCAGAGTTCATGAGTGGCTTGCGCGTTTCAAAGAGTATAGTGAGCCGCTGGAAGATGATGAACATGTTGGTTGAACCAAAACCAGTGATAACTCAAGATCACGAACAAAAAGAGTATGAAATTATCAAAAATGATAATTTTTCAATTGAAATAAATTTTTTTACTTTAAAAGCAAAGTTTGCAAAAAAAAAAAGTCAAGTAGACCCACAATATAGACATAAACATGAGTCATTTCGAAATCCTAAATTAGAGTGTATAGTTTTTCAATATTTTTATGAAAAGGCTCATATTTTTCTCATAAAAAATATGGTTTTCGGAGTCAAAATATTATGTGCCCCGTTGCGGTTCATAGAAAACAGTCTTTTCAGGGTCATAAGTTTAAACATTCATATTTGAATCATATAAGACTCTTTTCTGAGTCCCTTTTTGGAGCACACATATTTTCTTTCGAAAAAGAGAGTCTTTTTTGAACTCATAAATATGAACGCTGCTATAATTATTATTCTGGAATAAAATTTGAAAAGTATATACTTATAAATAAACTTATACTTTGCAAGATACAGCTATTCGGAGCGTTTCAGAGCAATAAAATGGAAAGTATCTCATTCATTCGTAGCCTTTAAAAAGACTCTGCAACTTCCGTTCAAGCCGTGGGTCATGGATAATGAATGGCCCGAGAAGTGTTTTTTTCCCAAAAGAGTCTTCTCCTGTAAAGGACTTACAGAATGACCCAAAGTGTAAGAATGATCCTTGCTTAAACTCTGGGAGCAATCGATCGATCAGTAACGCTAACGCTTGACATTTTATTAATCCTAATATCCTTAAAGGAGTACACCGAGTACTGGAGTACAATAAAGAATAGAAAAAAAGTAGCAAGAAAACAAAAAAAAAAGAAAAAAAAAGAAAAAGCAATGCAAAAGAAAAAAAAGTCTCAATTTCTTTATGCAGGAGGAAACACATGCCAAATGCGCACGATATAAACAATTTGATGATGCTACGAAGAGTATACTCGTCTATAACCTATCAAGAAGACAACAAAAGAAGAAATTAAATCTTTCCCTAAAAATGACCAGAAAAATTAGAAAATATTACACAATGCAAGGATTAAGTACACACAGAAAAATGAAAGCAGGAGAAGGAGGAGGAAGATCATGCCTTTCGAATACAAAAATGAAAAAAAAAATCGAAAAAAAGAAGAATCCAGAAAAATAAACGTGGGTGGATCAAAACAGGACATGCCAGTGTTTGTAACAGAGTTAACAAAAAAAAAAAAAACAACAACAACAGAAGTAGCATCAACACTTCCTATTGTTTAATATTGTATTATTTACAATTTTGACAGTTCTCTTTGCAGGATTTTCAAAAAAAGGAAATAAAAATGTTCCGAAAAAATACGAAAAATTATTTCGAAAACAGAAAAAAAAAATACAAATTGATATCAGAATAATAAGAAAAAGAAATACTTAATCTTTAATACAAAAACGAAATCGGAAAATAAACAATTAAGAGTTCCTTCCGTTTTTCCAAGTATTTCCAAAAAAAAAAGAAAAATCCTTACAATGAAAATAATTTATTTTTTTTGCTTCATTTTTAAAAAAAATTTAAGAAAAAGCAACAACTTTGAAGATTAATTATATACAACATAAAGCGATTTTGTGCACTGTCCTTAAATACTTCCTCTTTTATGAAAAAGTTAAAAAAAAAATTTGTAAAAAATAAAAAGAAAGCAAAAAAAGTGTGATTTTACAAAAAATTACGGACTTAAAAAATCTTAAATACCATCAAGTATTATCTTAATTATAACTAAACGGATAACTATATATCTTTTGACTTTTTGTACAATAGAAAATACCGGATTGTACCATCGCTAATGATGGTATTGTTTTAATTGTTATAAATTATTTTGAAAATTTGTTTTATCCAACAGAAATTTGCAAAGTCCTTCTTTTAGTTGACGCCGCTGTCTCTGTCTCTGTCTCTGGTTATAGAGAAACTTGATCGTCGTTTTTTCTAAAGAAGGCTTTAAAAGTTTCGTAAATACTTGCCAGAGTTTTCTCTTTTTTATTTCCAAAGTCTTTTAAGTGAATAGATATTCAGATAATTATTCAGATGATTATTGAAAGAACACAGAGCCAAAACACCGCATAAAATAGAAGAAAAACAAAGAGATTTTTCTATGCTTTGCATCCAAAAAAGAAGCTTTATTAAAACCATAGAAAAAAACTGATTAAAATTTAAAAAGACAGTCATATTAAAATACAAATTCAATGATAAAACCGTATTGTTTTCATAGAGACGATCTTATTAAAATACATATTTTATAAGAAAATTTTTTCCATAGTCTTATAAAAATAAAAATAATTATTAATGTTTTTTTATTTCATTTCATTCATCCAAATTTCTTGAAATTAATCATAATACTAACAAAATTTCATGGTTAAAGCGTAAAAAGTAATATGCTATTATTTGCTATTTGTTTGCAAAGCTATTTGCAAGGCTATATTTTGCTATTTGTTTACATTTGAGAAGCAAAGAACGTCAATCAAATAAACAACGCTAATGTAAAAAAATGAATACGAATTATAAATCTGAAGGAAACCTAAGAGCAAAAATATTACTATCAAAGTTCCGGCCAGACCGACGATATTGCATATACATATATAAAAAGTGTTTCTTATTAAAAGAAGTAAATAATAAGAATTTTTCATACTTTCATTCAGATTTATTGATTTCATGAGTTTTTGACGGGAAAAAAATATGAATTTCTTATAAAAATTACGAATTAATAAGATTAACTTCTTGTTTCAAGACAATAAGTTTTTCTTTATAAATTTCTTTATTTTTTTATATAATTTTCTTCGTAATTTTTCTCTGTGAATGTCGTTAATACTTGCATTAGGTTCGGTATTTATATCCAAGCTGTCATGTTTTTCAGCCATAACTGAAGAGATATCTCTTGTTAGCGATATTAAAGCATGTCTCTAAAGGTTATTAACAAATGGCTAACCCTTTATTTCGTTAGAATTAAGTACCACGCAGGTACAAGCGACAAACTAAACCCATTACTGACATGATAACTCTTTAACTCACTAAATCTCATACGATTTTTAATACCTAAAAATCGGCTTGTTTTCTGGGAAATACTAAGAGTTGATTAAACGATTAGATGGCATTTTTTAAGATTTAAAAGGATCAGGTATGTATAGTGGCACTAAATAATGGCTAAAAACTAAAAACATGTCCTTTCTAGATGAACGTAATTTCTTAATTAGTTTGCTTTTTAACTAATGAAGAAAAAGAGCGAACTATAATAACCCGATTTAGAATTATTTATGACTATATACTAAAGTAAAACAAAAGGGTGACTCCACCTCTTTGTCAGCATGATGCAGAATTTTTTTCATGATTTTAAATCCTTTCAACTCCTGAGTACAGACCTTCAAAATCAATAGTCTCCAAAAAAATAAATTCTAAAATTTTTTTTTGGAAAAATTAAAAAAAAAAAAAATTCAGTCAGGATTATTTACTTTTTCCTCGAAATTGCGTATAACTTAAAACAATTTGTTGATTTAATTTTTATTATTGTAGTTTCCTTTAAAAAACCCTCTCGACGCTCTGATAATATTTACATAAAATTAACACATGGTTAGCGATCGTAACAACAAGGTCATTGCTTTTAAACCATTTTCTGGAGCCTTGAGGTACATAAAAAAAGTACTGTTCTGGTACTCATAGAGTCCGTTTTATTTCTCGAAGTTTTTCTTTTTATTAGAAGTAATTTTTCCGATGAAAAAATTATTTTTGAACAAACAAAAAAGGTCTTTAAAAAAATGCAAAAATGTTGGCAAATATTCCCAGAATTGTTTTTATAACCTATTTTAATTATGAAGTCAAGATATATTACAGTAAAATTAGCTCAAAAAAGTCTCCTTGACTAAAAACTATTCGTTCTTAATCCGGATTATGCCCGAGTTTGCATCATAAAATTGTTGTTGTTGTTTTTTTTTTTTTTTTGTTTTTGTTACCCAAAATAAATACACCGCCTCCGAAAATTATCGAGAGCTTCAGTGTTTAGGGCAGTAGTAGGTTCAGGTAGAAAGAGCACCGGGTTATAGGGTCGATTTTATGACCTTGTTTGTCAACGATTTCGAAATTTTAGTTTCGTTGTTTTTTCTTAGTATACAAACTTATTTAAATATTTACCTTTTTCTGCAAGAGTCTTCCGCAATATTGCAGTAACTCACACTGTACCTTCTTTTTTACCCTGGTCTCGATCTTAATTGTCCGCTCTTTCTCTAGTCTTTCACTCTCTCACTGTCTCTTTCTTTCCGTAAAGAAAAGGTACGCTCTACTTCATTTTTTAGACCCATAATTGTTTAAAGTCAATATTTTTTTAAGTTTATTTGCTTTGTATTATTCTAGGGCTTGTTTTTTAACAGCTCGGTACTTCTGAGATTTAACTTTCTGAGGCATGACCTTCATGTACCATTCTAGTCCATACCATACCGACACCGTACCACATTATTATCATTATTTTTTGTAGTGTCGTTTTTTATCCTTAAAAATCATTTTTTATGACACTTTGTTTTTTTTATGATTCTTAAAAAAGGTTCGGCTTTTTTATGCTTTTGTATGAATTATTGTGGTTTTGTGTCGTTTTTTAAACATTGGTCGCGTGTTATATTTAATATAGTTTTTTATGATGACATTTGTTTACTTTTCATTCATAAAAATTGCAGAAGAAATTTTTTACCATTTTTTTTATACTCTTTCTTAAGTATTAAAAAATTCATTTGAATGATAAACGGGTTAAAATCATGTCTGTTAAACAATGAAATATTGGTTGGAATGGTTTCTTGAAAATAAAACCTAACGATATGTTCTCCATATTTTTTATACCTTCAGAGAACATGGTCAGAACACTTCTAGAAGTCATTAAGAAATATTAAAAAATTTATTATTCATTATTCATTTATGCACATGCAAAAAAGAACGTTTTAAAAAGAGAATAAATTTATTTTTGTCGACCGTGTTGTTTCAAAATCGGGTAAAAAAAAGACCGCGTAAAAATAGAATTATATGTATTATCGTATAGTATATAATGATATTATTAGACTATGATTAGTTACATTATATTATGATTATTTCCATCAAAATATAGTTTCTATTACTTTTTATGTTCTTATATAAGTAATGAATATATTCATCAGTTTATTATTAGTCACTTTTCATGTTCATTACATAATGAATACGTTCATCAGTTTATTATTTGTCACTTTTCATGTTCATTTATATAATAAATATGTTCATCAGTTTATTATATGTTCATTACGTAATGAAGAGGTTCATCAGATTATTATTAATTCCATTATATTATCATTATAGTATTCATCATGTTATGAATGATGAATAGTCATTCGTCTAGTCATGATCCTTGTTATGAATACATCCATTAGATTATTATAATATTCATTATGTAACTGTTAGTCTGGTTGTCGTAATTAAGATTGTAATTAAGTCCGTCATATTATCATAGAGTACGTACTTATAATTATTGTGTTATGCTTATGATAATGATAATGATTACTTTGGGTTCTTTTTGTATATGAAAAAGTAGGAAATACTAAAACTACTGAAAATATTGTTTAAAAAAAACTTATTAAGTATTAAGAAAAAACTCCAATTTTTTTAAAATTCTTTTTACTTGACAAAAGAACAAGATTTTCTGCCAAAAATAAAAAAGAATCACACGAATTCTATTTAAACTCAGCCGAAAGCAATAAAAACTACTTTAAATAATAAAGAATGTTTAGATAATTTTTAAAATTTCTGATAAATATTTAGAAAATATTCAAAAAAAATCTATCTAAACTAACCGAAGAAGGCAGCAAGCAGGTAAAGGCAACTAAAACATTATAAAATATTAAACACGATCAGACCAAATCAGGCGCAACGCTCGTTAACGGATGGCGGATGACGGATGACGGATGGCGGATGGCGGCTGACGGATAGTTAGCGAAATGTATTTTCCTTCAACTAATTTAGCACTAATAAATTAGTATAGGGTTGAGTTGGGTTGGTCGTTCCGTTGGTCGTACGGTTGCTAAAGCAAATCAAGACCAGCCCAAGCCAGCCTTGATCGCGTCTTCGCTGAATGTTTGTCATTAAAATCATGCCGGTGCACGCCCCAAAAAGAAACAAACTATAAAATGCTTTTAATTGCCAGTCAGTTACGCTTCCATTTGAGCGTAACCTGCGGCAGGTAGTGGCCAGAGCGACACCAGCCCGCCCGCCAGCCTGAACCGCGTTGCCGGGCTACCTTCTCTTCGCCGTTTTACAGCCGGGAGGTGTTCTATTTACTTCCCGGAGCCATTGTTTCAATCGCACGAACTGAATAGTAACCGAAAGTCAAAGTGTCATTAACTAACTAGAACTTGACCGTTGCAAAGATTGAATAATTTACAGACGAACGAGTCCTTAGTGCGAACAAAAGACTTCAAACGAAACGTCAACAACAACGACAGCGCCGACCGTCTCCGAGACCATGAATGTGCCGTGCCGTGCCGTGCCGTACCGTGCGTTGCCGCGCCCGTTCGTTCGTTCGTTTCGTTCGAACAAAGGAACAATGTCATCATAAACAAAAGCATGTTGCTTCGTCGCTCGATCGTTGTTCAGCGAACTGTCCGGCTGACGATCATAGACGAACAAACCGATAGATACAATATTTTCACATTTTTTTTGTCGCTCTCTAGACCTCGCTCAATTTGCATTGCGTTTCCTTTTTTAGAAAAAAAAAATTCCAAACGGCAATGTCTCGCTTTAAAAACTTTTGTTCTCCAACAACAACAACAACAACATTTTTTTTTTGCACATTTCATGCCCAGAATTTGCCCAGAATTTCATCGGTTTATTGGCGTTCGGTGCCGTTTTTATAGCTCTTCGTTCTGGAAAATTTTTACTTTGGGACATGAAAAATTCGTCTGTCACGCCGAGGTTGGAATAATATTTGCATATGTATTTGTGTAATAAACATTAATAAGTTAAGACCTTTTTAGTGAGACCTAATGACTTTTGTACACAATGCACAAATTGTAAATTTCGACTATATTACATCAAGTATTTAGTCCTTAGTTTAGTCTGAGGTAGCATATATCTCAGCTATCCATATAGCTTATAGCCCAGGTACTATTCGCTCTGAGTTTAGTATCCGCAATACCACTCACCATATACCGAAATATCTACCCTGTACCATCCGCACCATATGGATATTAGTCAATAGGCGTCCATATAACCTCTATACCACAGTTGCCACATTCAATTCAGACGTCATATCTTCCATACCGCATGCAATATATCACCCATATATCGGCAGTCTACCTCTTCGACAACACACAAAACCTCATCTCAATGTCCTTCATATCTTAGGACCTATATTAAGTCTTCCTCAGCGCCTTAACATACATTTCATATACAATTTATTAAAGGTGTAAATACTTTATAACCACGCTCCCCACTTACCATATACTTACCTTGATTTATACTCTATATAAACCATGCTTTATAAGGATTAATATTTTTGTACGCTATAACTTCTATACCATAAAACCTACATGTAATTCCAGCACTATAAACACTCCATAACGGACACCACACACCCATATATACCCTATATCTTCGATACCATAATAAAACTTTAGCAATATATACTCCCAATATTGTCTCCTCCCAACCATATCGCCCTATGTTCGCCCTATATCGCCCTAATGTATACATTATACACTCGATATAATGTAAATATTTCATATAGATTTATCCTATAGTCTCCATCATACATTGAGTTTATATACTTTGTCATCCATGCAATATACTATTTAGTTGAGATATATTCTACATCGACCATACGACGTGGCTTATGCCACATATACCACTTATAACTTCTTTGTACCTTTTACCTTTTACCTTGTAACTTCTTAACTGTGTAATATAGGCCCCACACATTATATTCAGAGACAGTATTAACGTTCCACCATTATTGCTACATACCATTTATCGTTGATACACACTTCATATACCTCCAATACCACACGACATATAAACGATATAATCTATAATCTTTAAGCCACAAGCTCTACATTTTTAGGATGTATGCCCTACAACTCGTATACTGAAGTAAACGCCACATCGTACCCTAGAATTTATACTTTAGGTTTATACTCGGCATATAGCATATTATATCATGACATTTTTCCGCTTATGCTTTTTTTCTTAATCCCGCTTTTGATTTTTATGGATTATATTAATTTAGAACCCAAAATTTTAATAATGAGGTAAATATTTCTCTCTCTCTTTTTTTTTTCTTTTATGACTAGTAGTATGAGTGGCGTATTTAGATGGGTCAGGGTGGTCTACGGAGTAAAAATTCAAGGTTTTCTAAAAACTTTCTCGCTTTTTTTACTATATCTTTCTTATATTTCTTAATTTCTGCTTTTATTTCTTCAATTTAGACAAACCTTCGATATTTTTAATTATAATTACTTTAAGAATAGCTACGAATATACACGAGTACATACATACGCCACTAAGTGGTACAACATAGCTTGAAAGATGATGCCTTAAGTTTGAAAAATAAGGCTGTGTAAAACCAGAATAACACATGTCCGACACACTATAAAACATATTGAAAATTGTCGTTACTCTTGAGGAAATTTGCCACATTCCATGCCGAACATTGACGACAAAATATCCTATACTAGTATGTAAGCCAAGGATTAGAGAAGTACCTCAGTGCAGCAGCACACGCGAGATGATACCAGAAAAAACCCACAATTTAATCCACTTGAACTACAACAAGCCAGATTCCTTAAGCGCGCAAATTCCTCGACGCCCGACGCAAAAGGATTTAAACCGCAAATTTGTGGGATTAAGAATTGAATTAAAGAAAGGTTGAATTCTTCTCTGATAGCTCAAGCCAGAAGACTTACTTAGAGAAGGAACGAGTGCTCACTTACTTACTTACTTACTTACATACTTACTTACTCGTACTTACTCGTACTTACTGGTAATCTGAACATATAAATGATGCGAAAGCCTGGAAAGACGACTGCGTTCTTTCAGCATTTCTTTTAAATACAATATTATTTTTACCCTTTTCCCGGCATTCATTCCACTCATTTTGATTTCGTACCCTTTGCTTAGTTAATTTGTCTCTAAGACAAAAGGATTTATGAGTACTTACGCTAATGATTCTTAAAAACTTTGGAGGGACTTGGAAAAGAATCCTCATCCTCATTTTAGCTTGCAGCAATTTTTCAATATTCTTGGTATTTTTGGCATAGATTTTGGAAATTAATTGTTGTTATTTTCTTTACATTTTTATTTTTCTTTTTTATTTTTTATTTTTCTACTCTCGTTGTAACTGGTTAAAAATTCAAAAATGATCGTTGAATCTTGATCTGGAGAATGGAAATGAAGCCTTGAAGGATTTTACATATTTTAAAAGACGGATTTTTCTCAACAGTCTACCTCCTAGAATATTTTGTGTCTACCTCTGCCTCGCTTCTAACGAAAGGTTATTTTTTAAAACCACAAAATTCTTGGCACATAAAGCTTTGAACTTCCTTTATATACTCTGTAAACTCAAATTTCTCTTAATAAAATTGCTATTAATTCTATAAAAATAGTATAATTTTTATAATTTTTATCTTGTCTTCTTAGTTATATATTAATCACGACGCTCTAAAGGAGCTCTAAAGGTCTAAAGTTTTTGATATAACTCATATCATAGAGATTTTTAAGTCTTCAAAAGGATTAACTGATCCTGCTCATTAAAACGGATTATCGTTCATCAGCTTAAGATTATTCGTAAAATAGATAGAAGATTAGTACAATAGAAACATATGTACGGTCTGTCTGTCGGTCTGTCTGTCATTCATGATTGTTAAATAAGCAGGTTAAATGATTAAAATAAATGAAAAAATAATTCGAAATTTAGTGAATAAATTTTCCAATGGATTTTTATGCATTCAAGATGAGAAATTAATTTCAAGACTAGAAATTAATAGCGTCGAAATAGGTCTCTAAGAGACAGACCTATAGAGACTTAAATTCTACCCAAAAGTTAAAATTATTTCTCTCAAAAATAAATGATATCAATAAGAAAAATATAAAAAATTAAAAAAAAAAAAATTAAAATTAAAATTAATTAATTTAAATTAAATTAAAATTAAAATTATTACTCTCAGAAACAGATGATATCAATATATATCATAAAATAAAATAAGAATTAATTTTAATTAAATTAGAACTAAAATGATTTCTCTCAGAAACAGATGATATCAATACTCGTATATATTATATCATAAATATATATATATATATATATATATATATATATATATATATATAAACCATAACAATAACTTCTTCATGTTCGAGAACACTTCTCGCATGCGAGAGAGACAGACAAAGTAGGAGACAGATAAAATCAAAGGAAATAAAAAAACTATATATAAATAAATAAAAAACCGACAACGCACCATCACCATCATCGTCGTCGTCGTCGCTGTGTTGATCCTTAAGCGCGTGCGTGGCTTCAAGCAACAGCATCTTGAGAGAAAATACGATTAAGGCTCAAAACCAACATCATTAAGACTGTGGAGAGGGAGAAGAGTAGGGAGGGGGGGAGGTAGAGAACTGGGTGAGGGGAATCGAAAGGTGCTCGCATACGACACAATCGTACGGTTAAGCATAAAAAATTAAGAGCCCTCGAGTATGACAGGATTAAATGCAACAAAAAACAACAAAAAAGGAAAAGAAAAAGAGAAAAAGAAAAAGAGGGATGTTTTTTTTGTTTTTTATATAAAAATTATATGAAAATGAAAGAACGGCGGCCGTTCTTTAAAAAAAAATTACGCTAAAGCGAGAAGCAGGAAGCACGAGCTCTCTTAAACCAAAACCGACGACTTAACGGCAACGGCAGTGGCAACGATAACTACAACAACAACCACCAATCCGGTCTTTTCTAGGTTTTTCTGAGGTTTTTCTGGGTTTCTGTTTTTTTTTTGTTGGGGTCTTTTTTTGTTTTCGTGTGCAATCACTAGAGGGAATAATGGAGCGTGCTATCTATATTATTTTTTTTTTAATTTTTTTTAAATCGTTGTGAGCACGAGGATAGATCGTTTATTGTGATCATCGACCATTTGCTGTTTAGTGTTAGCGATAAAAATAATTGTTGTGTTAGATCTTTTGATTTTTGCTGTTGCTTTGTCCTGAATGTAGAACTTTGCTGCAAGGAAAGAGGATTTTGGCCATGATCGTTTGGTGCTGAGGATCGCTAAATTGCGTAAAACGCTTATCTTGAGTCATACAAATTCTTTTCCAAGGTATTTTATGCAAAATAAATATTCTTTTTATGGCGCTTTTGCAGGATTTTAAGTAAATCCTTGCAAAAGAATTTGAATTTTCGACTGCAAGCGAATGAGGACACACTCAAAAATACAAAAAAAATCAAAAATCAAAATCTATTCAAAATCATCATCGATTATCATTTTTATGCTAATTATTATTGCTTTTTATTCTATTTATTGCCACTATTCTACAATCAACTCGATTAGAACGATAGTTATTGCCTTTTGGCATTCGCAAACTCATTAAAAACCGTCATCGTCATCATCATCATCATCATTATGATCATCTCAATCATTATCCTTACCTTTTGTTATCTTCATCATCATCAATCTGCAATCAACTGTTTTTTTTTTCATTGCTTTATCATTTTTCAATGATCTCAAACCCTTCCATTCACGATCTCGAGAGAGTAAATTCTCGAGCCTTCCACACTCATACACACACGCACACACGCACACACATTGACTCATTGACGCTGCGTAAATCAAAGGCCAGGCCACCCCATCGCGGCTCCTCTTGCGTCAATTTTTTGTGGGCACGTTATCGAATAACTTCGTCATCGGCGGTATGGTTGGTGCCTAACCATCTCAATCGAGGAACGAGCCATTGTGTGTTTGTGTGTTCTCTTTTTTTTTAAACCCTTCTCTCTTGTTGTTGCTGCTGCTTTTATTGTTGTGTTCGGAAGGGTTTCTCTGCCTCAGAGGCGTTTTTTTTTTTTTGCCAAGTAGGCGCACTAAGCCTGAGGCGCGTCTGCAGGGCGACGCATGTTTGGCATGCTTACGTCATAATTCGTGGGGCAAATTTGTAACATCAATACATCAATAAATTTTCTTTGCAATTCATTTTTTTGTGTTTTTGGTTTTTTTTTTTTTTATTTCTCGCTTAAATGTTTTTTATTTGTTGTCTCTTTATGTTACTCTTTGAGCAGTCTCGCTTTTTTAACATCTTCGCCGCTTTATATTCGCCGTTGATGGTACCATTTCATTGTTATAGCCATTGTTGTAGTCTGGATTTCTGGGTTGTTATTATTGTTGTTGTTATTGTTGTTATTGTTGTTGTTGTTATGGCGAATGATGATGACTGCATGGTTTTGATAGTGGGCTTCTTTGTTCATTCCAACCATTGACAAAGTGAAGTATGTATTTTTGTATTCATAATAACTGTTGTTGTCGTCGTCGTTGTTGTTGTTGTTGTTGTTGTTGGCGACGCTAATGGTACCACCACCACCCATGATCCTACCCTCTCAATGATGTTGACGATGGTCGTGCTCTAGCTCTCGATGCTGGTGCTAATAATGTAGGTACATACGTACACCCCTTTTTTCTAGTTTACTTGTTGTTGTTGTTATTGTTCCTCTTTTTTTTTATACCATTGTTGAAAAATCATTATAGAAAAAAATTTGTTAAAATTTGTCGTTTTTTAACCCAAAGAAAGAATAATAAAAAGTGTATGGTCTCAGGTTTCGATGCTGATGGAAGTTCGTTTTTCAATCCACAAAAAATTACCCTTTTTCTACAGAAAAAAAAAAAAAAACCAAGCTATTGGAAAAAGGGTGCTTTTATTGATTTTTTTTAAACTACGTAGAAAAATTGAAATATGTAATGAATGAATTGGAATGATTGAATAAATGTAGGAAGGAAAAAGAGAAAGAAAAGTAGGAAAAAAAAGGAGTTTAGTTTCGAAGAATTTTTAACAAATTTTTCAAAGCTTTCTCAAGCTTAGTTTAGTTTTCAAAATATTTACGGTTAACTTTTCCTGAATTTTGAACAAAAACTACGATTTCTAAAAGGTCTTTTGTTCATTTAAAGCGTTGATCATGAAACTTTTAGTTTTTGATCTGTTTTTTTTTTCGAAACTTTAAACAAAAGAGCAACTTTTTCTCAATTTTTTATGTAGTTTTCTCAGTCTTACACAAAAGCAAGATCTTTTCGAACTATTTCGAAAGTTTTCTTAAATATTTCTCTTTTAAGATGACTGTTTTTTTAAGTAACGTAGATTATTTAAAATCACAGATAATGACAATTTTGCACAGCAAATGAAATAATTAATAACAAAATCCTTCAAAAAAATTTTTATATAATTATCGAATGATGATGATTAGAAGAAAAATTAGAAAAAATACGAATTTAAAAAAAAAACATTAAGATTATGTTGTCGCATGCGGAAGAACCGAACCGTCTGTTTATTTGTCGATGATAAGACCATGCCTATCTACGCTGAAAATAAATCTCCTGCAGTAAAACTTTGCATGAATTCAAGGTCAGATAGAAAAAAAAATTGAAAATGTTTTTTTGAATTATAAAAGAAATATTATATTAAATGTTATTTAATTGAAGTTTCATCTCGAAGAAAAAAACACTAATTGGCAACTCTTTTTTGCTGGCAAGCAAGAAAGAGTTGCTTGCTCTCTCCTACTGAGCTACTGAGCTAACTCTCTCTGAGAGCTTAATAAACAATAAAAAATTCGATTAGTACAAAGCGTAAATAAAATAATGGTAATAATAAAATAATAGTATGGAGGAAAAAAAACTTTTTTAAATGATAAAAATATATTTCTCAACAATCTGTCTATCTCTTTGCCGCTCTCTCTCTCTCTCTGTCTATCTTTTTCTAACATAGTTTTAAAAAAGCAACACAAAAAACCAAGCTGCGGATTGACTTTTTAATGATTTTACGAGTATTTATTATTTACTTTTACCGTATAACACTGTGTAGAATCCTTGAAAAGCAAACGTCAAGGACATGCATTCATTCCACATTACAGTAATAAAAGATATATGGAAAGAAAGTAAAAACAAAAAAAAGTACCTACGGAAAGTTAAAAAGTTATATCTACTGATTGCGGGTCAAGCGAAAATTTTTGGAAAAACGCTTGGCTGTGTTTCAGATTCAAGAGACAGAAAATCCCTTAACAAGGATTGGTGGAATCTTTTGTTTCCTGATCCTGATGGCATCATTAACATGAAGACAGGCTGACTTTTCGCCATTACTTGGCTGACTTTTCGCCATTACTTTTATTAGGTATTTCAAAATTTCGTTTCCACATTTTACTACTTTTTTATTGTTTTTCTTGTTGTTCTTCTTCTCCAACACTGTCTCTTCGTGCACTTATTTTTATTCTTTAAAATGCTGTTTTGCCCTAACAATGGAGTACCGTGAATTTTTAAATTTACATCCTTTTTGCAAGAGGCACATGCAAAAATGCATCCTAACAAATTGTGGTATAGGTACTAACTTCCACCGTTCCTTACTGCCTTTCTCTTAGTCTTCTTTCTTCCTTCCTTTCTTTCTTCCTTGCTTTTGTTAAAATGAAATTGCGTAAAAATAGAACTAAAATCCGTTAGAGGCAGACGGCAGAGAACAAGGCCAAACAGGATGGCAGAATTTCGTAAGATCGCGTCTTGTGTACGTCGTAAGAATATGTTTTTGTGCTAAACTATGAGTTTTACGAAATTTTCAAAATGGTTGCTTCTTATGCTTTTGTACGAATATTTTTCTATGGTTGCTTTCGAAATAGCTTTAGCGATTGTTGTTGTTATTTAAATTGTTGCTTTTGTACAATTTATTTCAACAACTAAGAATTCTTGCATTCCTTGAACATTTTTAGTTTCAAAATTGCAAAGAAAATTAAAAACAAAAAGATCTAAAATAAACAAAAAAAAATATAGATCTCAGGAAATCGTGTTGCCGAAATCTCTAGAAGAAAATTTTTCTTGCTGAAGCTTAAAGTTTATTAGATTTTTTGACAGTGACATTCTGGATTTCGATTAAATGAAAGAATTGTTTTAAAGTTTTATCTAATTTTTTTAAGTTACTTTTAAGAAGTTGGGGCCTTTTTTGATTCTCATTAATTTCAAGCATGAAATATGTACTTTACGCAAAAGAAAAAGGATGAAAAACCATCTTCAGTACTCTATCGATTTATATAAAGAAAGCTACTTTTAAAAGTGAAACGATTAAACCAATCTAGCAAACTACCTGCCCATAACTCATAAACAACAACAACAACAACAATAGCCATGTAAGAACCTTCAAATCTAAGGCACGCTTAGTTTTTTAATGATCGTTGACGGCAAAGCGAAAAAAGATAAAGAATAGGAAGCAATTCTGGCAAAAACACTAAAAAACTACCGAGATAAATACGATATAAAAAATAAAATCAATATAATAAAAAACAATGGTAGTAGGTACGAGTACATAAGTAACCATGGAGTTTTTTAAGGTCTGTTTTTTTATGTCTCATAATTTATTTGTAGGTTTTTCTTTTATTTTTGGAGTTTTATGATGTTTTTTTTAACGCGCGCGGAATTGTTTTCGTTTTTTAAGAGTTTTCAAATCTTAGCATTTGCAGAAAACGAATTACGATTACACAAAAATAATGTAAATTAGTCGCAAATTCTATTCTGTACCTAAAAAACAGTTTTTTTTTAGAAGGCTAAAAAAAATATTTTTGCTTTAGTTTCTTTTTCAAAAAATTCTTTGAAAAAATCATCTAATTTATACAAAAAATCTTTTAACTCATATTTTATTGTTTTGAATAATTTTTTGCTGTTGAATTTTTCCCATCTTTACTCATTTCCGACCCCTTCATTTAAATTTTTACTCATTTCCCCTTGATTTTTAAAAGAGCAATAAAGCAAAAGCGAATGTAAAAAGAGCGGCGGACACTCTCAATAGTTTCCGGAGGGGAAAAACGGCACCCCTTCAAAAGCAAAAAACCAACGAAAGGGAGCACTGCACAATTGGTATTGTTGGAGTTGTTGTTCTTACTGTAAAAAGAGGGGAAATGAACTGATTCTTTTTGGTAAAGTGAGTAAAACCGAAAGGCGGCTACCACTGAAAGGGATCGATCGTTCACTGAAAGGGAAACAACAACCAACAACCAGAGTAAATGAAATGATATAAAAAATTATTCAACGAATGAGAGCTCGTTGCTGCGCCGATGCGCCGCCGAATGGCAACAACAACAGCAACAATAGAAAATCTAAAACGTCAATGGTCGCTCGTTCGCGCTCATTCGTTTTGTACCAGTTTCCTTTTAAAAAGGTCTACGCGGCAAGTCGAAGTCAAATGGAGAAGAAATCAGCAAGAGCAACAAGAATATTACAACAACGGTTGTACGGTGGCAAAAGCTATAAGAAAAAAAGCTACATCAAGCAGGAAGTGCGAGCGAGTGTCGGCACTTGGAATCAACGGAGAGGCTGTGGTTGAGGCTGAGAGGCTGAGACATCGAATCAACTCGCTCGCTTGCAATAAAGCAACTGCCTGAAGATGGAGCGACGCTTTTAATTTATGGATGTACCAGTATGTGTGTATGTTTTTATTTATGATAGTGTGATTTTGGAGGTAAGTGTATGAAGGCGGATTTGGTTTTTTGCAAAATGTTATTAACAGAATAACAGTATTTCTCTTACTAATTTTATTCCTTAATTTTCTGTTTTTTGGTATATGTACATATATATAAATACATAATTTTTATTTTTTACCTTCATAATATTTCTACTTTAATAATAATTTTTTTGTCTTAATAAGTGTTTCTCTCTATAGTTTTAAAAATAATAGTTTTAAAATTAATTTTATTTTAAATTTAAACATCATTTTAATTCTCTTTTTTTTATTGACATTTCAATTTTTTTTAAGTAAATATTTAGCTTTTTTAATTAGTTTGAGTTTTGCTTTTTTTCTTAGTTTAATTTTTTATTCGTACTTTCTAGGTAGAATTTTTTTATTTCATAATTATAACTTTATCCTTCCTCACTCTTACGTTCCTGAGTTTTAACAAATATTTAAACTTCTCTTTTAATTATTATTGCCCATCATTAAAATTTTAAGCGACAAACTAAAAACTTAGCAGAGAGAAAGAGAGATGCTTTACTTTTTAAACACTTTAACCAAAAAAAAAACAACAACAACAAATCCCTTTTGCATTTTTTATGGTTATTTGTTAAAACAGCGAGCGCAGCACCAACAACACAACAACAACAACAACAGCCGCTCTAATCAATTTAGTCAGTTGACTTTTTGTGGGAATTTGTTGTTGTATTTGTGGTACCTTGGCTCCATTGCTCTAAAAACTCTGCTGATGGATGGATGGATGGACGACGGATGATACCTGTTCATTCGGTTCGTTCGGTTCGCTCTCGTTCAACACGTTCTTCTGCTATTCGTGTTTATTCGTTCCTGCCTTCACTCGTTCGTTCTCAAGCAACGTGTTGAAGACGACGTCGTTGAGGTTCCTTTACATACACGAGTTCCTTTTTTTTTGCCTGCGCGCCGTCGTCGTCGTCAACGTTGCGCCGCTGCTGTTGTTTTGGGTTGTTCTACGTTTTCTACTCAGTTGAAGTGGTTGCTGCTGTTGTTGTTGTTGTTCACAACCCTCCGCCAGCAACGAATGCATGGTTGGTTGATAGAAGGAAGGGCTGGTCGGTTGGTAAGGTCGTTCGTTTGCTCGGTTGCTCGGTTGCTCGTCAGTTTGCGGCCGCTGTGACTGATTTTCTTCTCATACATAAAACGAGTGCGAGCGCCAGAATTGTATCAGTCGTGCTTTGACTCTTGCAGCGCGAGTAACGCACAGTGAAAGGAGTGAGCGCAGTTGATTTTTGTCGTTTTTACTAACAAACACACACACACACACACGCGCAACAAATCATCAGTTGCTGTCACTAAAAGAAACTCGGACGTAAAAAACAAACATTAAAAATAACTTAGCTTCTAATTTTGACTGCAGTTCCTGAATATCCAAATATTTTATAGCAAAAACACGATGTTCCGTTAACATCCTTATTCGTCTACACAACAACAACAACAGAACAGCAAACGCATTTTGTTTTGTTTTGTTAAACAAAAAAAAAAAAAAAGGATACCTACGGTGTTTTTGTTGTGTTTTAGTTTTCAGCAACAACAAAAGTCAAATCAAAACGGAAAATATTTAGTGAAGAACGTGAACAAAAAGCATATCATTCGCTGCAAGTAACGCGACGCAACATAAAGCAAAAACGAGTGCAAAAATATGAAGTGTTTTTTTTTTAGTTTTTCCACCTTCAACCGAATACCTCAATTTTAAATTTTTTATAAAAAAACTCTGTAAAAAACTACCTCAACCAAGAAGAAGAAGAAGAAGAAGCAGAAAAACAATATTCACCAAAACAAAATGAAAAACTTAAAGAAATAAAATAATTTTTGTTAAAAATTGAATAACAAACAAACATTTAACTACCTCAACGAGATCTCAACAGAGATAGAGCCAGAGAGACGGGAAGGATATACTGAAAAATATCCCGAAGTAACTCCTTAAGGTTTTAAGCGCAAATTTCGCTTTAAGTTTTTGTCTACAAACAACCGCTCGCCAGAACTGAATTCTTACCAAAAGCCGTTTCGGGAAGCTCTGGCCAAAAAACCAACCACAAGCCCCAGAGACTGCCCCAAGACATGGCCATTTCGATGTTACAAGACGCGCAGCAACGAAGTAAGTACCGAAATTACATTAATTATATTTTACTATTGTTTTTGTTTTTACTCATTATAAGTATAGGTTTCCAAAAGTTGCAACAAAAATGCGGCAACAAATTGAAAATTTTTAATTTTGATAATTTTTGTTTTTTTTTTTAAATATTTAATTTTGAAATTTTTGTTTTTTTGGGATTTTTAATTTTGAAATTTTTGTTTTTTTGGAATTTTTAATTTTAAAATTTTTGATTTTTTTTAATTTTGCAAACTGGAAAATTGGAATTTTTGTATGTATGATGTTGTTTAAACTTTATGCAAATATTTTTTAATCTCTTTAAAATATTTTGACTTAAAAGTTTTCGTTAAGTTTTTAATTTTTTTTGATATTTTGCTCAATTTAAAAAAGACGGTATTTTTCGATTTTATATGTATTTTCAAATAATTTTTTTTTTATATGTTTACATTTTAAAACATTTTTTTTACTTAAAAAACCGGGTTTTTTTTAATTTTTGTGTTTATTTTAACACAAAATTCCATGAAAAAGTGTGTTAAAATAAACACAAATTTTTCATTTTAGAATAAATTTTAAGAGTTAAAAAAAATCCGGTTTCTTAAATAAAAAAATGTTTTAAAATATAAACAAATTTTAAAAAAAATTGAAATTGACTTGTCTACGATTTTCATAAGATTTCTAAAAAAAACAATTCTAAAAACAGTCGATTCATAAACTACATAAATGTTAAACAACTAAAATATTTTAACACTATTTATTAAATATTTTTAACTGGTTATTATAACTATTATTTTTTTTAACTATAGCGCGAAAGTTTTTTGAACAAATTATTAGAATTTTTTTTTAAATTTAAAGAAAATTAAATTAGAGAAAATTACTAAAAATAAAAAATTTGGCGATTGAGTAATCCTTGTGATTTTTATTAAGGTTTTAATTTTTATTTAAATAATGATTCTTTAGAAATCCTTTAAAAATTTTCTTTAAAACCCGAAAAGTTTGGAATATTTTAATGCATTTTAAAAAAATTAACTAAAAAAGAATTTGTTTTCGAGACACTTTAATATTTTACATAACGATTTTAATTTAAACATATTAACCGAATTTAAATAGCATTTTACGAATTTCATAAATTAATTTCATATTTCATTTCATTTAGAATTTCATAATTTCATAAATTAAGTTTTCTAAAAAATTTAAGCATTTTCAAAAATAGAATATTTGTATTCTCCCATCATGCTTCTAAAAGGGTCCTCCACTCTTATGCACGCCCGCCTCTACACCCTCTACACCCTCGTCTTCTTCTTCTTCATCTTCCAATCACCAACACTGTCTCTAAACAAGCTTAAGCTCAAACGGAATACCTTTTTTTCCTAAAGTCGTGTGTCGCGACGTCTCAATGGCTCCATCGTCTCGTTTCCATTTTGAAAGGATTCCTCTTCTTCTTCTTCAATCCTTTAACCCTTCCTAGTGAAATACAACCAGAAACAAAATGAAAATTCTCTCTCTCTCTCTCTGACTTATTTTTCTCAGTGCTCTCAGTGTCTGTTTACACGACTGAGCTTTTTTATTAGTTTTTTTTTGTTTTTATTTTACCGGCTCACTGAACTCTGATAGAACGAGAGACGCGCCTCCCTCTCTCTACGTATAGAAAGCAATGAAAACTTTCCCCTGCCCCGAAACACTCAAAACCATTATGGTAGCGGACGCAACCGCTTTCACAGGTTATTGCTCTCTCTCTTTGAGCATCAATTTCTCCTTTCTAGAGAGAGAAAAATTTAAGAGATAGAAATTTCCCCTCCACGATAAAATCTCTTTATTTACTCTCTTCGAATTAACTCTTTAATGCTCTCTTCAAATTAAGTTGCTGCAAGTGGTTCTCTCTTGTTAGCCTCCGATTAGTATGTGTCTCTTTATAAGCGCCGTTTACAAAAGGAAAACACATGCACACATACACACACACACACACACACTCATAGTAACAGCGTCTCCACACACATGACCCACCAGAGAGAAGTTCATGTGTCCGCATGTGGTCCATGCGGCACGTGTGCATTTTTTAACCTATTGTTGTTGTTAATTTGCCGCTGTTTGCAATGCCGGCGGGCTTTTTGACCCCGTTACTCTGGCTGTCTGTCTCTCCGTTTGTCTAGCCTCAAAGAGACCACCTTATTTTCGTGTGTGTGTGTGTGTTTGTGTGTTTCTGCCTTTTAAAACAAGTCGCTGTTTTTGTCAGTTTCCGCCTTTTTTTTTTTTGTAACTTGTCTCATTTTTACAATAAGTTTTTCCTTCAATTTTCTCAGCTGGATTTCTTGAAACTAATGTTTTCTCTTTCTTCTTCTTCTTCCAGATTTAGCTGCCGCCTTAGCTGGCCTCAAGCGCGACGAAGTCGACTGTTCACTTGCCATGTCGCCGCCCATGTCGGCCAACACTTCCGGCTCTTCCGCTGTCGCCATGTACCCCGGCCTCCAGCAGGCCGCCGCCGCCTCTGCCTTCAGCATGTTCTCGCCCACGCAGCTGATGGCCGCCAACCGGCAGGCGGCCGCCGCCTTCATGGCCGCCCAGTTGCCGATGTCGCAGCTGGCTTCCACCCTGTTTCCGCATCACCCGACACTGTTCGGCTCCTGGGCCGCCGGCGCTACCGCCGCACCGCATCTGTCGCACCTGCCGCTCAGCTCGAGCCCACACTCGCCGCCGGCCAGTCCGCACTCGCCGATCAGCGTTGTCGCCGCCGCGGCCGCGACTCACCCTGCCCTCACCGACCTGCATACACCGCTCTCCGGCAAGCACAGCCTGAGCACCATCTCGCCCACGGCCTGCAGCCAGGGCGAGCTGCCCGCGAAAAAGTCGCGCAAATCGCTCGCCCTCAAAAAGGAGCTCACGACGTCGCCGCCCATGAGCGACATCAACATGTCCATCGGCGATCTCTACCACCACCACCAGCACACGCCCGCCGGCCCCATGTCGCCGCCGTCGAGCGGCTCCTCGCCCAACTCGACGCACGACAGCTCCTCCGCCGCCGCCAACAACGCCGCGTCGAAGGACGCCGCGCGCGACAAAAGCTTCACCTGCAAGATCTGCTCGCGCTCCTTCGGCTACAAGCACGTGCTGCAGAACCACGAGCGCACGCACACCGGCGAGAAGCCCTTCGAGTGCCCCGAGTGCCACAAGCGCTTCACGCGCGACCACCACCTCAAGACGCACATGCGCCTGCACACCGGCGAGAAGCCGTACCACTGCTCGCACTGCGACCGCCAGTTCGTGCAGGTGGCCAACCTGCGCCGCCACCTGCGCGTGCACACCGGCGAGCGGCCCTACACGTGCGAGATCTGCGACGGCAAGTTCAGCGACTCCAACCAGCTGAAGTCGCACATGCTGGTGCACAACGGCGAGAAGCCGTTCGAGTGCGAGCGCTGCCGCGTCAAGTTCCGGCGCAGGCATCATCTGCTCAACCACAAATGCGGCCTTCAGTCGCCGCCCACGCCCGCCCTCAGTCCGGCCATGAGCGGCGACTACGGCCTGTGCGATCAGAAGTCGGCCATGGGCTCCAGCTACTGCTCGGAGGAGTCGCTGGAGCTGGGCGTGGGCGTGGGCGTGGGCGTGGGCGCCGCCGCCGCAGCCAACGCGGCCATGAATGTGTCCATGGAGAATGTGGCCAACGCGAGCGCCTTCGAGGGAGCAACGAGTCACTACAGCCACGTTGATGAAGTAGCCGATGCCGAGGCCGCTGACGATGCCGCTAACGAGGCCGATGATGATGGTGCACCGCTTGACCTCAGCGAAGAGGGCAGCGCGGCCGAAAGCGGCCGTTGCCGCAAACCGCATGATATACGCCGCGTATTCCGGCTGCCGCCGCGCATCGTTCACGTGCAGAGCGCTCTGCCGGTGCAGACAGAGCCGGAAGACCTGAGCATGCACACGCCGCGCTACGGCGCGACCGCGTCGATGTCGATGGCGATGACGATGCGTCCGGAAGCAGCGCTGGAACAGCAGATGCCGGAAGAGATGATCATGCATCATGACGATATCGATCTCGATGAACTGGACGATGCGGCTACATTGTATTTACGCCAACAACAGCAACAACAACAGCAACAGCAACAGAAGCAGAGACAGCAACAACAACAACAACTGGCTGCTATGACACGCGGCATGAGAGTAGAATGAAAAGCGAGAGAGACACAGAGTGATTGCTATTGATTTCAAGGAATTCCGAATGCTTGCAGCACCAGCCCCCACACACGCCTTCCAGCCACGCCTATTCTAACTCAAGCATTGTTGCATTCTTCCCAAAAGCATTTAATCCAAAGATTGTAAATATTTTCTCCAAAAATTAACGGTTAAAGTATCCAAAAGATGATTATCAAGGCCTCAAGAACCAAAAAAAAAAGGAAGAAAGCGAGAAATTTCAAAAGCCCTTTAAACAACAACAACAACTTAAGTACAACAACATTTAATTTTAAGCATTTGCCACCAAAACCAAACCCAAAAAAAAACAAAACAAAACAAATCCATTTAAGAGTAACCACAAAATTAATTGCACAAAAAATATCTCAAAGATTGTACAAAGAAGAAGAAGAATGCACTATAAGAACGCAAATAATTTGGCCAAATTAAAAAAAAATTCATTAAATTTTTTCAATTTAAATTTTTAACGTTTTGAAATTTTCTGGTGCCCTTAAAAAAATTTAGTTTTAATTTCTATTTTTATTGCGTGTATTTTTAAGCTTAAATTAAAATTGTAAAACAAACAAACCAGGGACAACAACAACAACAACAGGACCACAAAAATTAACCACCCCCAAAAATTGTATATAATTCTTTTTTTTTCGTATATAATAATTGTTTAATAATATAGAACAAAAAATTATGAAAAAATTGTACATGTTTTTTAAAACCATTGTATTGTAATTAAAAAAAACCGAAACGAAAACTGAACAAAAATAATATTTTTGAATAATTTTTCAAAATATTTTACTTGCCATTTATTTAATTGCATTTGTTTTCGAAATTAATTGAAATTAATTTCTTTAAGTCTTTAGTTTTACTTAAAATTAATAATTTTAGAATTTATTTAACAAAAACAAAACAAAACAAAACAAAACAAAACAAAACTAATTTATAAGCAACGAACTGCAACGAACAAAATCAAAATCAAAATTAACTTTAAGTTATTATTATTATTATTGAAAATTATTATCTATTAAAAATTATTTGTATTTTAAATTTGTTTTATATCTAGTTAATGAAATTTTGAAAGCATGCCATTAAATTTTTTTTTAAAAACAAAGAAAATTGTTTTGGTTTTTCTTTACATTATTGTTTTTTAATTCCGACTTAATTTTGCTGCACATTAAAATTTAGGCCGAAGCTTTACTTTAAATAAAACAAACAGCTTTTTCAAACGCACGTTTTCTGGTGACGTCATCCATTTTCTTCCCTTTTTTATCTACCAAAATTTTCTTTTAATTACTGCGATCTTCGAACACTTTCTTTACCCTTCAAATACGATACTTTCTGTTGGTACAATTTTCTGCGACTTCAAACACTTTATGAGCACATCAAACATTCATCGGGCCTTCGGAGAATTTGTGTAGACCTTCTCAAACATTTTCTGAAGTCTTCAAACACTTTCAAATACTTTCCTTCCCTTCCAATACTTTGTGTTGCTTTGTTAGTACAATTTCCTGCGACTTCAAACACTTTATGAACACATCAAACATTCATCGGGCCTTCGGAGAATTCGTGTAGACCTTCTCAAACATTTTCTGAAGTCTTCAAACACTTTCTGTACACTTCAAATACTTTCTGTTGCTTCTGTTGCTTTGTTAGTACAATTTCCTGCGACTTCAAACACTTTATGAACACATCAAACATTCACCGGGCTTTCAAATACTTCTCAAAGATTTTCTGAAGTCTTCAAACACTGTGTGGATCTTCTCAAATACTTTCTAAAGATTTAAAATACTGTTTGAAATATTTTCAAATATTTTCTAAAGGCTACCAATAATTTCTAGGGACTTCAAATACTTCCTTAAACACGTTCAGAAAACTTTAACCATTTGCAGGAACTTTTAATTACTCCCGGAGTATTCAAACAAATCTTCAAATCTTCAAACATTTTGTGTGGACATTCTCAAATACTTTTCTGGAATACTTGAAATATTTCCTTAAGCCTTAAAAGGGAGCTACCAACAACTTTTAGGGACCTCAAGCATTTCCTCAAACACTTTAAAAATTTTCCGCTAACACTCTTTCTGAAGGCTTCAAACATTTCTTCAAAACTTCTAAACGTTTTTGTTTTTGTTTGAAGTCTTCAAGTCTTTCTGGATATTACAAAAAATTTCTGGAGACTTTCACAAATATTTTCTGAACAACTTGAAAAAACCAAAAAATTATTATAAAAATAATAGCATTGAAACAAACAAAAGAAAATAGTTAAAAACACTAAAAGCTATTAAACTGTTAAAACTATTAAAATATAAAAATATTTATAAATCAAAGAAAGATATTATGGTAAAATAAAAATGTTTAAATGCTTAAAAATTGGGAATAATGATTTTTTTAAATTTTTAAAATGCTAAAAGTTGAGTTATTAAAATTATAATATCTATGATCTGTAGAAAAAACTAAAAGAATATTAGAATATTAAAAATATTATGCAAAATAAATACATTTTTTTTCAACTGTACAACTGTAAATTACAAAAAAGGTTGAAACTGTCATAATTTTTCTTACTTTTTTTTAAACTAAATTCTTTCAAAATTCTTCAGTTTGTTGAAAACCTCGAAAAAATACTATTAACCGAATACCTCTGATACCTCTAAAACCGATTACTTGGTAAAGTAATCGCAAAGCAATCCGAAGAATTTAACAATATAACCTCAAAAGCAAAACAATTTAGCACAAAAAATTAAACAAAAACAACAACACATTTTTACGTATTTAAATTTAGTGTTAATAAAAATGGAAAATTAAAAAAAAAACGATTAAAATCAAAATAAATTTAAAAGTTAATCGTTAAGCTGTAAATATTATAAAATTATGTAAATATTTATAAATAATGTATTATAAAATGTTGTAAAAAATGTAATATTTAAAACGAAAAAAAAAAGTAATAATAATAATAATAATAATAATCGTCGTAGCCATATTTATTTATGTTTGTAATGATACAAAAATAAAAAACAATTCTTTGTAATTTTCGTTGTTCATTCAAAAGGTATAAAAAGTTCCTCAGAAAGAAAAAATAAATAAAACACACAAAAAATCGTGAGCGAATGAATTTTATATTTTTATTGCGCCGTACATTGAAAAAAAGTTGTTGTAATAAAAAAAAAGTTTATTCACACAACACACACACACACAAACACTAACTCACTCTAATGCTTATTAATAATTTATTGCAAATTATGTAAAAATTATTTAAGTATTCTATAAGTGTTAAAAATGTACAATACATAATTTTTTAAAAAATTAAAAAAATGTTAAACAAACATTTAAAAAAAAAATTAACAAAAACAAATAAAAAGTCAAATTAAACAAAAAAATTTTAAACAAAACACTTTAATACCTTTGACTTTGTGAAAATTAAATTTTAGTATATTGTAAAAAAAAAAAAATAAATAAATAAATAATAAAAAATAAATAAAAATTTAAAAAGAGTAAAGCTTAAAAACAAACAAAAGCTAGTAAATAAAAGCCTAAATATTTATTAAAACTTAAATCAAAGTAACGTATATAAAAAACCATGCAAGGCCAAATTTTTTGAAAAAATTATTCTTAAATTGTTAGTAATTTTATTTTTATTAAAATTTTATTTTAAATCAGTTACGCCAAATGTTAATTTGTAAATATGTGTTTAAATTTGTGCAATATTTTTTGAAAAAATCAAATTGAAATAAATGAAAACTTTTATTGTTACTTATGATTTCTTTTAAGCTACAATTAAATTTAAGCAAGAAGAAATAAAAAAAGTAATAAAAAAAAAATTAAAAAAAATTATTATATAAATTATACACTGTTGTATAAAAATAATTACAAACCTAATTCTATTAAACTTGTAAAAGTGTTACAAAGAAAAAAAGAAAAAATTTGTAAGTAGTAAAAAAAAAATAAAAGAATTAATTTAATTAATTTACAAAAAATAAACTTTTAATTCATTGTTGTTGTTGCTCTCTCTTTTTCTTATTTCTTATGTAACATATTTTCTTTTAAAATCTATATAATAATAAATTACAATACATATATAAATGATGAAAATCCATACACAGAAAAAAATTTTATTTTAAAAAATTATAAATATTATTGTATAGAAAAAACAAAAATTCAAATGTATTGATTAAATATTATACAAACGAAAAACAAAAACCAAAAAAAAACATCCTTAAAAACGAGTATTACAACATTAAATGAGTTTAAATGAAAATAAAAAAATTATTTCGTTGTTTTTCTTTCCCGAAAAATGGTTTTTAAGAATTATTTTTACATAATTCTACTAGTAGTCATAAGAGTAATCTAGGAGTTACTTCTAGTTTACTCTTAGTAATCATAAACAGCATCTAGTAATCGTTGTTTTCTTTTACTAGTTGCTTCTGCTACTCGTCAGTTGAGACTAGTTTTTTCATGTAATCGTCTGTTGTCTCATACAATCGTTAATCTCTTCAGATACTCGCTAGTTTTTCCTGTTGATCGCTCTTGATTTCTGGTAACTTTTAGTGCATTCTCGGTATCGTTAGTGCGACATTACAACGATAAGTCGATTCCGGTGATCGTTATTTTATCCTATTAATTTTTAGTTTCTTCATATAATCGTTAGTTGTCTCATATAATCTCTATAGTCTCTTCAGATACTCGCTAGTTTCTTCTGTTCATCGCTCGTGATTTTTGGTAACTGTCAGAGCATTCTGGGTATCGTCGGTAATCGTTGTTTTCTTTCACTAGTTGCTTTTGCTACTCGTCAGTTGAGTCTAGTTTCTTTATGTAATCGTTAATTGTCTCATATAATCGTTAGTATCTTCAGATACTCGCTAGTTTCTCCTGTTCATCGCTCGTGTTCTCTGCTAACTGTTATTGCATTCAGGGTGTCGTCAGTGCGACATTACGACAATCATTAGTTGATTCCGGTGATCGTTATTTGATCCTATTTAGTTTTTAGTTTCCTCAGATTATCGCAAATGCCTTCTGAAAGATGTTCAATACTCGTTGGTTTATTTGCCAGTTTCTGCGGATAATCGTTCGTCTCTGTTGGTAATCGTCAGTAACTTCTGATAGCCGTTATTACCTTCTGGTTGCGGTTGGTTAATGTCTTTTGCTAAATTTATGTTTGTTACTAGACTCGTTACTTTTCTCAGCGAATTCTTCGTTTTTGCTGGTAATTGTCCCGTCAGAGCTCTGGTAACCGTTAGTGGCTGATGGCAGCGCACAGCGATTAGTTTTGTTGTAGTAAATAATCTAAACTAAACTAAAGACTAACTAGTCTTCTCTCTATAACTATCAGCGTATTCGAAACTAGCGGCAATCGTTAGTTTTTTCTGCTAACAATCGTTATTTCTAGTATTCGTTGGTTTTCTCTAGTAGTCATTAATTGTAACTTCCAATAATAATTAGTTACTTTTAGTAGTTACTCGTTAGTTATTTCTGAGAATCGTTATATGCTTCGTTGTAATCGTTGTGGTTTGATTTTTTGTTTTTTGTTTTGTCCAAAATTTAATAAAATTTCATGGTATAATTTTTCCATTAATTCCTTTTTTAAATTTTGTTGTTTTGTTGTTAATTTTTAGTTAGGAGTAATTTTTTTATGCAGTTTCTTAGTTGAAATTTTTCGGTTTTGAATTATTCGGTATTAATTACACAAATTCGTTCGATTTTACTGATAGTAGTTTCTTTCTTTATTAAACGTAAAATTTGTATTAATTACGAAAATTCTAATTAATTTTTAGAATTCTAATTAATTTTTAGAAGCGATTTTTTTTTTTCTCCAAATCTTTTATATCTCTTTTTTGTATGTTTAGTTATTTTTAACTTTTACTTCAGCTCCAGCAGCACACAGTTCCACCAGCACCACCACCACCACAACCACCCATTACTACCTCACACCATCACCGCCACCCACGACGGTAATCAGCGTCATCTGGCAACGCTGCGTGTCTTATAAATTTTTAAATATTTAATTTATGCAGAGGCAGCCCTTTTCTTTCACCGAATCTCTTCAAGTATCCTTCTTGTACTTTTTATTTCCAATTTCATTTTCATTTGATGTTGTTTGGGACTGTGGGGGGAGGGGTGGGTGGTCCACGGGAGGGTGGAAGGGGGATTAAAGCGCGAAGGTTGTTATGAAAAAGGAGACAGACGGAAGAAAAAGCGGAGGAGACAGAGAGAGAACGAAGTTTAGTGTATACTTGTACTTGTGGCTAGAGCCACATAGAGACAAAGAGAGAGAAAGAGAAAGAGAGTGAGCGGAAAAACAACAACGTAACAGACTGCGCGTTAATTTTAAAAGCCCTACAACAACAACAACAACAACAACAATGACCACTCAATACAACAACCCCAAAGCGACAAGCTCTTACTTTGACGCGAATCCTCCACCACTTTCACTTCCTTCCTCATAGTCTTCTTCTTATTCTTCTTCTTCTTATACTTTTTTTGGGAAATGAAAAACCTGCCTGTTCTCTTCTTCTTGCCCGTTCCCATTCTCCTGTTCTTCTTCTTCTTTATATTCTATGGTATCCCCAATTTTTTTTTATAAAAAAATGTCATCGTAATTTTTTCTTATTTTTCTTGACGTCACTTTTAAATATCCTTTCATTTCGACTCGCCTCCAAAATTATTCCGGGAGGAAGCAGAGGGAGTAGGTAAGTGCTAGGAGGGAGGTGCGGTGAAGGGAAAGGACGAAAGGGCGTAAGGAGGCGGAGAGGATTTATTACACGCGACACGGAAAGGACACGGCTTTCCTTTCTCATTTAGTCTTGCGTTGTTCTTGTTGTTGATTGACAAGAAGTCTTGAAGAGGTGTCTCTCTCTCTCTCTCTCTATCTCTCTCTCTCTCTCTCTGCCTGTGAAAAATGTCATGTTATCATTAAAATTGCTCCAAAATTAAGGAAGAATTTTTTTTTAGAAAAATTCCATTGTTTTTAGCTTTAACGAAAGTAAAACCTTCAAATTTAACGAAAAGTTAAAATTTAACGAAAAGTTAAAATTTAACGAAAAGTTAAAATTTAACGAAAAGTTAAAATTTAACGAAAAGTTAAAAGATTAAAAGTAAACTTTTTATAATTTTCCCAACGCCGCTTCGATGATGATGATGATGATTAACGCCTCTTGATCAACGTTTCATTAACACTTTTTTTTTAAATGCCTCAAAACGGCGTTTCTTTGCTGACGTTTCTGTAATTTTCTTAACAATTCATTGACGCTGCTCATTAACGCTTCATTGACGTTTCATCATGGACATTTCGTGAAATCATCATCATCATCATCGACTCTTCGTCAAAACTCTCTATATCGACGCATCATCATCCCTTAATCATGGACGCTTCATACAAAGGTGCTTTATCGACGGCTTAACCATGCTTAATTAATGCTTGATCAACGCTTGATTAACGCTTGAGTGATAACAACGCTTTAAAGAACGCTTCAGCGATGCTTAATCGTTGCTTCGCAAATAGTTCTTCGACTCTCGATTGACGTTTGATCGACACTTGATGCACGTTTTATCAACGTTTGATGAACAACTTTTTCGTGCACGTTTCAGCAGCGCTCAATCAACGATTTCTTTGGATCCTTCCAGGGATGCTTGCTCGCCAATTAATCAACGTTCCATTAGCGCATATTGCAAGCTTGTTAAATTCTTTGTAACCTTTCAATCAATCAATGCTTTATGATCGTTTCATCGACGCTTGATCAAGGCTTGATTAACGTTTGATCAAAGCTTGATTAAATCTTTTTCAAACCTTTAGTTTCTTTTAGAAAGTTTCTTTGTAAACTTTCAATTAATAAATGCTTTATGATCGTTTCATCGACGCTTGATTAACGCTTAATTAACGCTTGCTCAAGGCTTGATTAACGCTTGATTAAGGCTTGATTAAAGCTTGGTTAAAGCTTTTTCAACGTATCTTCTTCTGCTTTTCTTCTTCTGATTTTCCTCTTCTTCTTCTTCTTTTGTCTTCTTTTTTTTGTTCTTCTTCTTCTTCTTCTTCCTAGTCCTCAGGTAGTCTCTTGGAATAAAAATTTGAAAGATTTAAAAATACTTGGAGAAAATCTTCTTTATCAGTTACAAAAGGCACACACACACACACACACACACACACATACACACACAGAGGCAAACATATGTACACCCATACATACATACATACATTCATACAAACATCCTTGAATCCATATTAATATTTTCAAGTTTTTAATCACGGAATATTCATTCCGTCGCCATTCATTCTTCGCTCTTCGTTTCTTTTGTTTGTTATTCATTCCTTAATTTCTTTAATTTTCTTTTATAATTTTCTGTCGCAAATCCTTTTGTAATTCATTCCACCGCTGCTACGCGCCTTGTTGTGTGCATATCCTTTCATTTATTCATATATCCTGAAGAGAAAGCCGTTGTTTTTTTTTCTTTCTTTAAAAATTATTGTTGTCTTTCGTGCTTAAGAGTTATGTGACGAGATCATGAACAAAAGTTAACCGGTTCTAAGAAGTAAGTAGACGCTGTCTCAGCACTCCACGCCTCCCCAAATCGACACCACCCTCACGCCCACCCCCCAAACGCTTCTCAATAACTTCTCGGAACCTTTCTTCTTTCTTTCTTTCTTGCCTTTTAGAAAGAAAATCTTGTATCATCTTGAAATTCTCCAACTCTTTCGAATCTTTCGAATCTTCCGCTGCCGCATCTCTCTCTCTCTCTCTCTCTTCTCTCTCCACTCTCTCCTCAATGAAGCCTTATCCCTTTGCCTTCAATACCTTCGCTTTCTTTCCATTTCGTTCATCACAGTTGCCGCGCGCACTCTTCTTCGTGTTGTTTTCGTCGTCTTTTTTTTTTTTTTGTATTAACTTTTAAAAAACAAGTAAATATGCGCCATCTTGAGTTGTTCTCGGTAATTCTTCAGCATACTTTTTAAATTGCAACATTTTATGCTGCTTTCTTGCTACTTTTTTTTTTTAATTTTTTTTTTTAATTTTTTTTTTTTAATTTTTTTTTTTTTTTTATTCTTTCGGTCGCGAGTCGCTCGCTGTTGCCTCCTCAAACGGCGCGCATTGGAAGGAACCTTAAGTTCTTGAAAGTAATTTATTTTTATATTCCTAATTTTTTTTCGTTCGTTCCGCTACAAAAGGGGGCAGTTGATGAGCTACGAAGCGGGGGCGTAGCTGTTGCCTGCAACCATGAAAAGGCAGGTAGGTCTCTCCTCTCCATTCTTCGGATGGTCGGTTGGACCATTGGTGGCAAATGGGTTGGTTCATTACGACGTTATTTGTTCGTTCGTAGTGGCTTCTTCTCCATCGTTCGTCGTACAGTTGTTTATTTATTTATTTTATGTACAATTTTTATTTACTTATTTAAATTTTTGTTGTTTATTTGTACTGAAGACAGACAACTTTTGACTTTTTTAACGAGAACCAAAAGAAAATTGTGTATATTTTTAAGAAGTTTGAATGCGACCAAAGTGTTTCTTCTTAATGAGAGTAAAGAAGGTGAGTGGTGAGGAGGGGAGGTCTGAGGGTGTGTTGGGGTATTTTAATATTTTTTACTAAAAGAAATAAATATTCTTTACTTATTCCTAAAGTTAAATTAAGAAAAAGGTCTGCCCGAAAACCGCTCTGAGGAACATCTCAGATGGTGAAAACTGAAAACTTCAAAAAAGTTCCTTTAGAAGCAATCTTTTCGTTTTCTTAGTTTATTTAGATATTGTATAAACAATGGCCTAATTCCCAAACTTGATCAAAAAGTACACGGAATTTTGATTTTTCTTAATTACTCAGAAAAAAAAATTTCTTTTTCTCTCATCAATCATTCAAGTTGTTTCTTTTGCTCTCATCATTTCATTATGATTTCACGAAATTGATTTCATTGTGATTTCGTTCATGAACTTTCTTTCATTCCAAAAACTCTTCCGCTTGATCAAAAAGTACACGGAATCACAAAACCTTCACTTTTAAAAACTCACCAAGGTTTTCTTACGGCTTCTGGAAGAAGAAAAAGAAGTGAAAAGAACTTCTAAATATTAAAAAAAAATAAATAATTTATTAAATAAGTACAAAACAGAAGAAAAAAAACTTGCCAAAATTTTAAAAGAAAAGGATTCAAAGAGAAAGAGAAAAGCAGAAAAAATTACGAAAGCTAGTTAAAAAATTGTGCAGAAGATAAGGCAGAGAAGCAGAAGAAGGAAGAAGTGAAAAGGGAGAAGTGAAAAAGAAAAAAGAAAAAAAAAACGGAAGGAAGAAGAAGATGAAGAAAAATCAAGAGGCAAAAGGGGAAAATTTTACATCAACAAGCAAAAGATTTGCTTCGCAACACAAATTCACTTTTAAAATTGCACACACACACACACACCGACACACCCACCACACACTTATGCATACACTCCTTCCCACGCTCCACTCCCAAACATACCCACGAGCACGTGGAACAACCACCCCAGTAGGAATCCTGAAGTTCCTATTCATATCTGTAAGAAATCTTAAACGCATCATGCATTACATGACATCGCGCTGCATCGTCGCTAATCGTTGACAGGAACGACTTAAGCCGCTTTAAAATTCCTCGATTTACAATTTCCAACCGTTTGAAATCGGATTGTCTTTGACAGCACAAAAACAAACCGAGGCGCGAATGATAATTGTCGTCTATAACGCAAAAACGGCCAGTTGAAAGATTAATTTACGGAGACAGCATACGATAGGGCACCCATCGCTTTCTGCTTTTCAGTGAATCCGGGCTAAAAGAGCTAATAATCAGCTGAACGTAAGAAAGTGATAATGAAGAAATTTTCTTTGCTGTCACAAAGACAGTTAGGGTTGAGGAAATTGTCGGAAATTGTCGGAAATTGTCGGCAATAACTAACCTGACAGATCGATATATGAATTCTCAGCATTCAAAAATGATTTTGCTGATTTTGTTGTGACAGATTAGTGTCAATGCGACAATGCGAAAATGCGACACTTTCGTGCGCGTCACTTTCCTACGGGGACGACAGGATGAACATAAGAAAACCATGGAGACGGATGTGAAATACGCGATAGTGCCACCACATTTTTTTTTAAACACAAACAACTATACAATAAGATTTGTTATAAATTAATATACAAATATGATAAATTAATATACAAATTAATTTTACAGATACGAGTATATATGTACGTATAAATAAATACTTTTGAAGAAAATTGAAAGTATAAAGAAGCTGTAATTAATTTTAATTTCCTTTTAATTTACTTTTACTTTACATTACTTTACTTTATTTTAATTTACTTCATTCTGCCTCGTTTGATGAATGAATTCAATCTTCTTAATATGTCCACTCTCTTTTGAGGGCTTCTGGCATTCATTCCGGACTTTCCTGCTGGGTTCTTATTTCACATTTTAATGCTCTTTTGCAAGCTCTCAACCGCGCGCTCTCTCTCTCTCTGTCTCTCTCTCTTTGCTGGTACAATAGCTTTCTGGGATGTTTTAGAATCATGAAGGAAGAGCGGTGGCGAGAGAGAATTACTGAGTGATGGCGCAAGAGAGAGAGAGAGGGAGAAAGTCGCAGGTGTCACTGGTCTGACGGTTTACGAGATAGAGGTACCAAAATACTCGTACAACAAAAACAACAGCAACCACACAATCACAAAAAATGCAGCCAGCAACGGAGCCAAGTGTCGACTGATTGAGGACGAAAAGTCATTAAAAAAAAAGGAGAACAAGGTGCAGCAGGGGCGGCGAGGGGTTGGGGAATACAAATGGGGTAAATCAAGTAGCTGATAAGTAAAAAAAAATGCTTAAAAAGCCGCAGCAGCAGCGAAGTTTCATGGCTCGCGGGTGCTGGTGGCGCGTTTTGATGGTGATGGCGTATCATTTTCTTTGCAGAAAAACGCGCATACTTATGCAAATTTCCAACCCTTCTTGTTCTTCTTCCTCCACGGCCGCTGCCTTTAACATTTTCAGTTTTGTTTCTTCTACTCATTATTTTTATTTTTATTATTATTATTATTATTAGTCATCTTACTTTACTCTTCGCCTTTTAAGACGATTCTTATGCTGATGCTTGAACGTTAGAAACTCGGTGCTCGGCTCGACTCGACTCGGCTTGAGGCACATCTGCGTTCTTGTTGGATAGAGCTTCCTTAAAGGAGTTCAATTAGTTTTAAAAAAAAAAAGTCTAAATAAAGAAACATTCTTTTTATTTCGTTTTATTTGTTTTATTTTAATTTTTGTTTTCTTTCTTTGTTTTGTTTTCTTAATTTATTTTTTTTTAATTTCAAAGAAATTTTGAATTATAAAATAATATTTATTGTATTTTCAATTGAAATCAGTTTAAAAAAGGAAAATTAAATTTTGAAATTGTTTTTTTTAATTTAGAATTTTTTTTTTTTTAATTTTAAAATTTTTTTTTAATTTCATTCAAAATTTCTTGAATTATTTATTGTAATTTCAATGAAATCAATTTAAAAAAGAAATATTAAATTTTGAAATTTTTTTTTAATTTTAAAATTTTTTTTTAATTTTGAAAATTTTTTTTTAATTTTGAAATTTTTTTTTATTTCAAAGAAATTTTAAATTTAATTAGAAATCTAAATTTAAACTGAAATTGAGACTAATTTCTTTGTTGTTCTTTCTCTCTTACCCTTCAGAGGCTCTTAAGGGGGCCTCTTACACTCTCGAAAGGGGGAGTCCTTTCTAAAGTAAACCGATCCAAGCAAAAACGGGAAAGAAGAAGGAAGAGGAAGAGCAAATTTTTAATGGCGTAAGCATTAAAAAGGTTAAGACAAAAGAAATAGAAACAAAAAAAAACGCGCAAACGCAATACTCTCTCTTTCTCACTCTCTCTCTCTCTCTCTTTCCACTTTCTCGTACTACCTTTCTCTTCTCGCCCTATCTTCTTGGTTTCTCTTTTTGCTCTTTTCTCATTAACGCAATGGCGGCGGCCTAGAATTCATCAGAATTAATAAATGACATTCGTTGTTGTTTTATAAAGAGAGGAGGGCGTGGCTGACGCATGTCCTCCGTTGAAATGCGAGTTTACATTAGCGCTAAAGTGCTCTCGAGCATGAAAAGTTGCTGTCGTCGTTGTTAAAAGCTACGAATAAAAGCCTTCTTATTTTTCCATTCTTCTTCTTCTTCTTCTTCTTCTTTTTCTTCTTCTTCTTATTCTTCTTCTTTTACATTTTCTTCTTCTTCTTTTACGTCGTATTCTTTTTTTTCTTCTTCTTCTTCCTCCTCCCTTCTTTGACATTTTCCAACAAGGAAAGAGGGAGAAGAAGAAGAAGAAGAATAAGCAGAACAGGGAAGAGGACAAAGAGAGGAAAAGGAACAACAAGGAGGAGAAGAGAAGCAAGAAAAAGAAGAAGAACAAGAACAATAAAAAGAAGGAAAGAGGAAGAAGGCGAAGAGAAACGCAACTAATAAATCGGCTCGTCGGATTCAAGCAACAACAACAAAAATACAACAACAACAACAACAATCACCAGCATCCAGTTGTCTATCGAAAGAGACAACAACAACAACAACAACAACAACAACAACAACAACAACAACAACAACAACAACAACAACAACAACAACAACAACAACAACAACAATCACGATATAATAACAACAGTTACCAAAACTGTCACAAAAAGAAAAAGTAAAACAACAACAACAACAACATCACATAAAAAACAGCATCAGAACAACAACTACAAACTCAACAACAGCAACAACAACAACAACAACAACAACAACAACAACAACAAGAACAACAACAACAACAACAACAACAACAACAACAACAACAACAAGAACAACAACACCAACAACAACAACAACAACAAGAGAGCAACTCTAAAACAATGACAATATTAATAAAAACAACAACAACAACTACACCATCATCATCAGATATGACCGCAACGTAACAACAACAACAACAACAACAACAACAAAAGAACTGCAATAACAATTATTAACAACAATGCTAATAGCAGCACCAAAACAATAACCACCACAACAACAACAACAACAACAACAACAACAACAACAACAACAACAACAACAACAACCGAATGCTCGTTCAT